>JBBCBC010000010.1:14179512-14533818 GCA_037126765.1 Stenogyne calaminthoides
TTCTTCAATATAGAAGCACTTCTGGGAAATTCAAGGTATTTCGAGTGCTTTTAACTTTTGCAAGAATAAGTTTGAGCTCGAAAGGCGTGATAAATTCCCTGGCCACCTTACAAAGTAGAGGGTCACCAAAAGATTTATAAAGATACACCAAGGTCACTTGAAAACTATCCGCTGAGAGATAAATGAGTTCCTCTATGGTGTGTGGAAATGGTTATTTTTAGGTTTGAAACTCCCTAACATGTTTTTAGTAATAAATTTCATGTACCGGTCTTCACTTCACTTTGGCAATCGAACTTTCAGACATCCGACATCTTTTTTTCACCGCCCGCCATCGCTGCTGTCAAGATGGTACATTGTCGCTTCTCTTTTTTGACTTTTTGTCTTCAAAGCTAAAGATAGACACCTTCAACGGCTCTTTTTGGTTACAAACTCGAGTTTGATATAACCTTAACAACACTTCCGACTTAGTTCCTTTCTATTCAAGATTTCAATGTCTTGGGCAATATCTAACTTTCTAAGGCATCGCTTTTTTCTCAAGATACATCCTTCGGGATAGATATATTCAAGGGTTTTAACATTCGTGTTCATATCGAGCATTCAAGACATTATCAGGTTTTCAAGATTTTGATTCTTCGCCTTCAAGCCTTTAGGCTCTAGTCTTCGAGTGTTCAGTGGTCTTCCAGTCTTTAGGTTTATAACGACCGATATAATCGATTCTTCATGAGTCTTTTAACCTATCCCTAACTATATCTATCGACTAAACATTTTGCAAGATAACATCCTAATACTTTAAAACCTAACTCGACTCAATTATCAAGATCATTCTCGAACATGTCATACCGTGGTTTTTGGGATCTTAATCAAAATCATATAATCTTTTTATTAAATTCATCTCCCAACAGATCTTTTTGGTCCAGTAACACCTGTGAGCACTAATGACAGTAAATATACACTTGTGGTAGTTGATGACTACTCTAGATATACATGGGTCATATTCTTACTCAAGAAGAGCCGAGACTCGCATAAAAAGAATTAGTGAAAGGACTCAAGATTGAAAAGAATCGAGTGTGGGTCAAAAATCGATCGATAAAGGCATTGAGTTTATCAATCATATTATATCCGATTATTAGCAAAGAAATGGAATAGCTCATGAAACATCACCATACAAGGACCCCAATAGAATGGTGTTGTTGAAAGAAGAAATAGGACACTCAAAGAAGCTCCAAGGACAATGATTGCTGAAGCTGACATTCCTAAGAGATTTTGGGGTGAAGCTATCAACACTGTATGCTACTCTCAGAACAGATCCATGCTAACAAAGAATCAAGGAAAAACACCTTATGAACTGTGGAATGAAAGGAAGCATCTTGTTTCTTTCTTTCGTGTGTTTGGTTGTAAGTGATTCATACACAATAATGGTAAAGATCTGTTGAAGACTTTCGATAGCAAAGTCGATGAAGGAATATTTTTGGATATTTCAAATCAAGAAAGCCTTCAAAGTTTACAACTCGTAGGACCCTTTATTGTGAAGAAACACCTCATGTTGTTTTTTGATGAATCTACTTATGCTTAGAAGAAATAGGAACATGACTCAGGAGACTTGACAAAAAGAATCACCAGACTTGGCCTGAAGAAGAATGCTAAACCATCATCTGAGCCTAAAAAGAAGAAGTCACTTACATTTTATGAATGGAGTGAGTCTGATTCTGAACAAGAAGAAACTCGGGATGGAAATACTCAGGCTGGTGAAACTCAGAATGATAGTTCTCCACCAAGGAAAACCAACACACCAAGTCGACTAAATCGAACAAAACCCCGCTTGAGACTCCTGCATGTAATGTCAATGAAGATGTGGTCACAAACCGAGGTAAACTCCAATATATCAACCAAGGGGGAATAAATGTCACCGACAATGTTCAATGGAATTTCCGAGGAAGATGATTTCTTTCCTTTTCTTGTTCCCTCGAATTTAATGAATTACATAAACCTAACATTCCCGATGTCGAGGATACTAATGAACGGGGAACATTAAGAATAACTTAGCAGATAGTATCCTCAAGTCGATTGTGGGTAATCTATCGTAAGATGTTAAAACAAGAAGGTTCCATGGTGAAAGTGCTTTTATTTCAAGGTTTCCTTATCCAAAAAAGAACCTACTAAAATTGAAGAAGCTCTTTCAAGATTCCTTTTCGATTATCGCTATGTAAGAAGAGATGAAACAGCTTTTATAAGAAATGAAGTTCGGGGAGTGATAGTTCGTGGAAAAAAAACCCATTAAATGCGGAATAATAATGAAATGCATATAAAAACAGGGGTGAAGGAATGGTGATTCCAGATTTTTTTTTTAAGATCATGTGTTGTGTTTAGCTTATGATCGAATGCATATGACAAGATAAGAACGTAGCAAAAAGAAACAATACAACAATGTATAGTGGTTTGAGACTCAAGCTCGACATCCACTCTCCCTGCTCTTGTGGAAATTCCTTCAAACCGACTTATCACCCTCCCCGGTTCGCTTTCAGATATTTAACGAGCTTCTCACCCAACCGGGACTTATCACCCTCTCAAAGCTCACCTTCAAGACTTATCACCTCTCGTGTTCATTTCTAGATGTTTAACGAAGTTCACACTCCTATTTAGACTTATCACCCCTCTTGATCGCCTTTAACAACTACCTCACTTCACCACTAGTTATATCTTAAGAGAATGGGGTTTGGGTTTGGTGTTGTCTCCAACTATGGTGAGATTTTCCTTACATTTGTTTAGCCTCAATGCTAAAGTTGGGGAAAAATCTCTAAGCTAGATACATCGGCGCTGTTTAGATTGGGGTTCTAGAACACTTTTCAATATATGTGTATATCTACGCATTTGTGTTCTATGGTGGGAAAGCTTGAGTATTTGTCTTCTTAGCTTTGTAAAGATCGCTTGCTACATTCTCCACACTTAATTTGATGGAAGATCTCAGATTTATAAGGTGGATTTGAATGTTACCGCTGAAGAGAATCACATTCAAATCCATACTATTCTTTTCAGAAGTTCCGCAATTTTTTCAGTCGGGTTGTTCTCCTCTCATCGATCCAAGTCACCGATTCTGAACGCTATATTCTCTCTTCTTTGCTTCTAACATTTAGGTTTATATCGAAGTATCATTCAAAAGAATTATCGAAAGTCTAAGAATCATCGGTGGTCTTCACGGTTCTCTCGAGTCTCAGCTATCTTTAGAGACATAATCGAGTCTCTGTGTTTCTCCGAGCCTTCAGTTTCTCAGGTTCTTGATTGCCAAGACTTCACTTCAATGACCTTGTCCGATCGTGCATAATGACTCAGCCGACCGAGTCTGGGCTTCGACTTCGTGACATCCCCGACCTCGTGTCACTTTTTTACTTACCGAGTCTCAGACGCTTTTCTTTACTGAAGTCTCAGATCGGCTTTTATTTACTAAGTCTCAGATCTTACCGAAGTCTCCGACATTTTTACTATCCGATGATTTTTTTGCTCGATCTAATCAAATTTCGACCGATGGGGATCAACACATCTTCGTGATCAACATATCGTGATAAGATCAAGTAAGTACATCATATAAGGTTAAGATATCGTGTTATCATATCCGGATCTCGATTACGCCCGATCTCGATCAATCTCATCCGCTTCATCTTCATATCTCGATCTCGATCACGCCCGATTTTGATCACCCCATCCGCCCATCTTTGATTTGCAACCTTCTTTTGATTTGGTCGGGTTTAGCTTTTTCTTCTTCCGATTAAGACAACTCATCGGGCTTTAACTCGAACTCATCCGATCTCGATCACCTTTGATAAATTCGCCCCGATCTTGATCATCTACTTCGATTCCGCGGAGTTCCCTCAATTTGTTCTTTTTCGCTCCTCAACTTGTTATCTCAGAAATTAGCTTTAATAACACAAGTTGATAATTTTTCGCATAATTCATCAAAACTAAAATATCCCAACAATTTTTTTGATAATGAAGTCAAAACATTAGAATATATGCATTTTAAAGAAACATGTTTTCCTTAAAAAAGATCAGCCTGTGGTCACTCAAAATTAGTGAACCTTTTGAAATTTCGCTTTGATACCAATTGTTAGGTATCGCTAGGATGGGTTTTTTTTTTTAAAAATTGCTCGTGTGTTCACTCCAAATTAGTGAACTTTAGAACTCCCGCCTCGATAAATACTTGATAGGCCCTGGGAAAACCCATTAAATGCGGAATAATCATGAAATGCATATAAAAATAGGGGTGAAGGAATGGTAATTCCAGATTTTTTTTTTTAAGCTCATGTGTTGTGTTTAGCTTATGATCGAATGCATATGACAAGATAAGAACGTAGTTAAAGAAACAATACAACAATGTATAGTGGTTCGAGACTCAAGCTCGACATCCACTCTCCCCTGCTCCTCAAATTCCTTCAACCGACTTATAACCTCTCGGTTCGCCTCTAGATATTTAACGAGCTTCTCACTCCAACTCGACTTATCACCCTCTCGGCTCGCCGACTTATCACCCCCGGTTCGCTTTCTAGATGTTTAACGAGTTCAAACTCCTACGGGACTTATCACCCTCTCGGGATTGCTTAACAACTACCTCACTTCACCACTAGTTATCTCTTAAGAGAATGGGGTTTGGGTTTGGTGTTGTTTCAATAATGATGAGATTTTCCTTACATTTGTTTAAATTTCAATGCTAAAGTTGGAAAAAATCTCTAAGCTAGATACATCGTGGGGTTGCTTAGATTGGGTTCTAGAACACTTTGAATATATGTGTATATCTACTGCATTTGTGTTCTATGGTGGGAAAGCTCGAGTATTTGTCTTCTTAGCTTTGTAAAGCATCGTCATACATTCTCCACACTTAATTTGATGGAAGATTCAGATATTTAAGTGTGGATTTGAATGTTACCGCTGGAGAGAATCACATTCAAATCCATACTATTCTTTGTAAGTTCGCAGCCTTTTTCAGTCGGGTTGTCTTCCTCTCATCGGGTCCACGCCACCGACCTGAACGGCTATATTCCTGGCCATTTCTTTGCTCTTTAACATTTAGGTTTATATCGAGTATTCAAAAAGAATTACTAAGTCTTCAAGAACATCGTGGCCTTCACGGTTCTACGAGTCTTAGTGTCTTTTAGGAGACATACCGAGTCTCGTGTTTCTCCGAGCCTTCAGTTTCTCGTGGTTCTGATTCCGCCAGACTTCTTCTTCCGGATTTGTCCGGAAAAGATATTGACCTCAGTCGATCGAGTTCATTTTCTCCGACTTTATATCCCCGACCTCGTGTCACTTTTTACTTATCGAAGTCTCA
Organism: Stenogyne calaminthoides; assembly: GCA_037126765.1. Classification (NCBI taxonomy): domain Eukaryota; kingdom Viridiplantae; phylum Streptophyta; class Magnoliopsida; order Lamiales; family Lamiaceae; genus Stenogyne; species Stenogyne calaminthoides. The sequence continues at coordinate 14,184,830 of JBBCBC010000010.1, forward strand.
GATCGCTTTTTGATCTCTGAGATCTTGATTTCATCGAAGTCTCAGATCTTATCGAGTCTGGGATTATTTTACTCAGTTATCCGATTTCTTTGGTTCGATCCGATCAAATTTCGACCGATCAGATCAACACATCTTCAGATCAACATATCAGATAAGATCGCAAGTACATCATATCAGGTTAGCATATCAAAGTTATCATATCCGATCTCGATCACTTCGATCTCGATCACCCCATCCGCTTCATCTTCATATCTCGATCTCGATCACGCCCGATTTTGATCACCCCATCTCGCCCATCTTTTGATTTGCAACCTTCTTCCGACGGTCGGTTTAGCTTTTTTCTTCTTCCGATTTGCACAACTCATCGCTTTAACTCGAACTCATCTAACTCATCCGATCTCGATCAGCCTCAGATGCAAATTTCGCTTGATCTTGATCATCTATCGATTCAAAGGAGTTCCCCTCAATTTATTCTTTTTCGCTCCCTCAACTTGTTATCTCAGAAATTAGCTTTAATATCACAAGTTGATAATGTTTTACATAATTCATCAAAACTAAAATATCCCAACAATTTTTTTGATAATGAAGTCAAAACATTAGAATATATGCATTTTTAAAGAAACAGTTTTCCTTTAAAAAGATCGGGCCTGTGGTCACTCTAAAATTAGTGAACCTTTGAACCCTCGCTTTGATATCAATTGTTAGGTATCGCAGTAGACGGGTTTTTTAAAAAAGACTGCTCAGTGTTCACTCAAATTAGTGAACTTTAGAACTCCCGCCCGATACCACTTGATAAGGCCTTGTGGAAAACCCATTAAATGCGGAATAATCATGAAATGCATATAAAAAATAAGGGTGAAGGAATGGTGATTTTAGATTTTTCTTTTTAAACTCATGTGTTGTGTTTATTTTATGATCGAATGCATATAACAAGATAAGAACGTAGCAAAGAACAATACAACAATGTATAGTGGTTCGAGACTCAAGCTCGACATCCACTCTCCCCGCTCCTAGGAAATTCCTTCAAACCGACTTATCACCGCCTCGGTTTCGCTTTCAGATATTTAACGAGCTCTCTCTCCAATCGACTTATCACCTCCTGATCGCCTCGACTTATCACCCCTCTTGATTCGCTTTCTAGATGTTTAACGAAGTTCACACTCCTACGGACTTATCACCCTCTCTGGATTGCTTTAACAACTACCTCACTTCACCACTAGTTATCTCTTAAGAGAATGGGGTTTCGGTTTGTGTTGTCCAATTATGGTGAGATTTTCCTTACATTTGTTTAAATTTCAATGCTAAAGTGGGGAAAATCTCTGCTTAGGATACATCATGGGTTGCTTAGATTGGGTTCTAGAACACTCTTTGAATATATGTGTATATCTACGCATTTGTGTTCTATGGTGGGAAAGCTTGAGTATTTGTCTTAATTTTCAGAAGATCGCTCGCTACATTCTCCACACTTAATTTGATGGAAGATCTTGTATTTATAGTGTGGATTTGAATGTTACCGCTGGAGAGAATCACATTCAAATCCATTCTATTCTTTTTGTAAGTTCTCGCAGCCTTTTTCAGTCGGGTTGTCTTCCTCTCATCGTCCACGCCATTTAATTCCAACGGCTATATTCCCGCGGCTTTTCATTTCTAACATTTAGGTTTATAATCGAGTATTCCGCAGAATTATCGTGGTCTTCAAGAATAATTTGGTCTTCACGGGTTCACCGAGTCTCAAAGATTTTTAGAGACATAATCGAAGTCTTCGTGTTTCTCTCGAGCCTTCGTGTTTTCGTGGTTCTGACGAAGGTGATTTCAAATGGGACTATTCGATCAGCATATCGACCAGTTAACTGAAGTTCTGGGCCGACTTCAGACATCCTCGACTTCAGTCACTTTTACTTATCGAGTCTCAGACTGCTTTTTTTATCGAAGTCTCAGATCGCTTTTATTATCGAGTCTCGATTACTTTTACTCAAAGCTATCCGATTTCTTTTTCATTGATCCGATCAAATTTCGACCGACGATCAACATATCGATAAGATCGTAAGTACATCATATCCTAAGTAAGCATATCGTTATCGATATCTAATCTCGACACGATGATCTCGATCACCCCATATGCTCATCTTCATATCCGATCTCGATCATGTCCGATTTTGATCACCCCATCCGCCCATCTTCCGACGGTAACCTTTCTTCCGATTTGGTCGGCTTTATTTTTCTTCTCTTCGACGGTAATAACTCATCGCTTTAACTCGAACTCATCTAACTCATCCGATCTCGATCACCTCAGATGCAAATTTCGCCTAATCTTGATCATCTACTCGATTCCGTGAGTTCCCCATAATTTGTTCTTTCGCTCCCCTCAACTTGTTATTTGTAAATTAGCTTTAATAACACAAGTTGATATTGTTTTGGCATAATTCATCAAAACTAAAATATCCCAACAGGAGCCAAGGACGTAATTCCAAGAGTCACAATGTGATTGGAACTAAGTGGGTGTTCAGAACAAGAGAGATGAAAACAATAACATTGTAAGAAAAAAGCTACAGTTAGTTTCACAGGATATTCCCAAGAAGAAGGCTTCGATTATGATGAAACATTTGCACTGCTAAAGACTAGAAGCCATCGATTATTTATCACAGATGCTACCCACATGAAATTCACATTTTATCAAATTGATGTGAAAAGTGCATTTCTGAATGGTGGTGCTGCCCACATGAAATTCACAATTTATGTGGAACAACCTCCTGGCTTTCGTCAGAATGACCAAGTTTACAGGCTCAGAAAAGCCTTGTATGGTCTGAAGCAAAGCACCTAAAGGATGGTATGATACACTTTTTCAATTTTTAGTGACTATGGTTTTACCAAAGGATTCGTGATAGAACCTTGTTCAGGATAGAAGATGGGAAGGATATCTTACTAGTTCAGATTTATGTGGATGACATCATATTTGGATCTCATAATCACCAGATATGTGAGAAGTTTTTTACCCTGATGAAAGGAAAATTTGAAATGTCAATGATGGGGGAGATGAATTTCTTTCTAGGACTTCAGGTGAAACAAACTAAGGAAGGAATATTCATCAATCAAGCTTAAGTACACAAGAGATCCGATTGCTAAGTTTGGTGTATTAAATTGCAATGCGCTTAGAATTCTATGAATACTAATTCACAAGACGGATCTCGATCCCAAGGCAAATCGTAATCATAATCGATTATAGAGGATCATTGATCATTGTTATATCGCATGCAAAAGTAGGACCTGGATATCACCTTTCGTTGAATATGTGCAAGATACCAAGCTAATCCTAAAGCTAGTCACATGGAAGCTGCCAAAAAGATCCTCGGATATCTTAAAGGCACATCAAATAGAGGATTATGGTAACCAGCTGATGATAATCTTGAATTAATTGGTTATTCAGATGTTGATTATGGTGGTCAGAGAATTGTCGTGAAGTCTACTACAAGAACTTGTCAATTTTTCGAAGTAAAACCGACATCATGGTTTTCAAAGAAACAGACTCAAAGAGTAACCAAGACTACTGTTTAATACATGGCAGCAGTAAAAGTCACAGTAGCATGATTCTTCGCTCGCATAAATGCTTAGGGATTATAAGGTTATAGCCAATGAAGTACCTATAGTTTGTGATAATAATAGTGCAATTGCTATTACACAAAATCTGGTATTGCACACCAGATGCAAGCATGTTGATATCAGACATCACTTCATCAGAGATCATGTTGAAAAGAAGGATATCAGAATGGAGAAAATTCATACTGATAAACAAAGAGTTGATATTTTGACAAAACCTTTGTCTGAGTCAAGATTTCAGGAAATATCAGTTGAATTGGGTATGTTGGATCCAGGTGAATAACTATCTGAAAAATTGAAGGTTTTCAGATGCATGAAGTTTTTCAGGTCCCACAGAAAAACTCAGGATAAAAATAAGGTTATTCTCATTGGTTCTTGGGAAACTAAGTGACCTTAAGTTCGGTTATCAAAAGTACAATGCTTTTTTTTTCAAGGTCAGAACTCCGCAAGACTAATATTCCAATTAGTCTGAAGTAGTTAATGACTCATGCTCTACATTTATTATCTAACTGATTGATTAGAAATCATTCGGCATAAATGATAAAACACCTGAGGAAATGAATGGACGGGACTTTTGAAATTCTCAGGCAAGTCAACAAACCGCAGAACAAAGGTTGAATACAGGTATAATCATTTAAAATGGGTTAAAAATAGCGGTTTTGACCAAGTATGTGTCTTGTCACCCGCCCATTTATAACCCGATAATCGTTGTTGAATCTAGAACCACTGATTAACCATTCTTTAATCTAAATCCAAGGGGTCAGATTGTTTTCAGGATTTATATATATACTCCTTCCTCACCCATTTGAAGACATTTTACTCTTCTACCTTTCAAAACCTTCGCCTTCAAATTCCCACAAATTTTTCAGACTACAAAATCCTTCCAACCGAAATGGTTGTTTTAATTCTTTGCCAAACTTGCCAAGATATAACAAAAACCCAACTACGAAAGCATGTTATTTCGCTTTGATGGAACAACTGCTGGGATATTTTAGTTTTGATGAATTATGCAAAAAACATTATCAACTTGTGTTATTTAAATTAATCTACGTAAAACAAGTTGAGGGGGAACGAGAGAACAAGTTAAGAAGAAGAAATCAGAAATCAGAAGAAGAAGAAATTAGAATAACGGATTCGGTTGCTTCGCTTTCGATTCGCATAAAGACGATCTGCCAGTATCGAATATATCGAATCATGGTTTAACCGATGCAAGACGATATCGAATCGACGCAAGATCGATGTTGAACCGATGTAGTAATCGATATGTTGAATCGATGCAAAGATCGATGTCGAATCGACGCAAAGATCGATATGTTGAATCGATGCAAGATCGATCCCGAATCGATGCAAGATCGATATGTCAAATGATGATGTATCGATGTCGAATCGATGCAGCACTATAAACTCGCAGCATTTAGATTTCAGCAGAAAGCGTATTTTAAAGTATGTAAATCAAGATACCAGATCCGACGAAAGCCGACGATCCAGTATTACACACAAAAGCAAAATGGACAATAAGAAGATAACAACACATATATGGATGTGACATAAAGCTGCAAATAACAGTGCAAAAGGACAAAGAAAAGCTGGAAGATTATTAGTATGGATTTGAATATTATTCTCCAACGGTAATATTCAAATCCACACTATAAATACATTGCACTATCTTCAAAAGAAGAAATGGAGTTTCTGCAAAATGAAGATTAAAGCCAAATATTCAAGAATCTCCATTCAAGAACACAGAGAATTAAATATCCAAATTTATCCAAGAGTATTCTTCATTATATCTAAGCAAAAATGCCATATCATAAGCTTAGAAAGATTTTTCCAACCTTAGCATTGAGGCTAAACAAATGTAAGGGAAAATCTCAACCTAATTGGAAACCAAACAAACCTTACCCAAATCAGTTTGATAGGTTAAGTTTGTAGGTGAGTGAGAACTCGTTAAACATCTATAGGCAATCCCGTAAGGGTGATAAGTCCCTACCGAAGTGAGAACTCGGTAGAAACATCTATAGGCTTATCCAAATGAGGGTGATAAGTCCCCATTGAGTGAGAGCTCGTTAAACATCTATTGGGTGTTGGACTAACACGTTAAACTAAGTCCAACTTGGTTGTTGGTGCCCCGTGAAGGGAAGAGTGGATGTAGGATGTTAGTCCGAACCACTATAAAAAATACGTATGTTCTTATTTGCTTTTCATATTAACTCGTCATACATACTTTAGCAACTGCATAACACATTCGAAAAAAAAATATTAAAGTCACCTCCCATTGAGATTTTACGAGTTTTAAATCGGGTTTTTCGGGACCAACAAGTGGTATCAGAGCAGAGGTTCAAAAGTTCACTAGATTTTAATGTGAACACCTAAACTGATCTTTTTGTTAAAACCCATTTAGTTTAAAATGCATAAATTTTATAAAATTCATGGAGGTTGATAATCATCTTCTCATCATTTTTTTTAAATGCATACAATATTCTTCATCTTTTTTCACTTGTTTAACTAACATTGTTTTTTCTCAGATATTTTTATTGTTAGTTAGTTTTGGCATCATTATCAAAAAGGGGGAAATTGTTGGGATATTTTAGTTTTGATGAATTATGCCGAAACATTATCAACTTGTGTTATTTAAATTAATCTAAAGATAACAAGTTGAGGGGGAACGAGAGAACAAGTTAAGAAGAAGAAATCAGAAATCAGAAGAAGAAGAAATCAGAATAACGGATTCGCTGCGGCGCTTCAATCGTGCGCTTCGACCGCCAGATTAAACAAATCGACCGCTATGTCGAATCGATGCAAGATCGATGTTGAATCGATGCAAGATCGATATGTTGAACCGATGCAAAGAATGATGCCGAATCGATGTTGTATTAATATGTTGAATTAATGCAAAGATCGATGCAAGATCGATATGATGAATCGATGTAGTATCGATGCCGAATCGATCCGCACTGCATTGTATCAGAATCAAGATACCAGATCAAGAGCCGACGATCCGTTAGACACACAAAAGCAGCTGGACAATAAGAAGATAACAACACTTATATGGATGTGACATAAAGTTGTAAACAACAATGGAAAAGGACAAAGAAAAGCTGGAAGATTATTAGTATGGATTTGAATATTATTCTCCAACGGGTAATATTCAAATCCACACTATAAATACATTGCACTATCTTCAAAAGATTTAAATGGGGGATCCGCAAAGTGAAGATTAAAGTCAAATATTCAAGATCTCCATTCAAGAACACAGAGAATTAAATATCCAAATTTATCCAAGAGTGTTCTTTCATTATATCTAGCAAAAATGCCATATCATAGCTTAGAGAGATTTTCCCAACCCCAAAGATTGAGGCTAAAACAAATGTAAGGGAAAATCTCAACCTAGTTGAAACCAAACAAACCTTACCCAAACCGGTTTGATAGGTTAAGTTTGTAGGTGATTGAGAACTCGTTAAATATCTATAGGTAATCCCGCATGGTGTTAAGTCCCATTGAGTGAGAACCCCAGAATATCTATAGCGATCCCATGAGGGAGATAAGTCCCGATTGAGTGGAGAGCTCGTTAAACATCCGGCTGGGTGTTGACTAACATGTTAAACTAAGTCCGGGCTTGGTTGTTGGTGTCCCATGAAGGGAAGAGTGTGTTGGGAGATGAATTTAATAAAGATGTTTTGATTAGATCCCAAAAACCCCTACGTATGACATGTTCAGGATAATCTTGATAGTCTAAGTCAGGTTTCAGCATAGATTATTCAGGAAGATATCTGCACAATGTATAGTTAGCAGATATAGATCAGGTTACATCTTGAAGTTATCAAGAACTCGTAAGGTATCGAGTAATTAAAGAATCAAGATAATCAAGAATCAAGAGAATCAATGTTCAAAAAGGTACTGAAGATGCTGAAGAAATGAAGACTCAGATATTAATGAAGACTCAGTAAGTTGCTGAAGACACTGAAGACTCAGTAAGTTGTTGAAGACACTCAAGACTCAAGAGTTATCAAGACTCAAAGAAGATATCAATACTCAAAAGATAACCTCGAATGTTCAGAGGCACTGAATAATATCTATCTAAAGACTACAAAACTGAGAAAAATGAACATGTTTAGAAAAGTAGATATTGCCCAAAACATTCTAGTGCAGACAAAAGGAACTAAGTCTAAGTGTTGTTTAAGGTTGTCTCATTCAGAGAGATTGACCAAAAAGAGCCATTTTATTTGTCTACATTCACTGAAGACAAGAACCAATCAGAGGAAGACAACACTATACTTCACTGACACTGAAAGTGACAGGACCCTGAATTATGTCAGTAGTACTAAGTTCCAGACTGCAAAAATTGGTGATTGGCTACATGACTGCATATTTCCTAAAACATGCAAGGGAGTGTTCAAACCCTAAAAATAGTCATTCATCAAACACCAGAAGAGGAAACTCATAAAGCTATCTCTTCCAACGAATAGTTTTTTCAAAGAGTGACCTTGGTGAAGTTGTCTATAAATACCAGTGACCCTTTACATTGAGAGGTTACGAGAAATTTCAAAGCAACTCAAGAGCTCATTCAGATTATTGTAAATTGAATCACCAAAAACCCTAGAATTTCCCAAGTGTTTCACATTGAGAGAGCTCATTATTCTAAGCCCAGATTGATAGATATATCCTAAGCTTAGAGAGATATCCTAGCCTTTTGCTTTTATTTCTTATTGTAAAGGATATCTCACCCTAATTCAACCCAAAACCCAAACCCTTTGTTAATGTAGTTTGTGTGTGTTTTGTTGGTGAGTTAGAGTTGTAAAGAGTGAGTATGCCACAAATGAGTTAGCCGTAAAAACTCTAGAGAAGAAGTTAGTAAGCTACTCAGGGTAGTCCGAACACTTGTGTGTGTTCGAGTTAGTAAGTCGCAGTGAGTCGATGTAAAACTCAAGGTAGAAAAGTGAGTAAGCTATGTTGAGTTAGCCCCGAAAAGCTTTATGAAGTGGTTAGGAATTTCTCTCAAGATCGAGAGAGTGGACGAGGAGCATGAGTCTCAACCACTATAATTGCCTGTGGTTGTTTGCTTTATGTAATCGTGATTTTATCTGCTACATGTTTTTCATCGAAAGCATATTTCATCGATATTCGCTTGGAACCAATCCATCGAATCGCATAAAATTGGTCACAACCTTAATCATCATGTATTAAAGGAAGAAGATATTTCAACAAAGCTAAAAACGAGTATAAACTTAGGGTCAACTATTTCAGACACTTGAGTAGCTAGTAGAACATAGTTACCAACATGAACTAACTCTACCGAAAGTGTTCAAGAAGATAATTATCCGATCCAAGCTCCTCAGATCTCTCGATAAATTCAGATCGGGCCATTAATCAAGCTTCCGAAAGCAAAATTTCAGATCATTGTCTCAAAGAGACTTTGACCAGTGGTAATCCGTGCTTTCATGATAAAAATATCAGATAACTCGACCTATCCGACTCAAAGGAAGAAAAAGTTTTAAAATTCATCGAACACGTGGTATCCCCCCCATACACGTGGGAGACTCATAGCACCGACCAACAAGTGGTATCGAGAAAGCAAAGGGTTCATTTTGACCACTTGCTTTGGTAGCCATACTATTTGTCGAAAAGACTTTGGTGGTCTCATCGAATATATCCGCTTGTCGATATCTTACAAGGCTCAATCATCATGCCTTCTAAGAAACTTCATATGTTCTCTGCTGAGAGATATAACCTATGGAGACCGAGAATGCAGCTCATCTCGGTTCAAAACATGAAAGAACGTGGAGAGTGGTTTCAAGGACCATTCAAATTTATCGTTGTAAATCCCTTAATCATCGACATCGAGAGAAATGATCCTGTGGATGAATTTCTAAACTTGATGACCAACTCGACTCGATGAGAGAAAGTTAGTCAATCCGACTACAAAAGTTAAAGATACTTTGTATAACACTATTGATGATGGTGTTATGGGATGATTTCTCACCGTGAAACCGCAGAAAAGAAATATGGGACACACTTGTTGTTATGTGTCAAAGCACGATCATATTAAGGAAAACCAACTTTTCGTTGTTATTGGAAAGTTTGATGGCTTTGAAATGAAAGATGGTGAGTCCATCGACAAACTTGAGGTCAAATTCACTAAAGATCGTGAATGATCTCGAAAGTGCTCTTGGGAAAAGATACCCACAAGAGAGAAGTGGCAATCGAAAAATTTTAGAGAATTGTCTAAGAAATGGATATACATGTTGTGGTGATTGAAAACACCAAAATTATTGATTCCATGCCATACCAACAAGTTTTTCCGAACTAAAAGCTTATGAGTTTGTAATTGACAAGAAAACTAAGAAATCGACAAAGAAAGATGATTCTTCATCTCTAAAGAATGTGGCTTTGAAAGCTAAAGAGAAACCCCTCAGAAGTTTAGAGAGTCCAAAAACTCACTTACCGTAAATCAGGATGAGCAAGAGGATAAGCTAGTAATCGATGGCAAGGAGTTTTGAAAGACTCAATAAGTAGATATGGAAAATATAAGAAATACTACAGAATCAAGGTGTACAAGAGAAACTTAGAAGTCGAGGACGATTCACCGAGAAAAAAAGAAGGACCAGAAGTCAAGGATCCTCATCTAAGAAGAAGGACTCCAAGACCAAGGAGGAAAGTGATCAGATGATGATACCAACAGATGCTACAATGTTAGAAGAAAAGGTCACTTTCAATATGACCTGCCCGGAAATGAAAAGCTAAAGAAAGAAAGGAGAGACAAACCAAGAGAGATGGTGAAGATCTCCAAAGAAGAAAGCTATGATTGCAGTAAGAAGAAGAACATTTCAAGAAGGTTCCAATTCCTCGATGAGATTTTTTCGCATAGTGACAAAGGATGATGTCTGTTTTATGGCCATGGAGGAAGTAAATTCTTCTATCTCGTTGTTGCTCCTACACAAGCACATGAGTTCTCAAGTTCAATCAGAATAGTAACTTTGACCGATGGATTCGTTTGAGAATCTTATGAAGGACTATTCTCAGGTTACATGAACCGCTAACCGAAACTCAAGAGCGTAACAAGGAATCGATCACGAGAATCAAGTGGAAAGACTCTAAAAATGCTGAGATCACTTCTCAATTGATGGGAACTACTGTTGAACTGGATATTCTGAAAGTACAACTCTCAGAAAAAGAGAATGTGGTAGAGATCCTAAATGAAAAATTAGAGAAATCCACTAAAGAGATTCAAATTTTATCGTAACCGAAGTTCAATGACCTCTTTGAGAAGCATGAAACTCTAAAGAAATGCGAGGATAACAAGACAGAGAAAGTTAATTTATCAATTCTACATCTAAAGTAATAGATGAAATTCAGAGTTATCAAAGACCTGCAACTATAAAAGCTGGATTGGGATACATTCCAGGGGGAACCTCACAAGGTCTTCTGAATGCTGCTTCTAGTAGCACCAAGACTGTCTTTGTTAAACCAAAGGGTATCTAATCTTCTTATCGATGAAAAACCCGTAGTTTTAGACAAGGGTAAAGGACCTATGGTTTCGTAAAAATCAAGGTTCAGGAAGAAAGCCCAAACCTCGTAAATGCTAGAAAACATGAACACTTAGTAGGAAATTTTCAAAGCCAAGATTTCCAAAGCCTCAGCTAAGAATACCAACCCCAATAGATCTCAAGATCAACCATCGAGGAATTTTCAGAAGAGAAACACTCAAGAGAGATATTCTCAATCGAAAAAGACCAAGTCCTCGACATCGAAGACTCAATTTCAAGACAGCAACCTTAACCCCACTTGTCTAAGGGTAAAGGTTTCCTGAACCCAAGTCAGCAGAGACAGAGAACAGCTGCACCAAAGCTAAGGGACTTGAACAAAAAGCCTGAACCCAAGAAGAACTCTAAGGCTCATGTTCATGCTATAAGGCCGGCACTCATACACAAGGGTATCGCCAAGGCACCTAGGTAGTGAATGTTTATGGGAGACAAATCAAGAACTCTAAAGTAATTAGAGTTATCAGTGCATTTGGGTTCCAAAAGGTACAACTAACCGGTAGACCTTACACTAATGGGTACCTAAAAATCGACCGTTTTTTCGTAAAGGAAAAGGGCATCGAAATAATGAATACAATATAGCACTTTATCCAAAAAGAGCCATTTTGTTTGTCTACATTCACTGAAGACAAGAACCAATCAAAGGAAGACAACATCAGATTTCATCGACATCGAAATGACAGACCTTGAATTATGTCAATAAGACTAAGTTCCGCATCACAAAAATTGGTGATTGGCTACATGACTGCATATTTCCTAAAACATGCAAGGGAGTGTTCAAACCCTAAAAAATAGCCGTTCATCAAACACCAGAAGAGGAAACTCATAAAGTTATCTCTTCCAACAGATAGTTTTTTCAAAGAGTGACCTTGGTGAAGTTGTTTATAAATACCAAAGGACTTTTACATTGAGAGGTCAATCGAAATTTCAAAGCAACTCAAGAGCTCATTCAGATATTGCAAATTGAATCACCCGAAAACCCTAGAATTTTCCAAGTTTTTCACATTGGAGAGACCTCACTATTCTAAGCCTAGATTGATAGATATATCCAAAGCTTAGAGAAGATATACTAGCCTTTGCTTTAGTTCTTATTGTAAAGGATATCTCACCCTAGTTCTTATTGTTCTATCAGTCAATTCTGTGAGGATTCAGTGTTGAGTTATCAAAGAACTTATGTTATGTGAAAGACGATACTTCACAGAAAATTTTACTGACTGGTACTAGAAAAGGAAATGTGTATCTTGCTGATTGGAAATTATCTCCTAAAGATACATGTTTGGTTGCAAAAAGTTCCACTGATACCAGTTGATTGTGGCACAAAAGACTGAATCACTTAAACTTTAAAACCCTGAACAAACTTGCAAGATTAGCACTTGTGAGGGGGTTAACAAATGATGTGTTCAAGAAAGATCATGTTTGTGATGTTCAGAAGAAAGGAAGATGTTGGGAAAATCAGAATTTAGTTTTGATGGAAGTTCCAAAACAAAGTTAGATAGGACCAATTTTCGCAAGAATGATCGATGACTTAGAATGTATAGATAGTGATGTAAAATAGAGGTCACATATTGAGGGGAAACTCAATATGTATAGGTCGTCGAAGTATCGATGACCCAGATAAGGTCGATGATCGTAAGACTAAGCACAAATCGTAAGACAAGAAGTCGTAAGATCAGTGAAGACAAGAAGACACCAAGACTCGGGGATGAACTCAAGATCAGAGATAGACATCAAGACTCGGGATGAACTCAAGACTCAAGAATAAACCTAAAGACTTTAATGACTTAATACCGAGGCTCGTGAGACACTGAAGATCAAAAGGTCTCAAGACCTATATCGCCAGAGTCCGTGATATTGAGCTAAGACAATGTGCATCCAAGACATTAACAAGGTAGATCGATTGGCCATTCGATCAAGTCACCACACCGTGACAATCAAAAAGATACACCGCATAAGACTTAATCTTCTACAAAAAGAATATCAATCGCCTAACGGACAAAAAGTGTCACCGCGGGGCCAAGGAGAAAGCCGACATCGCACAAAAAAGAGTCGATAATGCGGATACAATGTCGCGAACAAAAATGACGCTTAATGATGCCTACGCCAAGCCGATAATCTGAGAACGCCACAATCATATCCTACAACCTACCTAATATAGCCCGATATTCAAATTGCCCTCCAACCGGCTTTTTTGATTTCGAGGTCTTTAAATGGGATTGCTTGTCAATTGAAGACAAGAGACAACTAGCAAAGAACTAACACGGATACACCGCAAAAAGAAGTAAAAGCTACAAAGAAAAATCTACGCCAAAGAACACTTTTTTGAAGATTATTCTTAGAGTGTTCATCCCATTAGTTCTTAGCAAGAAATCATATCCACTAAAGCATTTTGGCTACCTAAAAACACCAAGATAGATTTCAGCTTGGAACCCTCAAACATTCTTTACCCAAAAGATTAGGTTAAGTTTGTTCCTAAGGATTCTAGGGATTCTAGTTTTCTCGATTTCTAGTTCGGTTGAGTGTGAACTCGATAAACATCTCAGAGAGTGTGAACTCAATAAACATCTTGGCCATCCTTTGAAGGATATAAGTCCCAAGCAGTTAAGTTTGTATAATGAGAACTCGTAAACATCTCGCCATCCCGTGAGGGGTATAAGTCCCGTTAAAGTTAAGTTCGTTAAGGTTCCCCTGTTAAGGGAAGAGTGGATTTAGGACGGGTTTCGTCTCGAACCACTATAAAAAGTCTTGTGTGCATTTACTTGCTTTCTTATTGCTTTTACACTATTCACACAACAGAGTTTAAAACAACATACATATTCTAAGTTAAGCTCAACCGCACTAAGCAATCGATCCGATCGATTGACACCTTAGTCAACCTGGATGAAAACCGACTTAAGAATCAATTGATAAAACCGGTTTTTCACACACGAAAAAAAAAAGCTTCCGCACTATTCGGGCTTAAACCGACAGATATCGTCGACCGCCTTAGGCACTCAAAGAAGATTGAACATCGGGCCTAAACCGATACACTAAAGACTGGACGTAACTGCAGCTCACACATGATCCAAGACAAAAGTTTTGGAGGTCTATTCACCCTCCCCTAGACTTCCACCTCACAAAACCCATTCGGGACCCACAAGTGGTATCGAGCAAAGGGTTCTACTGCATAATCGGGCTTTGAGTATCATCGATTCTAAGGAAGAAACTTTGTGGTCATTTGAACAGATCTTGAAAACCATTTTTCAAAACTCATTAGTTTTCAAAATCACTCAAAGATGGATAATACATCCGAATGTACCATGATTTTCCTAAGTTTTCAATTGATGAGTATGCAGATTGGGCTATATATATGTGCAACCATCTAGATCGATAAATGCGTATCGATGGAAGTCATTGAACGAGGACCCATCATTATATATCACGATAACCCAAATAGCTTGAGGAGATCCAGACTTTGCACCGGGAAGTCTTGTATGAAAAAGCCTAGCCCTGATGGATGCAGAAGAAAGAAAGCAGTATACTATCGCCAGGCATATAATCATGAAGACGATGGATAAAGTCACAAAGGAGAAGATAAAGTATCTCAAAACCACGAAAACAATGTAGGATACTTGCCGAGATATGGAAGGAAATGATCGATCAAAGACAATCGACTACGTTTGAACGGGTGAAGTTCAAAAAGCTAAAGATGTTGCTTCAACGAGACCATCAACGAGCTCGATGGGAGGATCACCATGTCAGTGAATAAACTATGAGAACTTGGAAGAGAGATGTGAGACAAAGATATCAACTACAAGATCCTAAGATCTCTCACCAAGAAATGGGACATGAAAGTCACGACAATCAAGGATTGCCAAGACATTTCAAAGATGAAGCCGAGTAGCTTGTTCCTAAGCCTCAAAGCTCACGAGTTCGATTTAATCGAAAGAAGACAAGCAGATGAAGACGAGACGCTCAATGAAGCCTCAACGCCGAAATCAACAGCATTTAAAGTAACCAAAAGCAGCAGATTGAAGGCCACTAAACCTCGTTGAAACATAATGGGTCAAGGTAACAGACGCTCGCTATCAGAAACTTGAAAGAACAAATACTCACTTTTGGTAAGCATATCGAGATTCTACAAATGACTATAAAGACAATGTGGGTTAAAAAGAGTGAGGCCAACCGACAAATCACTAGAAGAATCAGATCCGATGATCAAAGAGATCACAGAGAAGAAAAGAAAAGAGATGATCCAAAAATGAGAGAAGAGATAACAGATCCGACAGAAGGAGTTCGGGATTACCATCGAAAAGGGAAGTCACCGATGATCCTGGGCTGCACGGAGTGACTCACCCGGGCAGAGAAAGTTCCAGAGATCGAGGATCGCGGCTTCAATCGCGAGAAACCAGTCACTACAAAGACCGGGACGCTCGACCGACTTCCAGAGAAAGAGAAGAGAAATGGAACAGTAAGAGAACAACGCCTCGTAGATAGGAAAGCCTCGTCGCCGACACATCCGAATTGATGATTCCTATTCCGCTTTTCCGAGGACTCGCTACTCATCCAGAGAAGACTTATGTCCGAGCAAGGTTGTTGACTTCCACGCAGCATGAAGATCTCGATATTCTTCAGATGACGATGAAGTCCGCCTCGATGGCTATGAGGACCAACTGAGGTAACCTCCAAACCTTTTTTTTTCAATTTCCACACCGCTATCATTAACACACCGCCGGAGAGATCGACTTGCAGCTCTACTCCGAAAGCAATTGCTTGATGATCTCTCCGATGAAAAAGAGACACTTATACAATAGTGGAAGTTCTAAAATGAGAAGCTAAGGATCGTAAATAATCACTTTGTTAAAGAAAACGCTTAAGTAAAGCTACCGAATCGAACCACCGACATCGCTTTAAGGTAATCGAGAACTTAACGCTCGAAAAGTTAAATCTTCTCGATCAGAGAAGAAGATCAAAGATCGCCTAGTAATCAACAAAACAAAGAAGTCGATGATTTCAAAATCCTTCAAGCTAAATTTGATGAGCTATTCACTACATGAGAGTTTAAAATCTACCGAGGATAGTTTATGCAAGAAAATAGAGGTTTTCTTAAGTCATCAAAAACCGCTCAAGATATGAACACCTATTTTTGAACGCCGACTAACAAGAAGGAATTGGGTATGAGAACCCTTCTACATCTCGAAAAGCCCCGCTTGATTCACTTAAGTAAGGGTGTAATCAAACGAATCTCCCACAAAGATACACTAAAAGCTAAACTTGTATCCGATAAAGGAAAAGACTCGGCTGAAAGCAAGTAAGGCAAAAGTGCCTAATCTGAAAAGGGAACATAAATGGACTCTAATCGAGCAAAGCATCACCGAGGAATCAACAGAAGAACCCATTTTTTTCAAGAAACCTCAACTCGATTAGACAGATTAGGTATCGTAAGAGACAACCAGAAGAAGGAAATCTAATATGAGACCCAATCAAGGTCACCATTTAATAAGCAAGCTTATAGGTAAACCGCAGAAGACCACCTATGCCAAAAAAGATATGAATCTTTTGATGGTAGCAAAATATACCTACCCTTATAAAAGAGATCTAGGGCTATCAAGACCGAGCCACACCGGATTAAAAGAAGACAAAATATAAAAGAAAAATCTCAAGTCTTCTAAGTCATCCAAGGCTCACACCTAATAATCATATTAATCGTAAAGTATATAAAGAGACGATGATTATGTTGATATGTATGGGAGACAAAATCGACCTTCTAATCTATCTCGATTTTCATAGAAGTGCTCGCTTGTGTGGATCCCTAAATCCACCACTAACCCCCCCAGACCCAATTCCAAAGGGTACCTAAAGCCCCGATTTGATTGGCAGGTTCAAGGGGACTGGCCAACAAAGGAGGTGTACAAGAAACTATCTGGTACATCGATAGTGGATGCTCAAGGCACATGCTCAATGCTCAAAGGGACGATCTACACAGCAGATTGGAACAGTTGCCCAAAGAATACATGCTTAATTGGTAAGAGCTCCAAAAGTAGCAGTTGGCTCTGGCACAAAAGTTTGAGTCATCTGAACTTCAAAACTCTTAACAAGATAGAAAGGATGTCTTTGGTTGAGGGACTTCCGAATGAGATATTCTCCAAAGATCAGACATGTGCCGCATGTAAGAAGGGAAAACAAGTTAAAGCCTCATTCAAAGGGAATACCGACCAAAGATCCAAAGAGAGTATCGCGAATCGCTCCATATGGATCTATTCGACTAGTTACACCAATCGGCCTCAAATGATTTAAATATACTCTAGTAATCGCGGGATGATTATTCCAAGTTTATTTGGGTTGTATTCTTATACAAGAAGAACGAGACAACGATAAAGATACCTAAGCCGCCAAGAAGCTAGAAAACGAGAAGGGTGTCAGCATAGTAAAAATCAGATCAGATAAAGGTACAGAGTTCCTGAATTCCTTTATTACTGAATTCCTTTATTTCTCCATTCTGCTACTCCATTTTTGCACTGAATTTGGTATACAACATGAGACGTCAGCTGCAAGAACACCACAACAAAATGGAGTAAGAATGGAGAAACAGAATCCCTCAAGGAAGTTCGCCGCGACTATGTTAATTCGAACATGCCACACCAAACCATTTTCGCGTATAATCAACATCAAGATGCCATACTCGTAATGATGTTCTCCGACTAAGACTCACTTCAAAAACACCTTATGAACCGCGGGAAGGGCGTAAAACCTCGTGTTTCATACTTCCATGTTTTTGGGTGCAAGTGTTTTATTCACAACAATGGGAAAAGTCATTGAAGACTTTTTGAGGCCAAGTCGATGAGGGCATATTTTAGATATTCCTCATCCAAATAAGGTTTTCAGAGTTTACAACAAGCTTAACCTTAGTTGTGGGAAGAAACACCCCATGTGGTCTTTGATGAGACATCTTCCAACAAGAGAAAGTCAGTAAAAAGCCGCATCAGATCAACTGCTACCGACACGCATAAAATGGATCACCTAAGCATCAAGGAGAAAGAACTCCTAACACGAATATTGTACATCCCGTAACTCGATCTTGCCGATTCAACAGTCAATCGGGGACCAAGGTACGCATAACTATTTGAAGAAGTCGTTATAAACCGAGATAATATCAATCGAACCATCCGTTCGTGGGGAACTCCCGAAGTTCCTATGAATGTACATCAAAGACATGATGAGTCCAACATCACCGAGACATGTTCTTATCAAGTGGATCATAATCGCACCACTCCCAATCACTAATAATGAACTACTATCGATATGGATGATGTTCTCCAAATGCATTTACATCGTAATAGAAGGACTGGATTACAGCCATCCAACCGACCGATGATATCGGAGACCCATCCGACAGAGTCAAAACTAGACATCGATTGGTGAAAGTGCCATGTATCGTTGTTATCTATCTTTGAAGGAACCAACCACAAGAGAGGAAGCTCTACAAGACACAAGCCGGATTCTAATTATGCAGAGGAGCCGAATGCTTTTGAGAGGAATCAAGTTTGGAAATTGGTGATGTAACTCAACTCATCAAGATGTAATTGGCACGAAGTGGGTATTCAAGAAATGGGAGAGATGAGAAAATGTCAAAAACCAGAATAAGGCAAGACTTGTTGCTAAGGGTATTCACAATCGTAAGGAATTGATTAAGATGAGACCTTTGCACCGCCGCCGCTTAGAAGCTATTATCGGCATCAAGCTTTTCGCATATGTCGCCCATAGAGGGTTCACTGTATCGATGGATGTAAAGAGTGCATTCTTAAATGGGTACTAGCAGAGGAAGTTTATGTCTAATAACCTCCGTGCTTTGAAAAAGGCAACCAAGTGTACCGCTTAACGAAAGCTCTTTTACTCGAAAATAAGCTCCTCGAGCTTGGTATGATACACTCTCTCGCTTCTCGATAGATAGTGGGTTCACTAAAGGAATAGTGGATGTAACCTTATTCGTAATAGAAGATGGAGAAGATATTCGATGGTTCGGGATTTATGCGGGATTTACATCATCTTCGGATCTCCCAACAAGAAGCTATGTGAGAAGTTCAAAGAAATTGATGCAAGGGAAGTTCGTGATGTCCATGATGGGTCGATCAATTACTTTCTCGGGTTTATAAGTCAAGGCAGAGTACGTAAGAGATATTCATCCCGCCAGCGTAAGACATAAGGAATCTATCGCAAAGTTTGGAGTTCAACATTGCAATGAAGCCTTAATTCCCATGATGACAGGTTCAAGATGGATCCGTATTGAAGATGGTCGAAGTTAATCGTAAAGAATATAGAGCTCGATTGATCACTACTATACCGATCGCCAAAGAGACCATATATTACTTTTTGGCAAGAGGGTGTTTGTGCCGATTTCAAGCAAATCCAATGCAAAGTTACCTAGAAGCAGTTTAAGCGATTCTCAAGTATCCAAGGATCAGAACCTTGGTTTATTTTACCCATCGATGATAATCTAGAGCTTAGTGGGTATTCTCGATTCAGACATGAGGTTGCGTAATCAACAGAAGTCAACCTCGTGTTCATGGGCGGGGGAAATAAACCGATCTTTGGTTTTCCAAGAAGGTACATCGGGCCAAGCATATCTACTATCGGGCGTAATATATGGTCTGCAGTGAAGCTTGTTCCCAACCGCCCGCTAAGTCAAGAATGAGGATTACAACATCATAGTTAAAGACGACCTATATTCTCGGTGATAAATAATAGTGTTATTGCAATCACTCGTAATCCTCGTTTCTACATACAAGATGCAAGCATGTGGATGTCGACACCATTTTATCGAGATCACGTTGAAAAGAAGAATATCAGATGGAAAAGATCCATACCGACAAGCGTAAAGTCGATATCTTAACTAAGCCAAGCTGAGATCGATTCAGAGAGTTATGCAACGAAAAGGCTTCAGATCTTGGAGAAAATGCACTGGATATGGTTGAAGGATCGATCTCCGTAACCGCTTGGTTAAAAAACTAAACTGTTAAATGGAATCGGGTTGAGTTAGGAATCTCAACCGATCGCATTTACGACAGACGAGGAGCCGATCCGAAGTTCGATATAAGGAGCGTAACGTAAAAGTCGATAAGAAAGCCGATCCCAAGTTCTCGATATGAGAAGATCACCAAGATATATCGACAAGGGGGAACCGACGATTGGAAGATTACTTTATAAGTCGATTAAAGTTGCAGCCAACAAGCAAGTCAAGTGTAAAGCTACGATCGATAACTCGAAGAAACAACACAAAGAATGGAATAACAGAGTTTTTCATATTGATAAGGACCCGAGGTCGATTTATAAGTTACAAGTGATATCACGCTTTACAAATGCTACAAGTTATCGCCAAGTGATATTACAAGTACAAGAAGACCCTTGAGGTCGATACATAAACCATAAGCCCTAAGACAACCCTAGGCAAGGAACGCGAGAGAGAGTTCAAGGTATGATGCTCTCATTTTCCCTCGATCCTAAGAAGGGGCGCCGAGAGGCCTCGAGAATCCTCGAGCCAATCTCAAAAGCTTTGAGTAAGGAGCTGAGAGAGGCTTTGAAGGATGTCCAAGCCGGAGCCCTCGACGAAGATCAATGGGGCTTTCCAGCTTGTTAAATGGGACACAAGGTTATTGTGTTTGGTCACAAAGACTATATGGCCATGAGTGTTTTATGCAAATATTGAGTTTGATACACTATTTTGTATACCAAACTCATGTTTTATTTCGATCGAAGTCTCTGGATGCTAATTCCATTATCTCGATAAAGCACAAGGTGCATACGGTTAGAGAAGTGCCTTTTCATTTGCTTTTAGTAGATCCGCCTCTTGGTGGTAAAGAAGTTTAGCATTGATCATATGTGAAATCTTAGATGACGATGAAAGCAAAAGGTGAATAACACACATGGTTGATTTGAGAATCAATTTATCGAAAAGGGCTAAAGGTTCCCACCGGAAGTTTCACCTAAATAAGGAACTCATCGGAAAAGCATGAAGGATGTGCTAAAGAAGATGAAATGGTTTATGTCAGGTTGTTAGCCTAACACCCCAAAAAGTTAATTTATAGAAGGAAATTAGGGTATAAATGTAAATTTTATCTTCTCGTAAGATCTTAAGAGAAATTTAGATCGACAACGTCAGAACACGCCATTAATGGTTGGATGAGTTAACTGGTGATTAAATCAAAACAGATCTATGTCATTATTACGAATGTCAAATCACGATTTGGGGAATCGAGGTGACTTTTGACTCTCAAGTAAAAAGTTTTGGGCAGAGTCGACTTCAAGAATACTTGACCGATTAGAAGAAGATCAAGGATGAAGTGTATCGATAGTGGATCAAATAAGAAGCAAAGTGTTTCAAGCAAGAATCTGATCGATAAGTGAGATATTGTTGGGAAATGCTTGAGCAAAACCATCGATAAGTCAACAAAGTACCGGATCGATCATCGTGGTAATCGATTGATTACAATATCAATCACCGACACGCCTCTTATTTATCTCTTTCTCAATACCTTACATGCTATTTAAATAATTGATTTATTTTCCTCTGCTCATGACGATGCTCTATAAAAGCTTTTTAATTCGGACTTGGGAAAATGTTTTCAAAATGTTTTATCATGATTTTATCCATCCGAAAATGAGAAGACTACTTTTTCTCAACCGCGATCAAAATACTTTTTCGCCGACTAATCTCAAATTTAATCGATTTCAAAAACACTGACTTGAGTACTTTGGAAAGTTGTGCAAAAACGATTTTCCCTCGTATTCTATAAAATCCAAATCCCTCTCAGAAAACCGCTTTCCACTACTTCGTCTTCTCAAAGTTCTTAAAAGGTCAATTTTTTCAAAATCTTCAGAGAATTACTTTCGAGATCAATTGATTATACTCTTCCGATTCTAAAATCTTTCGAATCAATTTCTGGTAATTTCTTGTTTTAATTAATTGCATGATCTCAATTTCTCTCTGGTACCTAGGTTTACCAATCGTGATAATATATTTCTGTAATTTTTATTAGATCTAAACGCTTATTTGCTAAATTGATGCTAAAATTACTAGTTTGACTAAATTTATTGAAATATCTTACTCAAACTAAACATCAATTTGCATATCGTACATAAATGACATATCTTATTCCATGACCGGGCCAAGGGAAAAAGTTCTGCAATTTTTCATCGATGAAGAAAGACATTATTGATGAAAAGTCCGTAGTCTTCACCATCACCTCAGACCCTGAATCGCTGGAAATTTTGGAGTGCTTGCGAGCATGTGGACTTGAACGCTATTGCTCCACACATCAGAACATCGTCCACGCACATGAAGCTCTGGAGTTTCTATACAATCTGTAGAGGGATGAAGACATTGATGCTGACCTGATTTCTTCCGTTGGAGGACTGGAAGTGTCGAATGACGATCTCCAGAGGATATTCGGCCTAACTTGAGGAAGCATCAATCCAAAGACCTACACAACTGATGTAGAAGAAAAGGAATTTCTTGAAGCCGAGCTGTTGAGACCTGCAAATAAGGAGAACACGACGAACGTCAAAGCCTCCTATCTGAAGAGAAAATATCACCTTCTTCTTGAAATTGTTCAAAAGGTGATCATGTGCTCAACCTACAGTCTTGATGCAGTCACTTCGTACAAGATAAGTGTCATGGCTGCACTAATCAAGAAGGCTTCAGATATCGATTGGTTGGGTATGGTCAAAGCAAGACTGAGAAAAGACTCCGGGAAGTTCGAACTGACCCATAACAATGAAGTGTGCTTATCTTCCAAGTGCTCATTCATACACAAAATCTATATCATTCTGTCAGATAAGCTGCCACAAAATTATAAATGGATCGAGAATGGAGCAAAGATTTACCAAGCAAAGCACAAGGCCATATTGGGCAAAGATGAGTCCCTACCTGGACAATCTGATGAGGATCCAACTCCTTATGTGCCCAAACCCAAGGGAGAAAAAAAAGGAAAAGATAAGGCAACTGCATCATCTGAAGTGCAGGAAAAGGCCATTCCAGAGAAGAGGATGAAGAGGAAGGATCTGGCCAAGAAACCAGATGCTCAGCGGAAACGTCAGAAGAGAGTCTCATCTCCTCTGAAAACTGCTCCAAGTTCTGCCCAGCAAGTCAGCAGAACGAAGGATCTGATGCAAGTGAGATCAGACGAAGAGATAGCAGTCCGCTCTGAGCCAACTATCAGAGAAGTAAGGGAAGAACAGATGATCGCAGCAGAAGGAGAGAAATCTATCAGAGGGACAGAAGTGGAGCAATCTGAGGAAGAATCACCATTTGATTCTTTGCCTCTCACCAAGATCTTCCAGAAAGCAAGATCGCTAAGGCCCACTTCCAAATCACCATCACCCTCTCCTCAAAAATCATCATCACCTCCCCACAAAACCTTCTCACCCTCACCCTCACCTATCAGATCACCAAGATCTCCCACACCACCAATCAATCAAACCGTTCAGGAAACTGAACACCCTCAACACGTTGAAAACGAACCTAAACTACAATCATCCCAATCCCCAATCAAGTCTCAAGAACCTGAGAGATCCAATGAACGTGTGTCCATCTCTCATAATCCCTTCAATACCAGAACCGTGCTTGCTTCACCTGCTCCAGAAAGCACCATCATAAAGATAATGAATCAACAGATCAAGGAGTATCTGTTGGATCTATGCCCTGAATGGGATCAACATCCTGGCATCCAGCAACATATAGAAGAGATAGTGTTCTGGAGGGATAACAAACTGAAGAGCATTGAAGAATTTCTGATTCTAATGACAACTCTGGGATCATATTTCTTTGTAGACTTGGAGTTGAAATGTCTAAACAATGCTGGGATTGAAAGTGTTGTTGAATTGGCATCTGACGATGATATCAGATGGTTAATTCACGAAAGGTTTGGAATTGCTAATAACAGGGAGGAAACTGTTCAACCTCCTACAGATCATGAGGGAGCTGCCGATGAACCAAGAATGGGTGTTGCAGATGAGACCCTACTTGGCAAGGCTTCAACATCTGAACAGACTGCTACGATGAGCTCTGATACCCTAGATCATCATACTGTAAGATCGGGGATGGGATCAAGGTCAGATTTGAAGATAAATTCGCAAATTTCCGCCACAAAGAGATTTGATGAAGCGATTTGAAGATGAGCAAGCAAAACTAGTTGACAAGGAACGAAGTCACACAGTTGGGACGCACAATGCCATCCTTGCTGAAGTAATGCAACTAGTATATCCTCTTGCTGAGAAGCTCAAACTCCAGTCTGACTTGGATATGGGTTGGAAACATTTTCTAACTTCTACAGAACGAGCAAGACAGGAAATCGAAATTGCTCTCAGACGCTTCTACACTCCTGCACCTTCTGCCACCGTTCAGATCATTCCTCTTGTTTTCAAGGAAATCAGAGAGGAGATCTCACGGCAATTAACTGCTCTGAACCGCAAGATGTCCAACCTCTTTGATGAAACCAAAAAGGGGGAAGGAAAAGAGAATAAAGAGAAGAGAGAAAAAGACTCGTATATAGTTGGTAACTTTTTTCATCTCTACCAAAAACCATCAGATTCGACTTGCCGGCCCACTCCATCTACCGATCTCGCTATGAAATGAAAGAAACCGTGGAGCAACATAGCAAAGAGATCGCCGAAAGGTAAAAGTGCTCTTTTCAGAGGTTACCGCCAGAGTCGATAAGATTGAAGACTTTTCTTCGCTTGTTCGTAAAAAGAATGGAAATCGGATGATCAAAGCAAGAGCCTT
The DNA here is from genome assembly GCA_037126765.1 of Stenogyne calaminthoides. Classification (NCBI taxonomy): domain Eukaryota; kingdom Viridiplantae; phylum Streptophyta; class Magnoliopsida; order Lamiales; family Lamiaceae; genus Stenogyne; species Stenogyne calaminthoides. The sequence continues at coordinate 14,209,712 of JBBCBC010000010.1, forward strand.
GAACTCGCTAAGAAATTAGTCAAGAAGACGAACAAGATGAACCCGAAAGGCACTCGAGGAGAAAGAAAGGCAAAGGCAAGATGATGAAAGCAATCATGAAGATCAGAGATAAGGCCGCCTATTCTCCACCAAAAGCCGATGATTCCCTAACAAGTTCAAGAGCGCATAAGACAGAGAATAAGAGAGGTCGAATCAAGAAGCGGTTAGCAGAGGCTAAGGGATCGAACATCGCTACATCCGAAGGGAAGATGAAGAACGGTCAGAAAGCAGAGGAGATAGCTTGGGAGAAGAATGCCCTTCCTAAGACTGCTAAAGGCATCCTTCAGGCAAGACGGCAAGATCTTCTTCCGTAACGGGATCGATCGAGGATAATGGTTATGTGACGTCTACATCCTGGAGAAGATTCCAATTCATCAAGATCAGATTGAAAATGATGATGAATTTCAGAACTGGTTAGAAACAAAGTATCCAGACTTCTACCAGACAGTGATGAAAGAAGGCAAGATCATGTCACTAATACCAGAAGATCCACCTTTTGAAATACTCATCCACTTTCAAGGCCTAGACAACAAGCTAGATCCCGTTAAATTCAAGAATATCTACTATGGACTTTGTCAAAAAGGAGGGATCCCATAAGAGAAAGAGTCGACAAACTAATGCAAAAGGATGCATGGGATGTTCGTGATCCCCAAAGAACTACAAATGTTCAAGTACACCTAAGGAAGACAACTTGGAATCAGATGATAGGTACGCTTTTCATGTATTCTATAATTCCATCTCACTGATTCTAAGACAACATCTCATTATCTTCTGAGGTATGTACTGTTTACATTATCTACATTTCCATTCATGGTATCTGTTTTTCTGATTAAGTGTGATTAAGTGTTTTGGTTCCATCAAAAAGGGGGAAATTGTTGGGAAATCTATAATTTAGTTTTGATGGAAGTTCCAAAACAGGTTGTAATAGGACCAAATGAGACTCGTTAATGATCGATGACTTAGAATCGATTAAGATGACCAAATTTAAATGTATAGATTGCTGATGTAAAAGATAGGTCACACATTGAGGGGGAACTCAATATGTATAGGTCAGGTCGAAGTATCAGATGACCCAGATAAGGTCAGATGATCAGAAGACTAAGCACAAATCAGAAGACAAGAAGTTAGAAGATCAGGTGAAGACAAGAAGACACTGAAGACTCAAATGAACCTGAAGAGTTAGATAGACATCAAGACTCGGGATGAACTCAAGACTCAGATAAACTCAAGACTCAAGAATAAACTCAAGACTCAAGATGACTGAATACGCTGAGGCTCAGAGACACCTGAAGATCAAAAGGCCTGAAGACCTATATCGCCAGAGTCCGTGATATTGAGCTAAGACAATGTGCATCTAAAGACACAACAAGGTAGATCGATCGCCATTCGATCAAGTCACCACACCGTGACAATAAAAAGATACACCGCATAAGATTTAATCTTATACAAAAAGAATATCAATCGCCTAACGGACAAATTTTCAAGTGCCCATGGCCAAGGAGAAAGCGACACGTGCAAAAAAGAGCCGATAATTTGGGGGATACGACGCTATGGACAAAAAATGGTGCTAATGATGCCTACGGCCACGCCGATAATCGAGCACGCCAAAATCATATCCTACAACTCCATTTAATATAGCCCGAAATTCAAATTCCCTCCAACGCTCTTTTTTGATTTCGAGGTCTATAAAATGAGATTGCTTGTCAATTGAAGACAAAAGACAACTAGCAAAGAACTAACACGGAGACACCGTAAAAAGAAGCAAAAGCTACAAAAGAAAATCTCCGCCAAAGAACACTTTTTTGAAGATTATTCTTAGAGTGTTCATCCCATTAGTTCTTAGCAAGAAATCCTATCCACTAGCATTTTGGCTACCTAAAAATACCAGGATAGATTTCCAGTTGGAACCCTCAAACATTCTTTACCCAAACGCAAGTTAGGTTAAGTTTGTTCCCTAAAGATTTCGCATAAGGGATTCTAGTTTTTCGATTTTTAGTTTGGTTGAGTGTGAACTCGATAAACATCCGTAGAGTGTGAACTCAATAAATGTCTCGCCATCCTTTTGAAGGATATAAGTCCCGCAGTTAAGTTTGTAGAGTGAGAACTCGGTAAACATCTCGGCCATCCCGTGAGGGGTATAAGTCCCGCAGGTTAAGTTCGGTTAAGGTTCCCCTGTGTTAAGGGAAGAGTGGACGTAGGACGGGTTTCATCTGAACCACTATAAAAAGTCTTGTGTACATTTAGTTGCTTTTTTATTGCTTTTACACTATTCACAACAACCGAGTTTAAAACAAAGATACATATTCTAAAGTTAAGCTCACCGCACTAAGCAATCGATCGACGATTGACACCTTAGTCAACCCGTTGAAAATCGACTTAAGAATCAATTGATAAAACTGGGTTTTCACACGGGTAAAAACAAGCTTCGCACCATTCAGCTTAAACCGACAGATATCGTCGATCGCCTTAGGCACTCAAGAAGATTGAACATCGCCTAAATCGATACACTAGCACTGGACGGGTAACTGCAGTTCACACCGATCCAAGACAAAAGTTTTGGAAGTCTATTCACCCTCCCTCTAGACTTCCACCCTCACAAAAACCCGTTCGGGACCCATCAAAATAAATCGATCATCTTTCAAAAGTAAAGTAGATGTTTTAACGAAAGAATCATCGCAATCGTTACATATGGATCTCTTTGGTCCAGAAGAACACCAGAAGCACAAATGGCGTGAAATATACACTTGTGGTAGTTGATGACTACTCTAGATACATATGGGTCATATTCTTACTTAGTAAGAAGGAGACTCAAACAAAATCGCCAGAATATCGAAAAGGCTCAAGATGAAAAGAATCGAGTGTGGTCAAGATCGATCGATAAAGGAACCGAAGTTTATCAATCATATCATATCGATTATTGTGCAAAGAAATGGAGTAACCCATGAAACATCTGGCCGCAAGGACCCCACACAATGTAATGGTGTTCTTGAAAAGAAGAAATAGGACTCGAAAGAAGTTCGCAAGAACAATGATTGCCAAGTTGATATTCCTAAGAGATTTTGGGTGAAGGTTATCAACACTACATGCTACTCTCGTAAACGGATCCATGCCGACCAAGAATCAAGGAAAAACTCCATATGAGCCGTGTGGAATGAAAGGAAGCCTCTTGTTTTTTTTTTCGTGTGTTTAGTTGCAAGTGTTTCATACACAATAATGGTAAAGATCGGTTGAAAACTTTTGATAGAAAAGTTGATGAAGGGATATTCTTAGGATATTCTGAAGTCAGTAAAGCCTTCAGAGTTTACAATTGTAGGACTCTTATTGTGGAAGAAACACCTCATGTTGTTTTTTGATGAATCTAATTGTGTTCAAGAAACATGAACATGACTCAGAGAACCGACCAAGAGAATCACCGGACTTAGCTCAAAAAAGAAATCCTCCGAATCGAAAAAGAAGAAGCCGGGTCACTTTCTATGAATGGAGTGAATCAGACTTAGACAAAGAAGTTCAGGATGAAAAAGCTCAGGATAGTGAGACTCAGGATGAAAATTATTCACTGAAGAAAAACCAACTCATCAAGTCGACGACTAACCAACATACACCCAATTCGGCCTCGTATGTAATGCCGATGAAGATGTGGTCACAGCTGAGGCAAACTCTGAATATATCAACCAAGAGGGAACAAATGTCTCTGACAATGTTTTGAATGGAATTTCCCTTGAGGAAGATGATTCCCTTTCTCCTTTTCTGTTATTCCCTGAATTTGATGAACTGCCTGAGCCTAACATTTATGATGTTGAGGACACTACTGAAGGGGGAACATCCAGGAGAAAATGGTTGGATAGCCATCCTACAAATCAGATTTTAGGTGATCTATCAGAAGGAGTAAAGACAAGACGGTTCCATGATGAAAGTGCTTTATTCTGCTATTTTCTATCAGAAAATGAACCTACTGAGATTAAAGAAGCTCTACAAGACTCATTATGGATTGTTTCTATCCAAGAAGAATTGAATCAGTTCACAAGGAATGAAGTTTGGGAGCTAGTGGACAGACCTAAAAGGCACAATGTGATTGGAACTAAGTGGATGTTCAAGAATAAGAGAGATGAAAACAACAACATTGTGAGAAACAAGGCAAGGCTAGTTGCACAAGGTTATTCCCAAGAAGAAGGTTTGGATTATGATGAAACCTTTGCACCTGTTGCAAGACTAGAAGCCATCAGATTGTTTCTTGCATATGTTGCCCACATGAAATTCATACCATCGATGGATGTGAAAAGTGCATTTCCCGAATGGTGTGTTTAAGGAGGAAGTATATGTGGAACAACCTCCGTGATTTTGTCGAATGACCAAGTTTATGTGCTCAGAAAGCCTTGTATGGTCTTAAGCAAGCACCCCGAGCATGGTATGATACTTTTTCGCTTTCATCGACCATGGTTTTATCAAAGGAACTGTTGATAGGACTTTATTCAGGATAGAAGATGGATAAGATATTTTACTAGTTCAGATCTATGTGGATGACATCATATTTGGATCTCCAAATCATCAGTTGTGTGAAAAGTTTTCTATTCTGGTGAAAGGAAAGTTTGAGATGTCAATAATGGGGAGATGAATTTCTTTTTCGACTTCGTGTGAAACAAAATAAGGAAGGAATATTCATCAATCAAGCAAAATACACCGAGATCCGACAAAAAGTATGGAGTACAGATTGCAATGCGCTTAGAATTCCTATGAATACTAACTACAAGATGGATCCCGATCCTCAAGGCAAATCAATAAATCATACCGATTATAGAGGATCATTGGATCAAGCATATATCTCATGCAAAGTAGGCATGATATAACATTTCTTTGTTGGGATATGTGCAAGATACCAAGCTAATCCTAAGGCTAGTCACATGGAGGCTGCCAAAAAGATTCTGAAATATCTTAAAGGCACTGTGAATAGAGGATTATGGTATCCAAAGTGATGATAACCTTGAATTAATCGGGTTATTGGGATGATGATTATGGAGGATGTAGAATTGATGTAAAGTCTACCATAGGAACTTGTCAATTTCTTGGAAGTAAACCGATATCATGGTTTTCAAAGAAACAAACCTCAAGAGCAACCAAGATTAATGGGTTTAATACATGGTTGCAGGTGAAGTCACAGCATGCATTCTTTCGCTCGCACACAATTGAGGGATTATAAGATTATAGCCAATGAAGTACCTATATTTTGTGATAATAATAGTGCAATTGCTATTACACAAAATCTTGTATTGCACACCAGATGTAAGCATGTTGATATCAGACATCACTTCATCGGAGATCATGTTGAGATGAAAGACACCAGAATGGAGAAAATTCATACTGATAAACAGAGAGCTGATATCTTGACTAAACCTTTGGCTGAATCAAGATTTCAGGAACTATCAGTTGAATTAGGTATGTTGGATCCAGATGAATAAAGCAAATCAAAAATTGAAGGGGTTTTCATATGCATGAAGTTTTTCGTGTTTTTAAAAAAACTCAGGATAAAATTGAGAGTCCTGAACACTGAGTCTTGGGAAACTCAGTTATCCTGATGTTCAGTACTCAGTATTATACTTACATTTTATCAAGGTCAAAACTCAGTAAGACTGATAGAGAAAATTAGTCTGAAAAAGTATTTACTCATGCACCACATTTATTGTCTATCTGAATCTCAGTAATCATTGGCAACAAATGACAAAAAACACCAAGAAATAATGGGGACCTTTGAAATTCTCGAGAACGCTAATGGTCCGCAGCAGAAAAGAATTAAATGCACTGTTCATTAATCACCAATATGGATAAATTGGCGGCTAAGTACTTACGAAATCGTCCTTTCAAATACCTATTTTAGTCGGTTTTTAATCTTGACCGTCAAAACCTTCATCTACGAGATTTTCCATAAATCAAAATCCTATATCCATTACAAAGACTCCATTCAAGCCCTATTTCAAAAAGGCCTTCGTCTTCACAAACCCTCTACTTCAAAACCTTCGATTACCCGTAAATCTCTTATCTCAAAAAATCCTTCACTCAAAATCACCAAAAATGACACTCTCTATATAACGATAAACTCGCCATTTCAACAAATCATGGTATTTAATATGTTGTTTCTCTCCGAAAGCACATCCAATGCACCTCACGAGGAGGAGGCGCAGATATGATTCAGATGGCAAAGCTTACTTGTCCGATCGCAAATCAACCAGATGTTGAATATGCCAAGGAGGTAATTGAGTTTGTTTCTAATATGCAATCGATGACCTAAAATTGCATAGAGTCTAAGATTACGGTGTTGCATTTGGGAACATAGTACAAAAATATATGGATTTTGTTAGGAAATTATATATTATTCTTAAGAATCAATGCCATATATGACTTAAGTGATTGAGGTGAAGACCCTACTAAGATACATGATGGGTAGGGAACAAGAATATTTGGATAAAATTATCGAAAGCATCCAAAGAAAGTTTGAAGCTACTTTGAATAAGAGGCATTTGAAGCCTAAATATCGAGTATTGTTGGATATTGTAAGCAAATGCATCATGAGTAGATCTTGTAGTTTCGAACAGATAAGCACGCCTAAGTTAAGGCTAATGGAGGCGATTGAAGATTCACCTACTACGGCATTCAATTGGTTGCACTATTTGATCAAGGTGGTGAGTGATCAAGCCAAACAAATTCAGAAGGTGAATGGCTCTGTAGTTATCAACCAAGATTGCATTTATCTTGGAAACATGCAGAGAAGAGGAGGACATTTTTGCCGATTCCACTTTCTTTCCAAAGTCAAAAATCCACTGACTTCTCAGAAATCCACTGAGACAACTAATGAAGAAGCCAAACAAGCTAGGGGGAAAGCCCTGATGCAAATTAAAAGAGAGAAAGGTGAGAAACTGAACAAGAAAGCACTGGCTCCTCAGAAGCGCAGAAGGCATCAAACAATTGCGGAAAAGGAGGCCAGTGAAACTGAAGAAATTCAACCTGAAGGCCAACAAGGGTTGAAATCTCCACTTCAGGTTCTTGCTCAGCTAGTGACAAATGTGCAGGAGCAAGAAACTGAGGAGCAGGTTTTCTCTGAGGTACTTGAAACATCTCTGAGCTCAGACAAAATCTCTCAGGAAATCTTCAAGGGACCTCAAATCTCTAGTGAAGAAATACCAGCGTAGACCTCAGATCAGTCTGAACCTCAGGAATTGCTGAACTTGGATACGCTTCTGAATGAACCTTTTCTTGATCCATCAGCACTGGAACATGTACAATCTGAGCAAACAGCTCCTGAAAGCCCAAGATTGAAGAAGGGAGAAGCCGAAGAGAATGAATGGCGGAGCAAGGGGGAACGGTTCATCCTAGACCGATACCCTGCTAAATGCTTATCCTGACCTTCAGGATATGCTCTTCAGGCTCAGAACGACAGTATACATCCTGAATCAGACACTTTTGGAAATGCTGAACATCGCATCATTCAGAGGAGAAGAGCGGTGGAATGCTGAGGCAGCTGCCCTGATTGAATTCTCAGGCTTCAGAAAGACAAAGCTCAGGATGAAGGCTGCTAATTTTAATGGATTGGTGAAAAAGAAGTTAGCTGAAAGGAAAGATACTGAAATAGTAGATGCATCAAGTTCTCATGATCATAACAAAGATGGAGATCAGGGAGGTGATGCAGAAATGCAATCTGAGGGGAGGAAGGAACCTCAGACAGATACTGAGAAAGAAAAAGAGATTGAAAGTCAGATAGAGGAGGACACTGATGCTGCACAGACTGATATCACACATCCTCAGACTGAAGTTAGCACTCTTCAGGTATCTTTTGGCACTATTATACATTATGCCAAAGCTACTGAAGTTCCTATCTTTAAATCTTTTATGTATGATGTGCAGACTAAGGCTCAATTGGAGCAACCAGCTCAGTTGGAGACAATTGTTTTGCCTCCAGAAATTGATTTCAGTCCTATCCTGGATAAATGGAAGAAGGTGGTGCCAATGGTGGAGAAAGTGACTCAAATTGAAGAAACCTTGGCAAGCCAATCTCAAAAGCTGGAAAATCTGAGTTCATCTTCAGACATGCTGCAACTACAAACAACTCTTGCAGATAAAATGACTACTTTGGAAGGAAAGATTGATGTAGTCAAAACTGAGCTCAATGCAGAGATGGAGCAAAGGTATCAAACCAGAACTGCTTACCTTGAAGCTAAACTGATTGAGAAGAATGATCAGATAATCAAGACAGTTGTTGAGGAAATGGGCTCCCTGCTCATGACCAAGATGACAAACATGATGCATGAAGTGTTCTCAAAGCAGTTTGCTCCACTCGCAGATGAATTCTCAATGGCCAAAAATTACATGATGTGGCTAGAGGATGAGCATGATCAGTTGGAAGGGGCAATACGTAGTATGGGGAAGGAGCAATACTATATGGATACTGCACTGACTCAACTACTCCCAAGGTATGGTGCCAAAAAGGGGGAAAGGCCTGGTGGCAAATTAAGTGAGTTGTTGGCACAAACCATGGAGAGAAAGGCTCAAAAAGAAGCTGAAGGAAAGAAAATTTTGGATGCCTTAAGTGAGATTGAAGCCACTGAGAAACTGAACTTCAAAGAAGCAGAAAAACTTACCTTCACTCAAACATCTGAGCAAACCATTCAGGAAGTAATTGGTGAAAAACTGAGTGATAGAAGGATGATTGAGACAAGCAAAGCCGGTGAAGAGCGAGTCAGACCTGAAAAGAGAAAAACTGTTGCATTCGTGGAACAAGAAAAGAAGAAAAGAGCTAAAGTTTCAAAACCTACTCAGAGGAAGTTGATAATGGAATTTGAAGAATCTGAGGAAGAAATTGAAACTCAGAAAGAAGTCTTCGATACCAAGAAAACTCTGAAAGTTCTTCAGATTGAAAAAGAGAAGAAGACTGCTGCTTCAGTTTCAGGTGTTCCACTGATCAGGAAGAAGAAAGAAGAAGAGCAGAAAAGAAGAGGTGGTTTTAAAAAGTTTTTAAGCAAAAGTAGGGGTACGGAAAAGACTCAGAAGTGTCCGCACATTGACAAGTGGATGCCTATACAGTTCAATGATGCATGGTAAGAGATCAAGTGAACCTTCTGGTTCTATTATGAGATTCTGAGAAAATGGAGGGGGAGCAGCTCAGATAAGAATGAAGCCTTCATTGAGTACATACTGACATTCTATCCTAAATACCTGCAATGTTGGATCAACATGGAAGATAAAGGAAACACGCAGATAGTAGCCCCTGGTCCATAAATGTACCCAGCTCCTAGGTTTGAGAATGACTATGTGAATGAAGCAGGCATTTCTCAGGAAATAACCCAGTATGCCATCCAGCTAGGCCTAACAGGAAACAACCCTGATATCATCAAGGCAAGGGATGAACTGAGAAGAGATACTACGGGATGTTCAACTTGGAAGTGCCACAAGATGAAGTGGAAGAGGACTGAAGACTTTGTTCTTCTGATTTATTTTTTATTTTCATTGTAATCTATAACTTTTATTCTATATAAATGAAAATTTTATCTTTATGCTCAAAAGATAATATCTCATTATCTTTTTACATGTCTTTAATTACTTGATATGCCAGATTGTTTAGAAAATTGTTGGGTAAAATACCATTTTGGTTTGTAATAGATAAACTGAAACCTAAGGATAGGTTAGGTTTTCTTAAATGTAACAAGATGGTTTTGGCATCATCAAAAAGGGGGAAATTGTTGGGAGATGAATTTAATAAAAAAAATTTGATTAGATCCTAAAAACCCCTAAGTATGACATGTTCGTGGATAATCGATAGTCCGAAGTCGTTTCAAAGATAGATTGTTCAGGAAGATATCTGCACAATATATAGTTATCAGATATAGATCAGGTTAGATCTTGAAGTTACTGAAGAACTCAGAAGGTACTGAGTAACTAAAGAATCAGTAGAACTGAATGTTCAAAAAGGTACTGAAGATGCTGAAGATGCTAAAGAAATGAAGACTCGGATATTACTGAAGACTCAGTAAGTTGTTGAAGACACTTAAGACTCAAAGAAGTTTGTCAAGACATCAAGACTCAAGAAGTTGTCAAGACACTAATGACTCAAGAAGTTGTCAAGAAGGCGGTGAAGACTCAGTAAGTTGCTGAACACACTGAAAACTCAGTAGTTACTAAAGACTCAGTAAGATACTGAATACTCAGTATAACCTGAATGTTCAGAGGCACTGGATAATATCTATCTGAAGACTACAAAGCTGAGAAAAATGCACATGTTCAGAAAAGTAGATATTGCCCAAAACATTCTAGTGCAGACAAAAGGAACTAAGTCTAAGTGTTGTTTAAGGTTGTCTCATTAAGAGAGATTGACCAAAATGAGCCATTTTGTTTGTCTACATTCACTGAAGACAAGAACCAATCAGAGGAAGACAACATTGTACTTCACTGACACTGAAAGCGATAGGACCCTGAATTATGTCAATAGTACTAAGTTCCAGACTGCAAAAATTGGTGATTGGCTACATGACTGCATATTTCCTAAAACATGCAAGGGAGTGTTCAAACCCTAAAAATAGTCGTTCATCAAACACCAGAAGAGGAAACTCATAAAGCTATCTCTTCCAACGGATAGTTTTTTCAAAGAGTGACCTTGGTGAAGTTGCCTATAAATACCAGTGACCCTTTACATTGAGAGGTCAAGGGAAATTTCAAAGCAACACAAGAGCTCATTCATATTATTGCAAATTGAAGCACTCGAAAACCCTAGAATTTCCCAAGTGTTTCACATTGGAGAGACCTCACTATTCTAAGCTTAGATTGATAGATATATCCAAAGCATAGAAGAGATATCCTAGCCTTTACTTTAGTTCTTATTGTAAAGGATATCTCACCCTAGTTGGAAACCAACCCAAAACCCAAACCCTTTATTAAGGTAGTTTGTGTGTGTTTTGTTGGTGAGTTAGAGTTGTAAAGAGTGAGTAAGCTACAGTGAGTTAGCCAGAAAACTCTAGAGAAGAAGTTAGTAAGCTACTTGTGGTAGTCTGAACACTTGTGTGTGTTTGAGTTAGTAAGCTGCGGTGAGTCAGCCAGAAAACTCAAGGTAGAAAAGTGAGTAAGCTACAGTGAGTTAGCCTGAAAGCTTTAGGAAGTGGTTAAGGAATTTCTCTGAAGATCGGAGAGAGTGGACGTAGGAGCTTGAGTCTCTGAACCACTATAATTGTTGTGTTGTTTGCTTTCTGTACTGCATTTTATCTGTTACATGTTTTTCACTGAAAGCATATTTCACTGATATTCAGTTGGAACCAATCCAGTGAACTGAATAAAATTGGTCACAACCTTAATCACTGTTGTATTAAAGGAATAAGATATTTCAGCAAAGCTAAAACGAGTATAAACTTAGGGCCAACCATTCTGCACACTTGAGTAGCTAGAACAGATAGTTACCAAACTGAACTAACTCTACTGAGTGTTCAGTAAGATAATTATCTGATCCAAGCTCCTCAGGATCTCTGATAAATTTAGGATCAGTTGGGCTAATCTGAAGCTTCTGAAAGTAGCTCAGGATCATTGTCTCAGTAGACTTTGACTCAGGGCAATCTGTGCTTCTCAGGACAAAAATATCAGGATAACCTGACCCATCTGACCTCAGTGAAGAAAAAGTTTGAAAAATCACTGAACATGTGTATCCCCGCCCCATACACGTGTGAGACTCGTTAGCACCGAGACCAACAGAGTGGATGTAGGACAAGTTAGTCCGAAGCACTATAAAAATACGTGTGTTCTTATTTGCTTTCATATTAACTGTCATACATACTTTAGCAAATCTGCATAACACATTCGAAAAAAAAAATTATTAAAGTCACCTCCCATTGAGATTTTACGAGTTTTAAATTGGGTTTTTCGGGACCAATAACAACCAATGTTGTACACGAAGAGGAAGCCCTTCATATGCTCCGCCTTGCCAAATTAACTTATTTTGTAGGAAATCGCCCAGAAGGAGAATACACACAAGAGGTAATTCAGTTTGTTGCAAATATGAAACTAGATGGTGATAACTGCATAGATTAAATGATTACTGTGTCTCAATATACTAAAGGGCACAAACAGATTGAGGTTGTATGAGATCTTTACATAATTCCGAACAATTTAAATGCTATTTATGAGTTATGTAATAAGGGGGAAGATCCTACTATGCACATGGCGGGAAGAGAGCAAGAGTACTTGGATAGAATTTCTGTAGATTCTGTCAAGTTTGAGGCAACTCTGAACAAAAAACACTTACAACCAAAGTATAGAGTACTTCTGGATATTGTAAGTAAATGCTTAATGAGCGGTTCTGGAAGTCATGAACAGATCAGCAAGCCAAAGTTGCGATTTATGGTTGCAATTGAGGATTCACCCTCAACAGATTTCAACTGGCTGCAATATTTGATAAATGTGGTTGGTGATCAGATTAAACACATCAAATGGGATGGTGATATTGTAAATATCAAGGGAAAAATACAACATGCTACAAAAATTGCTTTAATTCTGGAAGCATGCATAGAAGAGGATGACATGCTTGCCAAAAGCAATTAATTTCCCATAAATCAGATCATGTTCAGGCAAAAGTCTCAAAAAGGGCAAAGAAGATTGAAGGAGAAAACAGTTGAATCTCAGGAAGAGACGACTCGGGAGAAGACTGCTGAAGAAGAGACAGAGGAAGATGTTCCATCTCCAATCCATGTTCAAACAAGAAGGACAAGACAAGAGCGTCAGAATGTTACTGAGTCCAGCTCAGTTAAAGAGAAGCAAGAAAGAGGAAATATCCTTCTGAAGATGAAAAGGGAAGCTGGAGAGAAACTGAAAACTAAAGCCTTGGCACCTCAGAAAAGGAAATGACTTTGGACAATTGCTGAAAGGGAGGCCGATGAAGCTGAGTCTGAGGAAACTCAGTCTGAGGCTCAGGTTGGATTGAAGTCACCTCTTCAGGTACTAGCTCAGGCAGTAAAGAATATTGGAGAAAGAGAGACTGGAGAGGAGAATGAGTTCTCAAAGGTGATGGAAACTTCTCTTGGAACAGATAAGATTTCTCAGGAAATCTTCAAAGGGGCTCAGAAAATTCCTGAAGAAAGCCAACCTCAGGCTCCATCAGTTCAAACCTCAGAACAGTCAGAAGCTCAGGAACTTCTAAATCTCGATGTTCTCCTGAATGAACCATTCCTTGACCCCTCAGATCTTCAAATCATCCAAACTGATCTGACTATTCCTGAAAGCCCTCCAACTTTGAAGAAGGGAGAAGCAGAAGAGACAGAGTGGCGAAGTAAGGGGGAACGGTTTGTGTTAGACAGGTATCCTGAACTCTCAGCATATGCTGACCTTCAGGATTTATTCTTCAAAATCAGAACGACCATCTACATTATGAACTAACCACTTCCTGAGATGCTGAATATAGCATCATTCAGAGGTGAAGAGTGGTGGAGTGCTGAAACTGCTACCCTAACGGAGTTCTCTAGTTTCAGAAAGATAAAACTCGGGATTAAAGTTGATGAGTTTGATGAACTTGTCAAAAAGAAGCTAACTGAGAGAAAGTCTGCTGAAGCCGGTGAGCTAAGTTCGAAGGATACAGAAGGTGAAGGAGGTCAACAAGGTGGAGTAGAACAACATGAAGATGAGAATGTAGCTGACAAAGAAATTGAAACTGAGAAGGAAGCTGAACCAGAACAAGCTACTGATACCCGGATTCCTCAAACTGAAGTTAGAACTCTTCAGGTACCTTTTGACACTACTATTACTTATGCCAAAGTTACTGAAGTACCTATCTTTAAGTTTTTTTGATTGTGGTATGCAGACTGAGGCTCAGTTGGAGAAATCTGCACATGTTCCAGAGATTGATTTAACTCCAATCCTGAATGAGCTGAAGAAATTTGAGCCAATGATGGCTAAGATAACTCAGATGGAGATAATATTGGCTGATTAATCACAAAAGATGGAAAGCCAGAGTTCATCTGATGATGTACTTTAAGTCCAGACTGGACATTCTGATAAGATTGCTGCTCTCGATGTGAAACTTGATTGAGTTGGAAGAAGAGCTAGCTGAGAATTTGGAGAAGAAATATCAGGACATAACTGCTTATCTAGAGGCCAAGCTGACTGAGAAGAATGAACAGATGATCAAATCAGTTGTTGAAGAAATGAGTACTCTGCTCATGACCAAGATGACAGAAATGATGCATGACGCATTCTCAGTACAGTTTGCCCCACTTTCTGATGAAGTATCCATGGCCAAGAACTATTTGAAAAGATTGGAAGATGAACATGATCATTTGGCTAGTGAAGTAAGAAGCTTGGGAAAAGAACAATTCCATATGGATGCTGCACTATCTCAGATTCTCCCAAGGTATGATGCCAAAAAGGGGAAAAGGACATCCCACTCTTCAAAGGGTGAGTTGGATAAGTTGTTGGCACAAACCTTGGAGAAGAAAGCTCAAGAAGAAGCAGAAGCAAAGAAGATTCTGGTGGCACTGAGTGAGATTGAGGCTACTGAAAAGCTGAAATTCAAAGAAACTGAAGAGCTAGTGTCACTCAGACTGATGAACAAACCACTCAGGAAGTTGTTGGTGAAAAGATGTTCCAGAGAAGAGCCACTGAGTCAAGCAAGACTGGTGAAGCGCATCCGAGACCTGAGAAAAGAAAGGTAGTAGCCTTTGTTAAAACTGAGAAGAAAAAGAAGAAAATCTCTAAGCCAGTTCAGAGAAAGTTGGTTGTAGACTTTTCCGAATCTGAAGAATCTGAAACTGAGGCTGAGAAGGAACCAAGAGTTGAAGCAAAAACTCAGCTTGGAGAATTTGATGTCAGGAAAACTCTGAAGACCCTTACTATTGAGAAAGAAAAGAGAATTGCTGCTTCAGTATCAAGTGCTAAACTGACCAAGAAGAAGTAAGAAGAAGAGCAAAAGAGAAGGGGAGTCTTCAAAAAATTTATAAGCAGAAGGAGAGGAACTGCAAAGGTGTAGAAATGGTCACACATTGATGAATGTATGCCTATCCAAATCAATGATGTATGGGACCAGATCAAGAGAACCTTCTGGTTCTATCATGATATTCTGAGGGAATGGAAGGGAAGCAGTCCTGATAGCAATGAAGCCTTCATGGAATATGTATTGACTTTCTACCCCAAATATGTGCAAAAAAGGTTAATCTTGCTGATGAGCACGATGCTAAGATTGTTGCTCCTGGGTCATACACATTTCCTCCTCCAAGATTTGAAAATGGATTTGTGAATGAAGCCATCATATCTGAAGAAATTGCTGGATTTGCTGCTCAACTAGGACTCACTGGAAATCATCCTGAGATCATTAAAGAAAGAGATGAGCTGAAGAGAAGATACTTTGGAATGTTCAATCTTGAAGTTTCTGAAGATGAGATTGAAGAAAACTGAATAATGTGTTCAATTTTATTTTTTTATTAATCGAATTATCAACTTTCATTGTAAAATGTAATTCTCTATCCTACATTAATGAAAACATAATTTTTGTGGTGTTCAACAAAGATAATATCTCATTATCTTTTTATTTGCATTTCATACTTATTTACAATGCCATCTAATGTAATAGATAACTGAAAACTGAGTATAGGTTAGGTTTTCTTAAAGTGTAACAAGATGGTTTTGGCATCATCAAAAAGGGGAAAATTGTTGGGAGATGAATTTAATAAGATTTTGATTAGATCCCAAAACCCCTGAGTATGACATGTTCAGAATAATCTTGATAGTCTGTAGACATGATTCAATTTTAATTGTTCAGGAAATATCTGCAAAATGTATAGTCCGTAGATATCTTTAAGTTTATAGGATAGGCACACACTGAGGGGGAACTCAGTAAGTGAACCAATATACCTGAAGACTCAAAACACTTCAGATGAAACTGAGTTCACATCAACCTGAAGACTCAAAAGTCTTCAGATGAACCTGAGTTCACATCAACCTGAAGACACAAGACCTACCTGAAGTCTCAGATCAACCTGAAGACTTGAAGACCCGAAGATTATCTACCTGAGGACAAACAGACTAAAAGTCTTACACATTCATGAAGGATAAAAGTTGTCCAAATATTTAATTGCAGACAAAAGGAACTATAACCAAGTGATGTTTAAGATTGTTTCATCCAGGGAGATTAACCTAAAAGAGCCGTTTTGTTTGTCTCCATTCACTGAAGACAAGAACCAATCAGAGAGAGACAACACTGTACTTCACTGACACAGAAAGCGACATGGCACTGAGGATGTCAGATGTACTGAGTTCCAAACTGCAAAAACATAGTGATTGGCTGCATTGGTTACTTTTTACCCAAATCATGCAAGGGCTTGTTCAAACCCTAAAATAGTCGTTTATCACTAACTAAATAAGGAAACCCTTGATGTTATCTCTTCCAACGGATAGTTTTTCAAGAGTGACCTTAGTGAGTTGCCTATAAATACCAGTGACCTTCACCACTGCAAGGTTACAGGAAATCAAGAAATTCCAGAGCTCATTCGTATTCTTGCATTTGAAGAAATCGAAAAACCTAAGATTTCCCAAGTATTTCACCTTGAAGAGAGCTCATTTACTAAGCCTAGAATCTGTTAAGTATCCAAAGCTTAGTAAGAGATATCCTAGCCTTTTGAATATGTTCGTATTGTAAAAGGATAACTCACCTTAGTTGGAAACCAACCAAACCCAAACCCTATTGATTAGGTAGTTTGAGTGTGTGAATGTTGAAAAGTAAGAGTTGTAAAGAGTTAGTAAGCTAGAGTGTAGTTCAGCCTGAAAACTCTAGAGAAGAAGTTAGTAAGATGCTTGTGACAGTCTGAAAGCTTGTGTGTGTTGAGTTAGTATGCTGCAGTAGTTCAGCCTGAAAACTCATAGTAGAAAGTTAGTAAGCTATTGAGTTCAGTCTAAAAGCTTGAGATAGTAGTAGTAGTGAGTTAAGGAATATCTCTGAGGATCAGAGAGAGTGGACGTAGGAGCTTTGCCTCTCAACCACTGTAAATTGCTGTGTTATTTGCTTTCTGCATTGCATTATATCTGTTGCATATTTTCACTGAAAGCACTGAGTTTTCTGATATTCAGTTGGTATCAATCCACTGAGTTTGAATTTAACTAATCACAACCTTAACCACTGATTTACTGAGTGATAAAGATTTTTAGCAAAGTAAAACGAGTATAAACTTAGGGCCTACACATTCCACACCCTAGATACGCTAGTATATATAGTTGTCAAACTGACCAAACTCATCTGAGTAGTCAGTACGGTAATTATCTACTCCAAGCTTATTTGAACTCTGATTTTGAAATCTCAGATTAGTTGGGCTATTCTGAAGTTACTGAAAGTCGCTCAGTATTATTGTCTCAGTAGACTTTGACTCAGAGTAATTTGTGCTTCCCAGGGTTGTTTCTCAGGACAACCTGACCCACTGATTTTAATTTTGTAAAAAGTTTGAAAAATCACTGAACATGTGTATTTCCCTCCCCCTATACACATATAAGACTCGTTGACACCGGGACCAACAATAATATTCTATTAAGTGTAATGTCATACATTTAATATTAAATAAACAATAATATTAAACCAATACTGAATATTATCTGAGCATTATATCCTTACAAGGGATTGTCTCTAGGACACTAACACTAATAATCTCCCACTTGAACTAGATCCAATCACCTACATGTCTAACTCCTAGACCATCGAATGTCTAGTGTGTACATGAGCACTTAATGCCTTCGTGAAAGGATTAGCCAAATTATCTTACGTGGGAATACGTTCTAATTCTATATCTCATATCAATATGATCTCTCGGATCAAATGATAAGAATGGGTACATGTTTACTTCTATTTATTGATCTCGGTTACTTTGATTGGACAATCACACCAGTGTTGTCTCAATACAACCTTATTAGACAACTGGCACTCGGAACTACCCCTAGTTCTCTTAAGAACTATAAAATCCAGACAACCTCTTTGAGGCTTCTGATACAGCAATGTACTCAGCTTTGATTGTTGAATCTGCGGTCGTCATTTTCTTTGAACTATTCCAACTGACCGCCCCATCATTGAGAGTGAAAACATGACCTGACTGTGATTTGTAATCATCACAGTATGATTGGAAACTTGCATCAACGTAACTAGTTATTACTAGTTCTGACTGACTACCATAGACAAGGAAACATTCTTTAGTTCGTCTAAGATAATTCAGAATATTTTTTATAGAAATCCAGTGTGATTCACCTGGATTCTGTTGGTATCTACCAGTGATGCTGATAGCGTAGGCCACATTGGGCCTAGGGCAAGTCATGGCGTACATGATTGACCCAATTGCAAATCGCTTCAGCACCTTATCTACGTAGGTGGACTGTGGTTGCCCCAACATCTTCTTGGATCTATCCCTATGGATCTTGATCCCTAAGATGTAGCAGGCTTCACCAAGATCCTTCATCATGAAGGTCTTTGACAACCAATCTTTAATGGACTGCATTAATGGGATATTGTTTCCCAAAATGAATATGTCATAAGCATACACGATTATGAAAAATAATATTCTGAGTTTTTGATGAAGTTAAAAGACTTGATAGCTTCATCAAATTGGATATTCCAACTCTTAGAAGCTTGCTTCAATCCATAGATGGATCTCTTTAGCTTGCATACTAGATTAGAATTTGGCTCTGATATAAAACCTTCTGGTTGAGTCATAAACGTTTCCTTATCAATGTTTCTATTGAGGGAATCTGTTTTGACATCCATCTACCAAATCTCATAATCATGGTGTGCTGCTATTGCAAGTAAAATTTGAATGGACTTGATCTTTGCAACTGGTGAGAAGGTCTTGTCATAGTCAATGCATTCATGTTGACTGTAACCCTTTGCCACCAACCTAACTTTGTAGGTTTGTTCTTTGCCATTTGCATCAATCTTACGCTTGAAGACCCACTTGAAACCTATGGGTCTAACCCTTTTAGGCAACTCAACCAAGTCCCAGACTTGAATGGTGTACATCGAGTCCATCTCGAATTTCATGGCATCATGCCACTTCCCTGAATCAATATCTAATATTACTTTAGAGTAAGTATTAGGATCGTCCTTATCTGGTATGTCCACATTCTCGTGTTCCACAAAGATGTAACTGTATCTAATGGGCAAATTATGATTCCTAATTGACTTACGGAGCTGAGGTTGTGTAAACTATACATTCTAATCGTGAAAATTTTGTGGTGCATCGATTTTATCAATGTCCGGAGAGTCCTCAAGAGTTACACTTTTAGATGCCTCTTGGGCGGGTGTTTGAACTATGTTTTTCTCATTCAGCCCACTTGGAGTTCGTTGCGAAGGCAATGCAACTCCAATTACGCTCCCACTGGCTGAAAGAGGATCACTTAGTGATAAACTTCCACCATGAGAGTTGCTTAATGCTCCCACTGATTCTTTGTCACATTTCTTTGCAAAATCGTCAGTCTCTAGGTTAGGTTGTGGTTTTTTAATTTCTTCAAGTTCTATCATCTTATGGCCTTGTTCTTTAAAGACATTGTCTTCTTCGAGAAACCTGGCCTGCCTAGAAACAATCAGTGTTTGATTCTTAGGTAGATAGAAGTAATATCCTTTAGTTTCCTTAGTATATCCCACAAAGTAACCCTTGTCATCTTTAGATTCCAACTTGTCGGTAAACATCTTTTTCACAATCACGGGGTAACCCCATGTTTTGATATGTGTAAAAGTTATCTTCTTACCATGCCATAGTTCATATGGTGTATGCTCAACCGATTTAGATGGAATCATATTTAGAATGCTGATTGAGGTTTGTAAGCGTATCCCCATAAGAATGTCGGAAGAGAGGAAAAGCTCATCATTGACCTCACTATGTCTAACAAGGTTCGGTTTCTCGTCTCGGATACTCCGTTAATTTGCGGTGTTCAGGGAGGAGTCCACTGTGATTGGATTCCATGTAACTTTAGGTAATAAGTGAATTCATGGCTAAGGTATTCACCTCCTCGATCCGATCGAAGAGTCTTGATACTCTTACCAAGTTGCTTCTCTACTTTAGCTCTATACTCTCTGAATTTTTCAAAAGATTCGGATTTGTGTTTCATGAGATACACATATTCGTATCTTGAGAAATCGTCAGTAAAAGTGATGAAGTATCTGAAGTGACCCCTAGCTAGAGTGGGCAATGGTCCACAAACATCGTTGTAAATCAACTCTAGAACTTCTTTGGCATGCACCTCTTTCTCATAAAGGGTATATAGATCATCTTGCCCATGAGACAAGATTCGCAAACTCCATAAGACTCAAAGTCAAATTACCAAGTTTCTCAATTAGGCCTATCATCATTAACATATGAAGTGAAATCTTCCCTTCTTTAGCTAACCGACATCTGAACAAATCTCTTATCACTTCATAAATCTCAGAATGAGATTCAGAATCAAAGAGATCCTTCAGATGCTTGAGCATCTAGAAGGGACCCATTTTCTTATGTTTCCTATGTATATCGGGAGTCATGTCGAGCAACATCACACATTGAGCCTGGGAAATATCCTCTTGATGCTTCTTCTAAGCTGCTACGTCAAATGTGGCTGCAGGGGTAACTGGGATTGGCATGTCCAACATGTACTCAACATTTTCTTGCCTTAACACCAAACACATGTTTCGGTGTCAGTCCAGAAAATTTGGCTTAGCCAATTTGATTTGTTTCCAAAACACATCTCAACAACAGTTATACATTTCAACTAACCAAGAGAAATAAAATAAAATGGGAATTAAACACATAATTCCTATGATCAATATTCAGCAATCAAAATAAACATAGCCTTTCTTTTGTGTTTATTTTGTCTCCATTATTTTTACATACTCAATGACCTTATCGGAAGAGTACGAATTTATATCAAATATATAAATTGTAATGGACTAGGATCCACATTATTACTATCATAATCCCAGCAAGGGCTGATCATTATAATAGCATAACTGGTAGGTCTCCAAGCCAATTGCCAAAATGCAATTCCTAGTTTATCGAACCTAGTTCGATTGATGTCCCTTAACTTTTGTTCCCCGCGAGGGCTAGCGAAACAAAATTAAATTGGTTTACAACCATCAAATGGAGACATTACATGTTCCTATAAAAGTCCCGTTAGATGTAGATCCGAGCAAAAGACGAGGGTCTTAAATACTCATTGGAACGAAATCTCCGATTAACTTTTAATTTTGATGGAAGACATCTTATCAAATTAGTGAGAAAACCATGTTTTAGTGAGGAACGTTTTGAAGGCGGGGTATTAATTGCTTAATCGAAATCCAACATGTAAATGTACACCACCTTTGAGCAATTATTGGGCGCCGCCTACCCAAACATGATTTACACGGACTAACATTTATATGGGCGCCGTCTACCCAAACATAATACGCTCCGACAAATATTAGGCACCGCCTACCCAAACAATTATAACGCGGAAGTAAAATGCGTTAACAGAATATAAAACACGTTAACCAAGTGGGAATTAATAACTCGTTTAATCCTTTAAACCATAATATTAAAATTCAATTTTAAAATTAAGTTTAATAATTAAATTCATTATTAATATTTTGACTTTAAGTAATCCAATTAATTAAGTTTAACATTAGTCTAACTAATACGTTTCTTCTGAAAACCCCAAATTTTATTAATCTTAATTAAATCCAATTTAATTTTAATTAATGAAATGTGGGGCTCAGGTGCAATTTCTAAAATTGCACGGGAGGGCCTGTCCAAATCAAATTTGCGAAGCAGCCCTCCCACTTCATCACCCATCCGAATCAGATTCAATCTGAGATTTTGAACAATCCAATTTCCAAAATCCAAACTCCATCAAAGATTCACAGTAACAATTCGACAAAAGCAACTTTAAAATTGAACAATTATTAAAAAATTTGGGGATAATCGTCTCAAGTAAACTGTCTAGAAGCAAGAACAGATCGAAGCATCAAGTCAGTAAAGCAACAACCCATCATCAAACTATGTAGAATCGAACAAGACGAAGACACAAGCCAATCGTCGAGTTTAACATGAACTAGAGTGAGTCGTCGCCATCGCCGCCGCGTGAGTTCAACGAGTCTCCGACGCTGCTAGGCGCGTGCGAGTGACTCGCCCCTCATCAACGTGACAGACGCGCAGGAGGTCGCATCTAAGCACACGAAGAGGAACAAAAGTCATCGATCTCAGACATATAAGCGGCGTCGCAGCCGCTGGGAGTGAAAAATGAATGAAAAATGAAACCCCAGTGACCCAATCGAATGCAACATTTGAGCATAGAAACCAAACAATGATCGCCCAACACGATGCACAACCCCGATTGGCCGACTCCAGTAAGAATCACCGCCACGTTCGGTCGATTGAAGGTGGAGGAGGCGATGCGTCAAACGCAATGACGCCGCCATCGACACAGCCAATGCAGTGACACACGACCGTCGCAAGGCACGGTGTCAACCGTTGCCTCAAGCGATGAGCCATGGTCTCCGCCACTGGCGTCGGTGCATCGATCTGGCTATAAGGGTTCAAAACCTTAATTTTGGATGAAGATGACAATGGTGATATTTTAAGCAAGTGCGGTTATCCAATTAGTCAAACAAAAAACGGACACTCCACAACAATATCAATCGGTGTGGTTGGTTTTTAACAAATCAGCTGCACCCCAGTTTATTAAAAAAAATAAAACAAAATTAATTCAATTAAGCAATCAAATCAAGAGCCTGGAGCTCTAATACCACTGTTGGAATTTATAGGCACATAAACACATAATACGTGCGCAGCGGAATTAAACAGTTCACCAACAACGAACATATAATTGCATAATTAAATACGGATAAACATAAACAAAATTCTTACAGCAATTCGTATAAGTATTCCTCAACTATGGTATCCACGTAACAATCATATACCAATTAGCACAGATCTGTCAGCGTTGAATCCCCGAGATGAATTTGCTAGGAAAATTCTAACTTAGAGATTTTATAAAAAAAATATGAAGTCTTGTATTATGAATTCCCAATAGCTCATATATATAGGGGAGGCCCAGTTTAAATCTTAAGCTAACCTGATTAGGTAATAAAATCCCATAGATTTAATTCCCATATACAAAAATCTCTACAGATTTGACTTCCATGTATATCAAATCTCTACGGATTTGATTCCATATATATCAAGTCACATAATAATATTCCATATATTATTATTGGGAATTCTATTTAATTAAATCTAATTTAATTAAATAGTAATAATAATTAATTCTAAATATAATTATTATTATATTCTCCATAAATAAAAATATTAATATCCAATATAATATTTAAACAACCAACTATAATTATTAAACAACCATTACTTGTTGTGTTACCCATAGACCCTCATATATCGAGCGATTAGTCAAACTAACGGTCTTAATTGAACCATAGACAATAAATAAGGCATTCTCAATATATGAGGTATTGTTGGCCTATTTTAGTTTTGATTATTTATGCCAAAATATTATGTATTTGTCAACTTGTATTGTTTAAATTCATTTCCACAGGAAACAAGTTGAGGGGGAACTGATCTGTGGTCGATCCATCAGCGTACCCCCACGGCAGGCTCTCGCCCGTCACCTCAAGATAAGAACCGCTACTTTTGAGAGCGATAGAATATGGCATCCCCAGGCGATCTTGCCCAAGCCATAGGAGTAATTTTCGGGAAACTGGGAAATCCTGACATCCTCTCTGAGTTGCTGCAGGGTTGCGACCAAGAAAGCACTGCTGCGATTGTGAAAAGCATCGCTGGTTTTGCGCCTATCGCGACAGCGGCGGCCATTCAGGAAACTAGTGTTTTAGGCCCGAACCATGACGATGACATAGAGAAAAGCACTGCTGCTTTTGCGAAAAACACTACTGCAACGGCAGATCAGGAAACTAGGGTTTCTGGCCCAACTCTGGGCCCGGACTCACTGCTCAACACTGTTGATTTCAAGGCATCTACAGGACTGCCGACAGTGGGTGCTCTTGCTGCGACGGGTAACAAGACATTCATTAACGCTTTGCATAGTTCGATGAATGATGATTCGATTAAGCCGGTAAAAAAAGGTAACTTTTTCTTCCTCAAGATTGATGAAAACTTATATAATTCTACTGTTATGGAGTTGGGTGACACATTGATAGGTAGGATAGTTTATAAAAAAGGAGTTGTTCCTTTATCTCAATTTACGTTGGAAAATAAGTTTTGTACTATTTGGAAGGATTGTGGCTCCTTCAAACTTATTCCACTGGGTATGGGGTTTTTTGATATAAAGTTCAGGTGTTTGAAGGATCGTGATACGATATTCATGCATCGTTCTTAGACTGTGAATCTCGGAATACTTCAATTGCAGCGTTGGATTCCGTACTTTAACCCGAATAGGTTCATGACATCGATTATTCAGATTTGGGTATGTTTCTTTGAGCTTCCGATGGAGTACTCGCAACCTAAAGCTCTTTGGGCCATAGCCTCGATTTTAGGAACTCCAGTCAGAATTGATGAATGTACTCTAAACAAGACTATGGGGCACTTTGCTCGAGTATTGGTTGAAATTGATCTATCTCAGGATAGGAATTATGGTGGAAAGACCGGGACACTGTTATTTTGTTGTAGTTCGATATGAAGGCCTGCCAAAGTTGTTCAAGTCTTGTGGAATTGTGGGTCATCTAACAGACACATGCAAGAAAGAGACGAAGGGGGTTCCTATTCAGAAATGGGTGGAGAAGAAGAAGGAGCAACATATACAACCTACTTTGGAGGTTGGATCGGGATCGAAGGATGTGGGGCATACTTCTAGCCCTGTCATCCCTTCTATTGATTGGACTGATGTGGATCCTCGGGAGAATGACATCCTCCATTATTATGAAGAGATTTGTGCAGAAGCTACTGAAGGACGGGTAGGACCTACTCAGGCTCCTATTTCAGACTCTGAGTGGCAGCAGGTACCCACAAAGAAGGCTGCTTCGCCTTCTCAGACATCTCAGAAACCGGTTGAGCCTATTACATCCAATTTGTTCATGACTTTGGAGAAAAGTCCTACTTCCTTCAAGAGATGGTCGAACATGTTAGATGATGAGTGGAGGTTGACTGGAGGGATTCCGTGAAAGCTCTTTCAGAAACGACACTCATAGCGGCAGAACAAAGTTATCTACAAGCTTCAGGGGGCAACTTGTCTTCGAAGGATCCTCTAGGCGAAACGAAAAAAGCTAAGTAGAAGCATGTTAGAAAAGAGGAGCATAAGAGAAGAGAAGAATATAACACAAGGCAAAAGGCGAAGAAGATTCAAGATGCCTTGGAGGCCTCATTACAGGCCACTCGAGCTGACAGCTTTGACGTTGGCTGACCGTATTGGAAGACTCTTTGATGCTATATAGTCCTTACATATCAGTGTTATGCCTGTTTGGCAGTTGATTCACTACCTTTTTGGACTGCTTTGGTCATCTGGTCACTTTTGGGCCAGAGACATGCTGTATATTTTAGGGTCACTTTTGGGCCCACCTCTACCCTTGTCTCATTTCTTTTACTTAGCTTATTTGCCTATTTAATTAAATCCAATTTTGTTGGTCCTGGTGTAAACGAGTCTTACACGTGTATGGGGGGGGAATACACGTGTTCAGTGATATTTCAAACTTTTTACAAAACTGAAATCAGTGGGTCAGGTTGTCCTGAGAAACAGCCCTGAGAAGCACAAATTACTCTGAGTCAAAGTCTACTGAGACAATAACACTGAGAGGCTTTCAGTAACTTCAGATTAGCCCAACTGAACTGAGATTTCAAAATCAGAGTTCAAATAAGCTTGTAGTAGATAATTATCTTACTGACTACTCAGATGAGTTTGGTCAGTTTGACAATTATCTATACTAGCTTATCTAGGGTGCGGAATGTGTAGGTCCTAAGTTTATACTCTTTTTACTTTGCTAAAAATCTTTATCACTTAGTAAATCATTGGTTAAGGCTGTGATTAGTTCAATGCAAACTCAGTGGATTGATTCCAACTGAATATCAGAAACTCAATGCTCTCAGTGAAAATATGCAACAGATATAATGCAATGCAGAAAGCAAATAACACAGCAAATTATAGTGGTACAGAGACAAAGCTCCTACGTCCACTCTCAGATCCTCAGAGAAATTCCTTAACTCACTACTACTACTACCTCAAGCTTTAAGACTGAACTCAGCAGCTTACTTACTTTCCACTATGAGTTTTCAGGCAGAACTACACCGCAGCTTACTAACTCAACACACACAAGCTTTCAAACTGTCACAAGCAGCTTACTAACTTCTTCTCTAGAGTTTTCAGGCTGAACTACACTGCAACTTACTAACTCTTTACAACTCTTACTTTCCAACAAACACACACTCAAACTACCTAATCAAGAGTATTTGGGTTTGGTTGGTGTCTCCAACTAAGTTAATCTCTCTGAATGAGACAACCTTAAAAGACACTTAGTTTTAGTTACTTTTGTCTGCAATCAATTTGGACAACATTTATATTTTAATAAATGTTCAGGACTTAAATTGGTCCAGATGTCCTCAGTGAGATAATCTTCATGTTATCAGAGTCTTCAGGGTTTTCTGAGTCTTCAGGTCATCCGAGTCATCAGGTCTTCTGAGTCTTCAAATTCTTCAGAGTCTTCTGAGTCTTCAAAGTCTTCTTTTAATGTATTTATACTATACTAATCCTGAGTGATATCTGTTGACTATACAAGGTGCAGATATTTCCTGAACAATTAAAATTGAAACCTGTCTACAGACTATCAAGATTATTCTGAACATATCATACTCAGGGGTTTTGGGATCTAATCAAAATCTAATTTAAATTCATCTCCCAACAATTTCCCCCTTTTTGATGATGCCAAAACCATCTTGTTACACTTTAAGAAAACCTAACTTATACTCAGGTTTAGTTATCTATTACATTAGATGGCATAACAAATAAGTATGAAATGGAAATAATAAGATAATGAGATATTATCTTTGTTGATCACCACAAAAAGTATGTTTTCATTGATGTGGGATAGAGAATTACATTTTACAATGAAAGTTGATAATTCGATTAACAACAAAATAAAACTGAACACATTCTTCAGTTTTCTTCAATCTCATCTTCAGGAACTTCAAGATTGAACATTCCAAAGTATCTTCTCTTCAGCTCATCTCTTTCTTTAATGATCTCAAGATGATTTCCAGTGAGTCCTAGTTGAACAGCAAACCCAGCAATTTCTTCAGATATGATGGCTTCATTCACAAATCCATTTTCAAATCTTGGAGGAGGAAATGTGTATGGCCCAGGAGCGACAATCTTAGCATCGTGCTCATCAGCAAGATAACCCACTTTTGCAGATATTTGGGGTAGAAAGTCAATAGATATTCCAGGAAGGCATCATTGTTGTCAGGACTGCTTCCCTTCCATTCCCTCAGAATATCAGAACCATAAGGTTCTCTTGATCTCCTCCCATACATCATTGATTTGGATAGGCATTCATTCATCAATGTGTGGCCATTTCTGCACCTTTGCAGTTCCTCTCCTTCAGCTTATAAATTTGCTGAAGACTCCCCTTCTCTTTTGCTCTTCTTCTTGCTTCTTCTTGGTCAGTTCAGCACCTGATACTGAAGCAACAATTCTCTTTTCTTTATCAATAGTAAGGGTCTTCTGAGTTTTCTTGACATCAAATTCTCCAAGCTGAGTTTTTGCTTCAACTCTTGGTTCCTTCTCAGCCTCAGTTTTAGATTCTTCAGATTCAAAAAAGTCTACAACCAAACTTTCTCTAAACTATTTTAGAGATTTTCTTATTTTTCCTCTCAGTTTCAACAAAGGCTACTACCTTTCTTTTCTCAGGTCTCAGATGCGCTTCACCAGTCGTGCTTGACTCAGTGGCTCTTCTCTGGAACATCTTTTCAGCAACAACTTCCTGAGTGGTTTGTTCATCAATCTGAGTGAACACTGGCTCTTCAGTTTCTTTGAATTTCAGCTTTTCAGTAGCCTCAATCTCACTCAGTGCCACCAGAATCTTCTTTGCTTCTGCTTCTTCTTGAGCTTTCTTCTCCAAGGTTTGTGCCAACAACTTATCCAACTCACCCTTTGAAGAGTGGGATGTCCTTTCCCCCTTTTTGGCATCATATCTTGGGAGAATCTGAGATAATGTAGCATACATATGGAATTGTTCTTTTCCCAAGCTTCTTACTTCACTGGTCAAATAATCATGTTCATCTTCCAATCATTTAAAATAGCTCTTGGCCATGGATACTTCATAAGAAAGTGGGGCAAACTGCGCTGAGAATGCGTCATACATCATTTATGTCATCTTGGTCATGAGCAGAGTACTCATTTCCTCAATAGCTGATTTGATCATCTGTTCATTCTTCTCAGTCAGCTTAGCCTCTAGATAAGCAGTTCTGTCCTGATATTTCTTCTCCGAATTCTCAGCTAGCTCTCTTCCAACTCCATCAAGTTTCACATCGACAGCAGCAATCTTATCAAAAAGTTCAGTCTGGACTTGAAGTACATCATCAGATGAACTCAGGTTTTTCATCTTTTGAGATTGATCAGCCAATACTATCTCCATTTGAGTCATCTTAGCAAGCATTGTCTCAACTTTCATTATTTCATCCAGGATTGGAGTTAAATCAATCTCTGGAACATGTGCAGATTGCTCAACCTGAGCCTCAGTCTGCATACCACAATCAACAAACTTAAAGATAGGTACTTCAGTAACTTTAGCATAAGAAATAGTAGTGTCAAAAGGTACCTAAAGAGTTCTAACTTAAGTCTGAGGAATCTGGGTATCAGTAGCTTGTTCTGGTTCAGCTTCCTTTTGTTGGGAAATTAGGGGTGCCCGGATCTATTAGAGTTGAATTTAAATACATATTTAAATTAATTAATTAATTACTAACATGAATTAATCCTAAATCAATTCAACATAATAATTAATATGCAAATAAACATCATGCGTACAAGTAATTCACGTAAATCCTAGGCATGTGGAATCTAGGAATTACGTAAATACTAACCTCTCATAGAGACAACCGTTGAGACGATGGATCAACCCAAAGTGTGTTCTCAAATATGTCCCACGTCCACGAACATAATCCGTTGGGAGGATTATCAACGAACGATTTTAATCTTTAAAGGAGAAAATAAAATATTTGGCCACCACCTTTGTGGATTTCTAATTTTTCCAACACATGGAATTGCACTTGGGGATGAAAAATTCATCCCCTATTTATAATACTAGGGTGGTCGAAAATTTTGACCTAGGAATAAGATGGGAAAATCTTTTTCTTGATCTCCAAGAAATCTTGAATATATCTAATATATTCTTTTCTCCATATTTAAAATATCCCACAAAAATCCCACCTTCTAATATTAAGGAAATTTTCGAAAAATACAACTAGTTAGGAGAGAAATAGGATCTTTGACTTTTCTTGAATTTATGGGATAAACTTGTATTCCAAGAATACATATTCCATAAAATCTTTCCAAGAAAATCAAGAAAATCTTTTCTCTCTTCCTATCCATTATTTTCGAAATTAATGAGGAAAAATAAGGCAAAATATTTTCTTCTCCTTTTCAATAATTGGACTTTAGTTTGGGCTATTTGAGTGGCCTTTAGGAGAATTAAGATTGGACCTCCAATGGACTATGAATTTGCAATATTTAGCCAAAATATTATTCAAGCCCATTAATATTAATTTATTCCACTATAAAATTAATATTGAACTATCCATTTTAACCCATATTACGATATGTTGGGAGATGAATTTAATAAAAATATATGATTTTGATTAGATCCCAAAACCCCTGAGTATGACATGTTCAGAATGTTATCTGCAGAATGTATAGTCAGCAGATATAGTTCACAATAGGTTCTGAAGACTCAGTGTAAAACTGAGATACTAAAGACTCAGTAGGATACTGAGGAACTGAAGACTCAGCACGAAGATTCAGTATATCAGTCAGTAGACTCAGAAGATCCTGAAGACTCAGAAGACTCTGAAGACACAAGACTGAAGACTGAAGATCAAGAATACTGAAGGCACGGTAATTACTGAAGACTCAGTAAGGTACTGAATGCTCAGTATAAACCTGAATGTTCCGAGGCACTAAATACATCTATCTGAAGGATGCAATACAGAGAAGATCGCGATTCCTTAGATAAAAGATATTTGCCAAGACATTCAAATGCAGACAAAAGGAACTAAGTCAGAAGTGTTGTTAAGGTTATATTAAACTAAGAGTTCGTAACCAAAAAGAGCCGTTGAAGATGTCTACCTTTAACTGGAGACAAAAGTCAAAAAGAGGAAGACGACACTGTACCATACTGACACTGACAGTGACAGGTCTCTGTAAAAGATGTCAGATGTACAAAAAGTTCCAGACTGCAAAAAGTGAAGACCGGCTACATGAAAGGCTATTGCCTAAAACGTGTTAGGGAATTTCAAACCCTAAATATAGTCGTTTCTCACACACCATAAGAGGGAACTCACGAAGCTATCTCTCCAACGGATAGTGTTCAAAAGTGACCTTGGTGTATGCCTATAAATACTGGTGACCTTCTACATTGTAAGGTTACGGGAAATTTATACGCAACTCAAGAGCTCATACTTATTCTTGTAAAAGTTAAAGCACTCGAAAAACTTAGAATTTCCCAAGTGCTTCTACATTGAAGAGAGCTCACTATACTAAGCCTAGCTTGATAAGAATTATCCAAAGCTTAGTCGAGATATCCTAACCCTTTGCATTGTGCTTTATTGTAAAGGATATCTCATCCTAGTTGGAAACCAACCACGAAACCCCAAACCCTTGAGAAGGTAGTTGGAGTGTGTTTGTTGGTAAGAAAGAGTTGTAAAGAGTTAGTAAACTACGCGGAGTAGTCAGAAAACTCTAGAGGAGAAGTTAGTAAGCTACAGGGGTAGTCTGAAAACTTGTTTGTGTTTGAGTAAGTAAACTACGGAGGTAGTCAGAAAGCTCAAGGTCGGGTTGAGTAAGTAAACTACGTGGAGTAGTCAGAAAACTCAGGGCCGAGTTGAGTAAGTAAACTATGTGAGGTAGTCAGAAAACTCAGAAGTTGATAGTGAATTTCTCTGAGGATCAGAGAGAGTGGATGTAGGAGCTTGAGTCTCTGAACCACTATAATTGCTGTGTTCTTTATTGCTTTCCTTATCTGTGCTTAAACTGTTGCATTGACTTGTTTTTGAAAGCATACTTTTCACTGATATTCAGTTGGAATCAACCACTGAAGTTGCATAAGTGAATCACAGCTTAATCACTATTTCATAAAGGAAAGGTTTCCAGCAAAGCTTAAAATGAGTATAAACTAAGGGCCAACCATTCCGCACGACTCAGTAGCTAGAACAGATAGTTACCAAACTGAACTCTCTTCTGAGGATTCAGTATGTTAGTTATCGATCCAAGCAACTCGGGATCTCGTCACTCAGACTCGGTTGGGATTATCTCGAGGTATCCGAAAGCAAATTTCGGGATCATTGTCTCAAGAGGCTTTGACTCAGAGTTTAACTGTGCTTCTCGTAACCTAATCTTCGTGATTATCGACCCAAGTGACTCAAAGAAGAAAAAAGTTTTAAAAACACCGAACACGTGTATTCCCCCATACACGTGTAAGACTCGCTTGCACGGACCAACAAGTGGTATCGGAGCGGTGGTTCAACTTGACCACCTGCTGTGTTGACCAAAGTTTTATTTTTCAAAAATACTTGTGGTCTATCTGAACTGATCTTATTTGCTGAAACTTTTTATTTTTCAAGAGATCTGAAAAATGTCTTCTAAAAAACTTCCCATGTTTCATTGGAGAACTATGATCTATGGAGATCGAGAATGGGGCTCATCTCAGATTCCAAACATGAGCGTATGTGGAGAGTGGTCTCTTAAGGACCATTCCAATTTACTGATGGTGAATCTGAGGAGGAGAAGAAGATGAGAGAATTGATCCTAGAGCAGAATTTCCTAAGTCTGATGACCAACTGACTCTTGAGGAGAGAAAGTTAGTCAATCTAGAATACATTGCAAAAGACACACTATACAGTACAATTGATGATGGTGTGATGGGAATGATCTCTCCCGTAATATCTTGCTAAAGAGATTTGGGATACACTACTATTGTTATGTGCCAAGGCACAGATCATATAAAAGAAAACAAACTTTCAAAGTGGCAATTGGAAAGTTTGATAGTTTTGAAATGGATGATGGTGAATCAATAGACAAATTGGAAGTCGATTCACTAAAGATCATGAATGATCTAAATGCACTTGGAAAAAAATACCCACAGAGAGAAGTTGCATTGAAAATTCTTAGAGGTCTTTCTAAAAATTAGGATATTCATGCAGTGGTGATTGAAAACACCAAGAATATTAACTCAATGCCTTACCAACAAGTCTTCTCTGAGCTGAAAGCCTATGAATTTATAATTGATAAGAAATCCAAAAAAGGTCGACAAAGAAAGATGATTCTTCATCGAAAAGTAAGAATGTGGCTTTAAAAGCCAAAGATAAAACCATAAAACTAGAGAGTTCGAGAACCCCCATGCCAAAAATCAGGATGAGCTTGAGGAAAAGCTAGCACTAATGGCAAGGAGGTTTGATAGACTTAATAGTAGATTTGGAAAATACAAAAACTATTACAGGAACCACAGGTACCAGAAGAAACCTGAGGACAGATCAACTGAGAAGAAGAAGGACCTGAAAGCTGAAGGATCTTCATCCAAGAGGAAAGACTCCAAGTCCACAGAAGAAAATGATCAGGATGATGATACCAACAGATGCTATAATTTCCAGAAGAAAGGTCACTTCCAGTATGATTGTCCAGATTTGAGTGCTAAGGAGAGAAGAGAAAGGCAAGCTAAAAGAGACCAGAAGTTCTCTAGCAAAAAGGCCATGGTTGCAGAATTGACAGGAAGTCCACTTCAGGAACTTGTCAATTTCTAGGAAGTAAGCTGATATCTTAGTTTTGAAGAAAGCAGGACCTCGATGAGCAACAAGTACCACGAAAAGTTGAATATATGGTCGCGGGGAAGTTTGTTGTGCTCAGATTCTTTGGCTCAGACAACAATTAAGGGATTATAAAGTTGTAGCCAATGAAGTACCAATATTTTGTGACAATAATAGTGTCATTGCTATTTCACAAAATCTGGTATTGCACACCAGATGCAAGCATGTGGATATCAAACATCACTTCATCAGAGATCATGTCGAGAAGAAGGATATAAGGATGGAGAAAATTCATACTGATAAGCAGAGAGCTGATATCTTGACTAAACCTTTGGCTGAATCAAGATTTCAGGAACTTTCAGTTGAATTAGGGATGTTAGAACCAGGTGTATAGAGTAAAATCTGAAAAATTGAAGGTTTTCAGATGCATGAAGTTTTCTCAGAATTCTACTGAGAAGCTCAGGATAAAATGGAAATACTGAACTGAGTCTCAGAGAAACTCAGAATTACTGAAGGACAGTACTCAGTATTATACTGACATTTTATCAAGGTCAGTACATAGTAAGACTGATAGAGGAAAGTTAGTCTGAAGAAATAATGACTCATGCTACTCATTTATTGCTTAAGTAAAATTCAATAATCATTCGCAATAAATACAAAAACACCTGAGGAATGTTTTTGGGCGGGATCGTTTTAAATTCCAAAGAAGGTCAACAGTCATTTAATGCTCTGCTACATTAATGACCAATGAGGATGTTTTGGCGGCTTACTTTTCGGAGATCGTCGGTTCGTATACCCGATTAATCGGAGATTAATCTCAACCGTTGCTTTTCACCTAACCAACACGATTCCCCACGATCTCAAAGCTATATAAACCCCAATAAGCCATTCAAGCCAAAATTTTATCAAACCCCTTCGTTCCCAAATCCTCTGCAATTAAAAATCCCTTTGCCCAGAAATTCCCAAAACCCTAAAGCTTCACTTCTTCAATCAATCTCAAAAATGGCTCCAACCCTGTTTGAGAGATTAGCCGAAACCAAAAAGCCGTGGTACGAGTTCGTTGTCTCACTTGAAAGCACAACCAACTCAAAGCCAGAAGATGAGGCTCTGCATATGATTCGACTGGCTAAACTCACCCAACTAGTCGCAAACCGACCAGACCAGGAGTTTGCAAAAGAGGTAATCGAATTCATTTATAACTTTAAGATAGATGAAGAGGACTGTATGCATTCTAAGATTACTGTATCACACTTAGAGCAGTCGTCCAAATACATCGATTTTGAGAGGGATCTGTATATAGTTCCGAAAAATCTGAATGATGTTTTTGAGCTCTGTGATAGAGGAGAGGATCCTACGATGTATATGTCGGGTAGAGAGCAAGAGTACTTAGATAGGATTGTTGAGAATCCTGTTAAGTTTGAGGCGACATTGCATAAGAGGTACTTAAAACCACAATATCGTGTGTTGATGGATATTGTGAGCAAGTGCATCATGAGTCTTGCGGGGAGTTTTGAGCAGATCAGTACCACGAAGCTCAGACTGATGGCGGCGATAGAGGCCTCACCCACCACTGACTTCAACTGGCTGAAATTTCTGATTCAGACGGTGAGTGAGCAGACCAAAGTTTTGAAGAAGGTTGACGGGGCGATCTCAATAAAAGGCAAGATCCACCATGCCACCAAAATTGCTTACATTTTGGAGATGTGCAGAGAGGAGGAGGATATCTTCGCCAATTCTACCCCATTCCCTAAGTCCAAAATTCTTTTTAAACCCATTGCTGCAAAGAAGCAGGTCATCAGGGGGAAGAGAGAAAAGAAGGTTGAATCACCAGTTGCGGCTGAAAAAGAGACTCAACAAACCATGGGGAAGGTTTTGTTGGAAGCAAAGATGGAGCAAGGAGCAAAAATGATGAAGCAGAAGAACCTTGCCCCAAAGCGCAGAAGATTGGTGGTTCTCACTGATGAAGATGGTAGTGATTCTGAGGAGATTCAACCTGAGGGCCAAAGCACTCAGAGTTCGCCATTCCAAGTTTTGGCTCAGGTTATCTCCAAGGCACAAGACCAAACTGAGGAACATGTCTTTTCTGAGGTGCTTGAGACATCTCTAAGTTCAGACAAAATTTCTCAGGAAATTTTCAAAGGAACTCAGACCTCAGAGATTCCTACTGAAAAAGTGCCGGCTCAGACAGCAGAAGAGCCAACTCAGAACCAAACTGAGGAAGTGTCAGCTCAGGCCCCAGAACCCACTCAGATGCAAACTGAGGACCTGACTGCACAACCTTCAGAGGCTGCTGAGACTCAGGAGCAGAATATTCTTGATGAGCTCCTGAGTGATCTACTTCCTGATCCCTCAGCAGAAGCTTCAACTGAACCAGAGAGCCCGAGATGGAAGAAGGGCGAGGCTGAAGAAGGCGAGTGGAGGAGCAAGGGGGAACGGTTCATTCTTGACCGCTACCCTGAGCTCAGCTCATACCCTGATCTGCAAGATGTTTTCTTCAGATTAAGGACAACTGTGTTCATCCTCAATCAGACTCTTCCCGAGATGCTTGACATTGCTGCTTTCAGAGGGGAAGACTGGTGGAATGAGGAGACAGCCTTTCTGACCGACTTCTCAGGGTTCAGAAGGACAAAGCTCAGGATGAAAAACTCCGATTTTGATGAGCTGGTTCAGAGGAAGTTAGCTGAAAGAAAAGCTACTGAAGTTGTTGCCCCAAGCAGCGGAGACAAATCTCAAGATGGAGATGGGGACCAACAGGGAGATGTTGAGAAGCAGTCTCAGATGGAAAAGGAGACTTCTGTTGCTGATCAACCTGGAATTGGTCAACCTCAGACTGAAGCTAGAACTCCTCAGTTGGAGACTGGAGCTCAGGTGCTGGCCGACCCTCAGATTGTACATGAACCTCAGGATAATCAGACAGCACAGGAGGTGCAGAAGATTCCTGAGATTGATCTCACTCCCTTGATGGAGAAACTTGAGAAGGTTGAGCCAATGATGATCAAGATTGCTCAGATGGAAGAAACATTGGCCAATCAAGCTCAAAAGATGGAAAGTCTTAGTCACTCTTCAGAGCTGGTGCTAATCCAAAACACTCTGACCTCACAGATGACCTCCATGGAAAAAAAGCAGAATGAAAAGCTGGAGGGAGTCAAAGCTGAGCTCAGTGCTGAAATGAATCAGAGGCACCAGGAGTCAACTGCATTTCTAGAGTTGAAGTTGGCAGAGAGGACTGAAGTGATGATAAAATCTGCTGTTGAGGAAATGAGCTCAATGCTCATGACCAAGATGACAGAGATGTTCAAGGAAGCACTCTCTGGCCGTTTGCCCACTTATCTGAAGAATTTTCTGTGGCCAATAACCAACTAAGGAGGCTGGAAGACGAACAAGATCAGATAGCAGGAGAAGTTTGCTTTGTGAGCAAAGAGCAATATCACATGGACACAGCACTCTCCAGACTTCTTCCAAATTACGGTGCCAAGAAGGGGGAAAAGGAAGCTGAAGATCTCAGAAAGTTCATGGCACGTACTTTGGAGAAGAAGGCTCAGAAAGATGCTGAAATGTATAATCTGGCCAAAGCCTTTAAAGAAGTCGAAGCTACTGAGAAGTTGAAGTTCGCTCAGGTAGAAAAGCCTATCTACACTCGAGTTTCTGAGCAAACCATGCTTGATGTTGCAAGAGAGAAACTGAGTGCTAGAGCAAAGGTTGGAACAAGCCAAGCTGCTGCTAATTTGCCTATGAAGAGGAAAGCCTTGGGCGTTGTTCAAAGCAAGCGTGCGAAGGCTTCTAAGCCAATCCAGAGAAAGCTGATTCTGGATGATGAAGAAACGGAAGAATCTGAGTCTCAACCTCAGAAGAAAGTCTTCAACACGAGAGATGCTCTGAAGACACTCCAAATAGAACAAGCTAAGAAAGCTGCTACTTCGGTCTTAGGAGCGTCTGTGATCAGAAAGAAGATATACGAAGAGCAGAAGCGAAGGAGTGAATTCAGAAAGTTTGCGAGCAAGAGGAAAGGAGCATCAAAAGCACTAAAGTGGCCCCACGTTGATAAATGGATGCCTATCAAACTCAACGATATGTGGGAAGAAGTTAAGAGAACCTTCTGGTTCAATTATGATGTTCTCGGGGAATGGAGAGGGGAAAGCTCAGATCAGAATGAAGCTTTCATTGAATATCTTCTTATCTTATATCCAAAGTATCTACAGAGGTGGATTAACTTTGCGGATGAAGGAGAGGTACAGATAGTGGCCCCTGGTCCATATTCATATCCACCTCCAAGACTTGGTAATGGCTTGGTGAATGAGAAGTCCATTACTCAAGAAATTGCTCAGTATGCTAGTCAGTTGGGTCTAACAGGAAACAGTCCGGATATCATTAAGGAGAGAAATGAGCTGAAGAAGAGATTTTTTGGAATGTTCGACCTGGAGGTGCCCGCTGATGAAGTTGAAAATGAAACAAACTAAAGAGCAGAAGACTGAAGAGCCAAAATCTGAAGACTGAAGACTAAGAAGATTCTGTAATCTTTAAATTTTTGTCTTTTTGATTTTGATGATAAACTCATTGTAATCTGTAATGGGATACCAATCATCAATGACGATTTATCATTATGCTCAAAAGATAATATCTCATTATCTTATTTACATGTCTTTTATTTTGATATGCCTGAATGAATGTCTCTGAACTGATTGTATGTTGATAAGGGAGAAATTGTCTGAATATGGGAAAATTGGTTAAGTATTTAGTAATGAACTACTTAAAGAGATTCATTACTGAAGAAACTGTTAAATGATTTAAATTGATTGGGAGACTCTCTGAATCTGTTGGGAGTTTTTCTGATTTAGGAAATTGTTGGGAGACAACCATCTTGTAATAGGATAAACTGAAACCTGAGTATAGGTTATATGTTTGTAACAAGATAGGTTTTGGCATCATCAAAAAGGGGGAAATTGTTGGGAGATGAATTTAATAAAAATATATGATTTTGATTAGATCCCAAAACCCCTGAGTATGACATGTTCAGAATGATCTTGATAGTTGAGTCAGGATTCAGTTTTAGAATATTTAGGATGTTATCTGCAGAATGTATAGTCAGCAGATATAGTTCAGGATAGGTTCTGAAGACTCAGTGTAAAACTGAGATACTAAAGACTCATGAGGATCTTGAGGAATCAAGACTCAAGACGAAGATTGAAGATATCGGTCAAGAGACTCGAGAAGATCCTGAAGACTCAAGACACAAGACACAAGATCAAGATCAAGATCAAGATCAAGAATACTGAAGGCACGGTAATTACTGAAGATATTTGCCAAGACATTCAAATGCAGACAAAAGGAACTAAGTCAGAAGTGTTGTTAAGGTTATATTAAACTCAGAGTTCGTAACCAAAAAGAGCCGTTGAAGATGTCTACCTTTAACTGGAGACAAAAGTGAAAAAGAGGAAGACGACACTGTACCATACTGACACCGACAGTGACAGGTCTCTGTAAAAGATGTCAGATGTACAAAAAGTTCCAGACTGCAAAAAGTGAAGACCGGCTACATGAAAGGCTATTGCCTAAAACGTGTTAGGGAATTTCAAACCCTAAATATAGCCGTTTCTCACACACCATAAGAGGGAACTCACGAAGCTATCTCTCCAACGGATAGTGTTCAAAAGTGACCTTGGTGTATGCCTATAAATACTGGTGACCTTCTACATTGTAAGGTTACGGGAAATTTATACGCAACTCAAGAGCTCATACTTATTCTTGTAAAAGTTAAAGCACTCGAAAAACTTAGAATTTCCCAAGTGCTTCTACATTGAAGAGAGCTCACTATACTAAGCCTAGCTTGATAAGAATTATCCAAAGCTTAGTCGAGATATCCTAACCCTTTGCATTGTGCTTTATTGTAAATGATATCTCATCCTAGTTGGAAACCAACCAAGAAACCCCAAACCCTAGAGAAGGTAGTTGGAGTGTGTTTGTTGGTGAGAAAGAGTTGTAAAGAGTTAGTAAACTACGCGGAGTAGTCAAAAAACTCTAGAGGAGAAGTTAGTAAGCTACAGGGGTAGTCTGAAAACTTGTTTGTGTTTGAGTAAGTAAACTACGGAGGTAGTCAGAAAGCTCAAGGTCGGGTTGAGTAAGTAAACTACGTGGAGTAGTCAGAAAACTCAGGGCCGAGTTGAGTAAGTAAACTACGCGAGGTAGTCAGAAAACTCAGAAGTTGATAGTGAATTTCTCTGAGGATCAGAGAGAGTGGATGTAGGAGCTTGAGTCTCTGAACCACTATAATTGCTGTGTTCTTTATTGCTTTCCTTGTCTGTGCTTAAACTGTTGCATTGACTTGTTTTTGAAAGCATACTTTTCACTGATATTCAGTTGGAATCAACCACTGAAGTTGCATAAGTGAATCACAGCTTAATCACTATTTCATAAAGGAAAGGTTTTCAGCAAAGCTTAAAACGAGTATAAACTAAGGGTCAACCATTCCGCACGACTCAGTAGCTAGAACAGATAGTTACCAAACTGAACTCTCTTCTGAGGATTCAGTAAGTTAGTTATCTGATCCAAGCAACTCAGGATCTCTGTCACTCAGGACTCGGTTGGGATTATCTGAGGTATCTGAAAGCAGCTCAGGATCACTGTCTCAGTAGACTTTGACTCAGAGCGATCTGTGCTTCTCAGAACCTAATCTTCTGGATTATCTGACCCAAGCTGACCTCAGTAAGAAAAAGTTTTAAAAACACTGAACACGTGTATTCCCCCCCCATACACGTGTAAGACTCGTTTGCACTGGGACCAACACGATATCACAATAATATGGCTCCTGGTCATTATTTCTCGAGTTTAAGATTATCTTAGCCCATTAATTAATTAAGTCACTGAACAAACTTTATATTAATTAATATCTTTGTCCTTGGAGTAAAGACAACTCAACATTATTATCCATACCGGAAATAAATTTTCACTTGCAAGATTTGGTATGATAAAGATTCTAAGCCCACCAAGGGGACAAATCAAGCAAGCCGTACTTGCACGCGATTCTCCGTATTAAATCTTAGCAATCATCATGTAATTAATAATATTGCCCAAGATACAAGGTATCGAATCGCATTGATTCTCTTCCCATCATAAGTCAAAGCAATAGTTATTAATTTCACACGATCCTATTTAAGGACGAAGATTAAGAAATAACGAACCACTGAGGTCTAATTCTTGTATTTTCAGTACCGAAGAATTTATCCTCCTGTAGGTCCTTTTCGGTGCATCATAATGCACTAGTTTAATCCCTTGGTCAAGACAAGTCAATCTGAGCCTTACACTTCAACCTTTCATGATGGGTTGTTCATTTCCATCTGGGTTGTGAATTAGTACTTAGTCACGAGGAACTGTTAATTTAATGTTATGTGATCTGGTATCACCAAATTAACTACAATGTAACACGTACTAACTTATCGAACGGGTATGCAGTAAATATATATAACATTCATTCATATTTAATGGAACATGTGATAAATAATTTATTTCAGTAAAATAAATAAGAAATTCAGTTTGGTTATACAAAGTAAAAGCTTTCTTTTTAGTATAACCCCAACAATCCCCCACTTATACTCAAAGTATGATTTTAAGTATACTACAACATGTCTCGTGTTATATGTGACATCTAATGTCACCCTATACGAACCAAATAATATTTCTCCCACTTATACTCAAAGCAGATTGGCAATGCTCTTGACACCCATTCCTTCCACATGTCTCTCGAATGTACTCTGAAGTAGACCCTTTGTGAATGGATCTGCTAGGTTGTCTTCAGACGCTATCTTTGCTACCTCAATGTCTCCTCTCTTAACGATTTCTCGTATAAGATGATATTTTCTTTCTATGTATATGCTGGCCTTGTGGGCTCTCGGTTTCCTAGAATTTGCAACTGCTCCGGCGTTATCATAGTAAACCGTGATCGTGCTGGGCAAATCCGGAACGATGTCCAAGTCCACCAGGAAGTTCTTGAGCCAAACCACTTCTTTCGCTGCTTCACAAGCAGCTACATATTCGGCTTCCATGGTAGAATCGGCGATGCATTTCTGCTTAACGCTTCACCATGTCATGGATCCTTCCCCCATGCAAAACACACTACCCGAGGTTGACTTTCTGGAGTTTATGTCTGATTGGAAATCTGAGTCCGAATAACCGATGGGGATTAGACTGTCCGATTGATAAACTAACATTTTGTCCCATGTCTTCTTCAGATACTTCAGAATGTTCTTAACCGCAGTCCAATGCTCTTTCCCAGGGTTACTTTGATATCTTGCCACCATTCCTACGGCGAAGCAGATATCCGGTCTCGTGCACAGCATTGCATACATGAGGCTTCCTACTGCCGAAGCATAAGGGATGCCCTTCATGTCATCTATTTCCTTTTGTGTCTTGGGACACATTTCCTTGGATAGATGGATTCCGTGTCTAAAAGGCACAAAACCTTTCTTGGAATCTTGCATGCTGAATCGCTTCAAAATGGTGTCTATGTACGAAGCTTGCGAAAGCCCGATCATCCTTTTCTTGCGATCTCGAGTGATCTTGATCCCTAGGATGTGACCGGCTTCTCCCATGTCCTTCATATCAAACTGTTTTGACAGCCATGCCCTTACGTCTGATAACATCTCTACATCGTTCCCGATGAGCAGAATGTCGTCTACATATAGTACGAAGAATACCAAGGCAGTTCTATCACGCTATTTATACACACAACTTTTGAAATTATTTTGATCAAAACCGTAGGATTTTATAACTTGATCGAAACCTTGATTCCAAGCACGGGATGCTTGCTTTAGCCCATAAATGGACTTTTTTTAGCTTGCAAACCAGATGCTCTTGGCCTTTTTCAATGAAGCCTTCGGGTTGTTGCATATAGATTTCCTCGTCAAGACTTCCGTTGAGGAAAGCTGTCTTGACATCCATTTGCCAGATCTCAAAATTTTGGTGCGCAGCAATCGACAAGAGAATTCAGATGGACTTGAGCATGGCTACGGGCGAAAAGGTTTCCTCATAGTCGATCCCTTCTTTCTGAGTGTACCCTTTCGCCACTAGTCTTGCCTTAAAGGTTTCAACCCTTCCGTCCGGTCCTCTTTTCCTCTTGTATACCCACTTGCATGCAATAGGTTTTACCCCATTAAGTGGTTTGACTAGCTCCCACACTTTATTGTGATCCATTTAACCCATCTCGGCTTCCATTGCTGTTTGCCAAGATGTCGCATTCTTGTCCTGGATTGCCTCATTGTAGGACCATGGATCTGATTCTTCTCCTGAGATCAAGTCCGAGGACTCTCCGATCCCTAAGAATCGCTCGGGTTTTTTGACAACCCTCCCACTACGACGAGGTTCCGGTTGTGTAGGTGTGACGCGTGGTATGTCTTCTTGTACAGTTGGCAATGGAGTTGGTCCCCTAAGTTCTTCTAAGGTAATCTCGCTTCTAGGCTTTTTGTCGTTCATATAGTCTTCTTCCAAAAATCTAAAGTGCGTACTGATCACGACCTTTTGATCTTCGGGACCATAGAACATGCATCCCTTCGTTCCTTCTGGGTACCCTATAAATAACCTTAATTCCGAACATGCATCCATTTTCCTAGCTTCCCTATCCAACACGTATGTCGGACACCCCCGATCCTCATGTGTCTTAAGCTGGGCTTACGCCCCGTCCACAATTCCCTAGGGGTTTTTGGAACCGATTTGGATTGCACTAAGTTCACAATATAAGCTATTGTTTGCAAGGCGTACCCCAAAACGATTTTGGTAAATCCGCATAACTCATCATTGACCATACCATTTTTAGAAGCATTTTGTTTCTTCGTTCTGCAATCCCTTTTTATTGGGGGGTACCGGGTGCAGTCAACTGGGATGCAATCCCTTCATCCGACAGGTAGTTCAAGAATTCATCGCTGAGGTATTCGCCTCCACGATCAGATCATAGAAACTTGATACTCTTTTCCTTATGATTCTCTGCTTGAGCCTTAAATTCCTTGAATTTATCAAAGGTCTCAGATTTATGCTTCATTACGAAAACGTACCAATAGCGTGAGTAATCATCGATAAACGTAATGAAATACTCGTAGCCACCTCTTGCTTTGATTTGCATTGGACCACATACATCGGTGTGAACGATCTCCAACACTTCTTTAGCTCTAAGCCCCTTGGCTCCAAATGGCCTCTTGGTCATCTTACCCTCCAAACATGATTCGTAAGTTGGAAATGGTTCAATCAGGAGGGACTCCAATGAACCATCTTGGACCAACCTTTGGATCCTTTTTGGATTAATATGACCTAATCTTAGGTGCCAAAGAAGTGTCTCGTTCACGTTGGTCGAACGTTTCCTTTTACTTGAAATAGTAGATGTGTTATAGGATGCATTGCGTGTGTGATGTGCACAGTTGATAATGTAGAGATTGTTCCGTAATGTTCCATGACAGATAACCACATCGTTACGAAAAATAGTAACATGTTTATTACAACGAACAGAATATCCATAAGCAAATAGTTTTGAAACTGAAATAAGGTTTTTGCAAAAAATGGGAACATAAAGAAAATCTCTTTAAATTAAACTCTTGTCTTCAAAAGACAGGTGAACGTCTCCCACTGCTTCAGCTGCCACATTGCCCAGCATGATGAGGATCTCTCTTCACCTAAGTTATCGGGTCCGCTGGAACCCCTGTAACGTGAAACAAACATGATCAGTGGATCCTTTATCCACTACCCACGAATGGGTAGCATACGCCGCTAAACAAGTTTCAACAACTAGTGCGAGAGAATTACCTTTCTTTCCATTCCGCTTGGGTTTGGAACAGGCTGACCTCCAATGTCCTTTTTCACCACAGTTAAAACACTTTTCCTTAGCCGGTTTCTTTACTCCACCCTCCCTCTTCACCTTTCCTTTGCCATTGGCAATACTTGAGTTAGCTTCACTTTTGGCCCTCTTCTTCTTCTTACCTCCTTTTGGTCTAGAAGAGGAAGATGGACCGGCTGTCGCTAGGGTTTGGCTGCTCTCTCCCAATATTCCTTCAGCCGAGACTAAATCTTGTAGCAGATCAGGCAAGGAGAACTTCTGATTGTTCATTTGGTAGTTGAGCCTGAACTGCTCGAAGCTTTTGGGCAGGGAATGGAGTATGAAATCGATCTGGGTCTCGATGTCATAATCAGCACCAAGTACCTCAAGTTTGTTAAGGTGAGCCATCATTTGGAGAACGTGTTCCCTTACGGGCGTTCCCTCCACCATTTTCATTGAGAGCATGTCTCTCATGGTGATCTGGTGAGCCACATGGTTCTGATGTTGGAACATCGCTTTAAGATTGACCATGATGTCTGCAGCAGTTTCAACGTTTTGGTGTTGGTGTTGCAACACATCTGACATAGAAGCCAAAATGGTACACTTTGCCATTTCGTTGGAACGCTCCCAATCAGCATACTCTTTCTTTTCTGTTTTACTAGACTCATCAGTTGGCTTTTCTGGTTTGTTTGTGGTAAGGACCCAGATATGGTGTTGTGCAGTGAGGACAATAGTAAGTTTTCGATACCAATCAACAAAATTTTCTTCAGTAAGCAAATTGTCTTTCAGTATATTGAATAGTGGATTAAAAGGTTGCGACATGCTGAACTGAAATAAACATACATCTTGTGTCAATATCCGGATCAACACAAAGAAAAATTACATAATTCGATC
This sequence comes from Stenogyne calaminthoides, assembly GCA_037126765.1. Classification (NCBI taxonomy): domain Eukaryota; kingdom Viridiplantae; phylum Streptophyta; class Magnoliopsida; order Lamiales; family Lamiaceae; genus Stenogyne; species Stenogyne calaminthoides. The sequence goes on from JBBCBC010000010.1 coordinate 14,254,385, forward strand.
ACATGATTCATATTGAAATCTCAAAAAAATATGAACACGCATCAGCAAACATCTCAAAACAGTTTTAAATGAGCCTCTTGGGAGGGTCATCATTTAAATCACATTAAAGCAGGTTACAAACAAGATCAGTTACAAACCTTTAATTTAAAAAAATTAATAGTTCGCTCCCACTTGACTAATATAAAATTGACAGGGACTTCGGCGAAGTATATGCATATCAATTTTATACCTAAGTAATAACCAGGATTAAATACATAATTACTACTTCGTTTTGATCGAGCCTCTTGGGAGGGTCATCGTCGCCACTAATAATAATTTACAATCATCCTTTTGAGAATGTATTCATGTGAAAGATTTCTTTTGGCCGTCCCTTAGGGGAATTTCTCCAAAAGATTTCACAAATAAATAAATCATGGAGGTCAAAATTAATTCGATTCAAAACTAAATTAATTGTTTAAAACATACTTAGTAATTTTTTAGTTTGAGATTTTTCTTTGGGCAATACTCATGCAAACACATTTAAACAAATTAAATAAAGCATAAGAAAATACAACAATAAATCAAGGAAAGCAGAAAAATAAACATATTGGGCACAAATTATCCAATTTTCATGGTTTGATTTTTCTTGGCTTGATTTTTGAAGAAACATCATCTTGAATTTCTCCCACTCGTTCGTCTCGAAAAGGACTCCATCTCGAAACGCCATGCGAAGTAGCTCACAGTCGGGATGCATGCCCGCATCCGGCCGGCCCCTTTGGCAAAGCGACAACACCCGTGCGCCAAGGCACAGTGCGCATCGCCCATCGGTGATCGACAGCCTCGGCAGGAATCGCCCGCACGGCACTCGATAGCCTCGGCGAGGTATCGCCCATGCCGGCCCTTGACTTTGCCTCGCCCATCAGCACAACGCGGTGCAGGCCAGACGCCTATTCATGCGCCCGTCGTACCTCCGCCCAGCCGGTTGAAGCCGACCCTTTGGTGCCATGCACCAAGCCTGTGCGCCTGGTGATGCTCGTGTCGCGCGCGTGCCTCCCTTGGCACATTTTGTGCGATGCACGTAGCCTGCGTAAGATTCCAGGTCCATTTCAACTCCCCGTCTCCGTCTTCGTCTTCGATCAGGTTACATTTTATTTAATGAGAAAATAAATACACCTTAAATCTAGACTAGTCTATTACATTGAATAAATTAAATAGCCTAATCTACTCGTGGATTTTCTAATGAGAAAAACAAATTCGAACGAGTCGAATCAAAACCATTCATACGCATGAAATAAATAAACACATTAAATACCATGACAATTGGATACCTGCAAAACAGATCTAACAAATCTATTATCCAATTTTCAATCAAATTTAATGGCCAACATAATTTAAATAACAATTTAAATACAGAGCTCAAAACCGAGGCTCTGATACCAGTTGTTGGGAAATTAGGGGTGCCCGGATCTATTCGAAGTGAATTTAAATACGTATTTAAATTAATTAATTAATTACTAACATGAATTAATCCTAAATCAATTCATCATAATAATTATCATGCAAATAAACATCATGCGTACATGTAATTCACATAAATCCTAAGCATGCGAAATCTAGGAATTACGTAAATATTAACCTCTCGTAGAGACAACCGTTGAGACGATGGATCAACCCAAAGTGCCTTCTCAAATATGTCCCACATCCACGAACGTATCCGGTGGGAGGATTATCAATGAATGATTTTAATCTTTAAAGGAGAAAATAAAATATTTGGCCACCACCTTTGTGGATTTCTAATTTTTTCAACACATGGAATTGCACTTGGGGATGAAAATTCATCCCCTATTTATAATACTAGGGTGGTCGAAAATTTTGACCTAGGAATAAGATGGGAAAATCTTTTTCTTGATCTCCAAGAAATCTTGAATATATATAATATATTCTTTTCTCCATATTTAAAATATTCCAAAAAAATCCCACCTCCTAATATTAAGGAAATTTTCAAAAAATACAACTAGTTAGGAAAGAAATAGGATCTTTGACTTTTCTTGAATTTATGGAATAAACTTGTATTCTAAGAATACATATTCCATAAAATCTTTCCAAGAAAATCAAGAAAATCTTTTCTCTCTTCCTATCCATTATTGTCGAACATTAATGAGGAAAAATAAGGCAAAATATTTTCTTCTCCTTTTCATTAATTGGACTTTAGTTTGGGCTATTTGAGGGGCCTTTAGGAGAATTAAGATTGGATCTCCAATGAACTATGGATTTGCAATATTTAGCCAAAATATTATTCAAGCCCATTAATATTAATTTATTCCATTATAAAATTAATATTGAACTATCCATCTTAACCCATATTACGATATCACAATAATATGGCTCCCGCTCATTATTTTCCGAATTTAAGATTATCTTAGCCCATTAATTAATTAAGTCACTGAACATACTTTATATTAATTAATATCTTTGTCCTTGGAGTAAAGACAGCTCAACATTATTATCCATACCGGAAATAAATTTCCACTTGCAAGATTTGGTATGATAAAGATTCTGAGCCCACCAAGGGGACCAATCAAGCAAGTCGTACACGCACGCGATTCTCCGTATTAAATCTTAGCAATCGTCATGTAATTAATAATATTACCCAAGATACAAGGTATCGAATCACATTGATTCTCTTCCCATCATAAGTCAAAGCAATAGTTATTAATTTCACACGATCCTATTTAAGGGACAGATTAAGAAATAACGAACCACTGAGGTCTAATTCTTGTATATTCAGTACCGAAGAATTTATCCTCCTATAGGTCCTTTTCGGCTCATCATAATGCACTAGTGTAATCCCTTGGTCAAGAAAAGCCAATCTGAGCCATACACTTCAACCTTTCATGATGGGTTGTTCATTTCCATCTGGGTTGTGAATTTGTACTTAGTCACGAGGAACTGTTAATTTGATCTTCTGTGATCTAGTATCACCAAATTAACTACAACGTAACACGTACTAACTTATGGAACGGGTATGCAGTAAATATATATAATATTCATTAATATTTAATGCAACGTGTGATAAATAATTTATTTCAGTAAAATAAATAAGAAATTCAGTTTGGTTATACAAAGTAAAAGCATACTTTTCAGTATAACCCCAACACCTTTTTCAGTTTCAATTTCTTTCTCAGCTACATTCTCATCTTCATGTTGTTCTACTCCACCTTGTTGACCACCTTCACCTCCTGTATCCTTTGAACTCGGCTCACCGGCCTAAGCAGACTTTCTCTCAGTTAGCTTCTTTTTGACAAGTTCATCGAACTCAGTAACTTTAATCCTGAGTTTTGTCTTTCGGAAACAAGAGAACTCCGTCAGGGCAGCAGTTTCAACACTCCACCACTCTTCACCTCTGAATGATGCTATATTCAGCATCTCGGGAAGTGGTTGGTTCATAATGTAGATGGTCGTTCTGAGTCTAAAGAATAAATCCTGAAGGTCAGGATATGCTGAGAGTTCAGGATACCTGTCTAACACAAACCGTTCCCCCTTACTTCGCCACTCTGTCTCTTCCGCTTCTCCCTTCTTCAAAGTTGGAGGGCTTTCAGGAATAGTCAGATCAGTTTGGATGATTTGAAGATCTGAGGGGTCAGGAATGGTTCATTCAGAAGAACATCGAGATTTAGAAGTTCCTGAGCTTCTAACTGTTCTGAGCAATTGTCTGAAGTCATTTCCTTTTATGAGGTGCCAGGGCTTAGTTTTCAGTTTCTCTCCTGCTTCCGTTTTAATCTTCAGAAGGATCTTTCCTCTTTCTTGCTTCTCTTTAACTGAGCTGGACTCAGTAACTTTCTGACGCTCTTGTCTTGTCCTTCTTGTTTGAACATGGATTGGAGATGGAACATCTTCCTCTGTCTCTTCTTCAGCAGTCTCCTCCCGAGTCGTCTCTTCCTGAGATTCAACTGTTTTCTCCTTCAATCTTCTTTGCCCTTTTTGAGACTTCTGCCTGAACATGATCCGATTTCTGGGAAATTCATTGCTTTTGGCAAGCATGTCATCCTCTTCTATGCATGCTTCTAGAATAAAAGCAATTTTTGTGGCATGTTTTATTTTTCCCTTGATACTCACAACATCACCATCCCATTTGACGTGTTTAACCTGATCACTAACCACATTTATCAAATATTGCAGCCAGTTGAAATCTGTTGAGGGTGAGTCCTCAATTGCAACCATCAATCGCAACTTTGGCTTGTTGATCTATTCACGACTTCCAGAACCACTCATTAAGCATTTACTTACAATATCCAGAAGTACTCTATACTTCTGTTGTAAGTGTTTTTTGTTCAGAGTTGCCTCAAACTTAACAGAATCTACATAAATTCTATCCAAGTATTCTTGCTCTCTTCCCGCCATGTGCATAGTACAATTTTCCTCCTTATTACATAACTCATAAATAGCATTTAAATTGTTCGGAATTATGTAAAGTTCGCTTACAACCTCAATCTGTTTGTGCCCTTTAGTATATTGAGACATAGTAATCTTTGAATTTATGCAGTTATCACCATCTAGTTTCATATTTGCAACAAACCCAATTACCTCTTGTGTGTACTCTCCTTTTGGGTGATTTCCTACCAAATAAGTTAATTTGGCAAGGTGGAGCATATGAAGGGCTTCCTCTTCGTGTACAACATTGGTTGTTCCTTCGAACGAAATAACATGATCGTAGTAGGGTTTGTTATATGCAGCAAGTTTGGCAAAGATTGAGAAAGCCATTTCGGATTTGGAAGGATTTTGTAGTGCAGAGGAATTTGTGGGATTTTGAAGACGAAGGTTTTGAAAGGTAGAAGAGTAAAATGTCTTCAAAAGGGTGACGAAGGAGTATATATATAAATCCTGAAAAAAATCTGAACCCTTGGATTTAGATTAAAGAATGGTTAATCAATGGTTCTAGATTCAACCATGATTATCGGGTTATAAATGGGTGGGTTACAGGACACAAAATGGGTAATAGCCGCTATTTTTGACCCATTTTAGTGATTATGCACAGTATTTAACCATTGTTCCTGCAGACTTTTGACTTGCCCGAGAATTTCAAAAGTCCCGCTCATTTATTTCCTCAGGTGTGTTTTATAATTTATGCCGAATGATTTCTGATCAATCAGTTAGACACTAAATGTAGAGCATGAGTCATTAACTATTTCAGACTAATTGGAATATCAGTCTTACTGAGTTCTGACCTTGATAAAAAATCAGTGTACTTATGATAACTGATCTTAATGTCACTGAGTTTCCTAAGACTCAGTGAGGATAACCTTATTTTTATCCTGAGTTTTTCAGTGGGACCTGAAAAACTTCATGCATCTAAAAACCTTCAATTTTTTAGATAGTTATTCACCTGGATCCAACATACCCAATTCAACTGATAGTACCTGAAATCTTTACTCGGCCAAAGGTTTTGTCAAAATATCAACTCTCTGTTTATCAGTATGAATTTTCTCCATTCTGATATCCTTCTTTTCATCATGATCTCTGATGAAGTGGTGTCTGATATCAACATGTTTGCATCAGGTGTGCAATACAGGATTTTGTGTAATAGCAATTGCACTATTATTATCACAAAATATAGGTACTTCATTGGCTATAACCTTATAATCCCTTAATTGTTGTCTGAGCCAAAGAATATGTGCACAACAGCTTCCTGCAGCCATGTATTCAACTTCAGTAGTACTGGTTTCTACTGAGGTCTGTTTCTTTGAAAACCATGATATCAGTTTACTTCCAAGAAATTGATAAGTTCTTGTAGTAGATTTCCTGTCAATTCTACAGCCACCATAATCAGCATCTGAATAACCAGTTAATTCAAGATTATCATCAGCTAGATACCATAATCCTCTATTTGTTGTGCGTTTAAGATATCTCAGGATCTTTTTTGCCGCTTCCATGTGACTAGCTTTAGGATTAGCTTGGTATCTTGCACATATTCCAACAGCAAAGACGATATCAGGCCTACTTGATGTGAGATATAGAAATGATCCAATGATCCCTCTATAATCAGTGTGATTAACTAATTTACCTTCAGGAGGAATTCTATCTGCATTGCAATTTTGTACACCATACTTAGCAATCATATCTCTTGTGTACTTAGCTTGATTGATGATCCTTCCTTAGTTTGTTTTACCTGAAGTTCTATAAAGAAATTCATCTCCCCCATCATTAAAATTTCAAACTTTCCTTTCATTAGGCCAGAAAACTTCTCACACATCTGGTGATTAGGAGATCCAAATATGATGTCATCCACATAAATCTAAACTAGTAAGATATCCTTCCATCTTCTATCCTGAACAAGGTTCTATAAACAGTTCCTTTGGTAAAACCATGGTCAGTAAGAAATTGAGAAAGTGTATCATACCATGCTCTGGGTGCTTACTTCAGACCATACAAGGCTTTTCTGAGCCTGTAAACTTGGTCATTCTGACGAAAGGCCAGGAGGTTGTTCCACATAAACCTCTTCTTTAAGCACACCATTCGGAAATGCACTTTTCACATCCATTTGATAGACTGTGAATTTCATGTGGGCAACATATGCAAGAAACAATCTGATGGTTTCTAGTCTTGCAATAGGTGCAAATGTTTCATCATAATCCAGGCCTTCTTCTTGGGAATATACCTGTGCAACTAGCTTTACCTTGTTTCTTACAATGTTGTTGTTTTCATCTCTCTTGTTCTTGAACACCCACTTAGTTCCAATCACATTGTGCCTCTTAGGTCTGTCCACAAGCACCCAAACTTCATTTCTTGTAAATTGATTCAGCTCTTCTTGCTTAGCAGTAATCCAAAAAGAATCTTGAAGAGTTTCTTCAATTTCAGTAGGTTCTTTTTCAGATAGGAAGCAACACAATAAAGCACTTTCACCATGGAACCTTCTTATTTTAACACCTTCTGATAGATTACCCATAATCTGTCTTGAGGGATGACTATCTAGCCAAGTTCTTCTAGATGTTCCCACTTCATTAGTATCCTCAACATCAGGAATGTTAGGTTCAGGTAATTCATTAAATTCAGGAAACAACAAAAAATGAGAGAGGGAATCATCTTCCTCAGGGGAAATTCCATTCAAAACATTGTTAGTGACATTTGTTCCCCCTTGGTTGATAGATTCAGAGTTTGCCTCAGCTGTGACCACATCTTCATCGACATTACATACCTGAGTCTGAACTAGGGTTTGTTCAAATTGGTCAGCTTCAATGTGTTGGCTTTCCTTCAGTGGAGAACTATCATTCTGAGTTTCACTAGCCTGAGTATTTCCATCCTAAGTTTCTTCTTGTTGAATCAGACTCACTCCATTCATAAAATGTAAGTGACTTCTTCGTTTCAGGCCCAGATGATGGTTTAACATTCTTCTTCAGGCTAAGTTTGGTGATTCTTTTTGTCAGGTCTCTTGAGTCATGTTCCTATTTCTTTTGAACACAAGTAGATTCATCAAAAACAACATGAGGTGTTTCTTCCAAAAAAAGGGTCCTACAGTTGTAAATTCTGAAGGCTTTACTGATTTTAGAATATCCTAAAAATATTCCTTCATCAGCTTTGCTATCAAAAGTCTTGAACTGATCTTTCCCATTATTGTGTATGAAACACTTACAACCAAACACACGAAAGAAATAAACAAGAGGCTTCATTTCTGTTGGGATATTTTAGTTTTGATAAATTATGTCAAAACATTATAAACTTATGTTATTTAAGTTAATCTACAGATAACAAGTTGAGGGGGAACGAGAAAACAAGTTAAGGGAGAACTCATGAAATCAGACGAAGATGATTGAGATCAGATGAGGCTGCAGACAAGGCTGATCGAGATCAGATGAGTAGGATGAGTTCCGAGTTAACTGATGAGCTGAACAAGAAGAAGCATGCTGATTTGTGAAGAAGAAGAAATTAGAAATCAGGCTAGAAGAAATCAAAAATCAGAAATCATAAATCAGAAATCAGGTAGGGTGCAATCTGATCAGGTATCATGCGATCTGATCAGGTAGCGTCTTTACTGCCGATCTTGGTCTTTGCTTGATGTTGTGCTTCCTGCCTAATGTCGTCTTTTGATGCTACGATGATGTCTTCGCTCGATCTTTAATGTCATGCAGATCCAGATGCAATCTTCGATCGAGATGATGAACAAGAGAATCGGAAGAGATGAGCAAAGATTGATCAAAGCGAGTTGAAATCATAAGAGATGAACAGTGAAATCAGAAGAAATGAACAGTGAAATCAGAAGAGATGAACAGTAAAATCAGCATACAAAAAGATGGCCAATAAGAAGATGACAACACATATATGAATGTGACATAAAGCTACAAGCAACAGTGCAAAAGGATAAAGAAAAGCTGGAAGACTATTAGTATGGATTTGAATTTACTCTGCAACGGTAATATTAAAATCCACACTATAAATACATTGCACTATCTTCAAAAGAAGAGAATGGAGGATGCTGCAAAGTGACGATTAAAGCCAAATATTCAAGCATCTCCATTCAAGAACAAAGAGCATTAAATATCCAAATTTACCCAAGAGTATTCTTCATTATATCTAAGTAAAAATGTCATATCATAAGCTTAGGAGATTTTCCCAACCTTAGCTTAAAGGCTAAAACAATGTAAGGGAAAATCTCGCCTAGTTTGAAATAACACCAAACCCAAACCCTTTCTTGAGAGAGAATTAGTGGTTAAGTAAGGTAGTTAATAGGCAATCTCGTGAGGGAGATAAGTCCCGTGAGAGTGAGAACTTATTAAACATCTATAGGCGATCCCGTGAGGGAGATAAGTCCCGTGAGAGTGAGAACTCATTATACATCTATAGGCGATCCCGTGAGGGAGATAAGTCTCGTGAGAGTGAGAACTCATTAAACATCTGTTGGTTTAGTTGGTGCCCCATGAAGGGAAGAGTGGATGTAGGAGTTGGACTCCGAACCACTATAAAAATACTTGTGTTCTTACTTGCTTTCATATTAACTATCATACATACTTTAGCAAATCTGCATAACACATTCGCAGCAAAAAAAATTTAAGTCACCTCCTATTGAGATTTTACGAGTTTTAAATCGGGTTTTTCGGGACCAACACTTTCATTCCACAGTTTATAAGGTGATTTTCCTTGATTCTTTGTTAGCATGGATCTGTTCTGAGAGTAACATGCACTGTTGATAGCTTCAGCCCAAAATCTCTAAGGAATGTCAGCTTCAGCAATCATTGTCCTTGCAGCTTCTTTTAGTGTCATATTTCTTCTTTCAGCAACACCATTCTGTTGTGGGGTCCTTGCAGCTGATGTTTCATGAGCTATTCCATTTGCTGCACAATAATCAGATATAATATAGTTGATAAACACAGTGTCTTTATCTGATTTGATTTTGACCACACTCAAATTCTTTTCAATACCGAGTCGTTTCAGTAATTCAGTCAGTTTTGTCTGAGTCTCCTACTTACTGAGTAAGAATATGACCCATGTATATCTAGAGTACTCATCAACTACCACAAGTGTATATTTCCTGCCATAGTGCACACAGGTGTTACTGGACCAAAAAGATCAATATGCAATAATTGAAGTATTCTATCAATAGATACTTCTATTTTGCTTTTGAATGATGCTCTGATTTGTTTTCCTTTCTGACAAGCATCACATACATGATCTTTACTGAACACTTCATTTGGTAACCCCCTTACAAGTGCTAATCTTGCAAGTTTATTCAGGGTTTTGAAGTTCAAGTGATTCAGCCTTTTGTGCCATAACCAACTGGTGTCAGTAGAGCTTTTTGCAACTAAACATATATCCATAGGAATTAATCTTCAGTCAGCAAGATACACATTTCCTTTTCTAGTACCAGTTAGTAGTACTTGTTGTGAAGCATTGTCTTTCACATAACATAATTCTTTGAGAACTCAACACTGAATCCTTTATCACATAATTGACTGCTAGAAAGCAAGTTATGCTTTAAACCATAAACATATGACACACCATGGATATGAACAAAATCAACTTCAAGAGTTCCATATCCTTCAGTCTGTCCTTAGGAATTATCTGCAAAAGTAATCTGAGGGCCTTTTTGCTCAACATAGTCAGTGAGTAATTGCTTGTATCCTGTCATATGCCTTGAACATCCACTGTCTAAATACCATGCAGCAGGAACCATTTCACTTCCACTCATCAGGGTTATGTTGTCTTCATTTAACTCAGTGCCCTTTTTCTTCACCTGAAAAACAGATCAGGTCTTAGGTACCTATTTGGTGTAGGGTCCTACCAGGTTAGCTGTACCTTTTGGAACCCAAATTTGCCTCACAACTCTAATTACTCTAGAGTGGCTGATTTGTCTTCCATAAAAATCTACATACACATTCACCACCGTAGGTGCCTTGGCAGTATCCTGTGTATGAGTGCCAACCTTAGCATGAACATGGGCCTTAGAGTTCTTCTTGAGTTCAGACCTCTTGTTCCAATGCTTTGGCCTTGGTGCAGCTGGTCTATGTCTCTGTTGACTTGGGTTCAGGAAACCTTTACCCTCAGTTGAGAATATCTCGGCTGAGTGTTTCTCCTCTAAAGATTCCTCTGATGGTTCAGTGCAGATTTCTTCATGTTGGTATTCTTAGCCTGAGGTTTCGAAGTACTGGCCTGAGGATTTCCTACTGAGTGTTCAGGTTTTCTAGCCTTTACCTGAGGTTTGGGCTTTCCTTCCTGAACCTTCAGGTTCTCTGAAACCATAGGTCCTTTACCCTTGTCTAAAACACGGGGTTGTTCTTCAATAAGAAGATTAGTACAAACCGCTGGTTTAACAAAGATAGTCTTAGTGTTACTAGAAGAAGCAACATTAAGATGACCTTGTGAGGTTCCCCCTGGATTATATCCCAATCCAGCCTTTATAGTTGCAGGTCTTTGATAACTCTGAATTTCATCTATTGCTTTAGATGCAGAATTCAATAGCTCTACCTTGTCATTGAATTCAGTCCTGATAAGCTGATTTTCCTCAGTGGATTTCTCTAATTTTCCTTTCAGAACCTCTATCACCTTCTCTTTCTCTGAGAGCTGTACTTTCAAACATCCAGTTCATCAGTAGCTCCCATTAATTGAGAAGTGATCTCAGCAGCATTAAAGTTTTTCCACTTCAAATTCTCAGCAGTCAGTTCCTCATTCTGCTCTTGAGTTTCAATGAACAGTTCTTGTAACACAGGGTAGTCCTTCATAAGATTCTCAAAAGAATCCATCAGGTCAAAATTACTGGTTACTGATGAACTTGATAACTCAGGTGCTTGTGTAGGAGCAGCAACAGAGAAAGAAGAACTTACCTCCTCAATGGCAACAAGGCAGACATCATCACTATCACTATCTGAGAACATTTCTTATGAAGAGCTGGATCCTTCTTCAATATGTTCTTCTTCAGAAACCATAGCCTTCTTGCTTGAGTTTTTCTTGTCTCTTTTGGCTTGCCTTTCTTTTCTTTCCTTGGGGCTTAGCTTAGGACAGTCATATTGGAAGTGACCTTTCTTTTTGCAGTTGTAGCATCTGTTGGTATCATCATCCTGATCACTCTTCTCCTTGGTCTTGGAGTCCTTCTTTCAGCTTTGTGGTCCTTCCTCTTTCCACTGGACTTGTCCTCAGCTTCTGAGTTATTCCTGTTCCTATATCTGTTATTCTTGTAGTACTTTTTGTACTTTCCATATCTGCTATTGAGTCTTTCAAACCTCCTTGCCAAAAGTACTAGCTTATCCTCTTGCTCATCCTGATTTTTGGCAGGTGAGTTATCAGACTCTTTAACTTTACAAGATTTTTGTTTAGCTTTGAAAGATACATTCTTGCTAGATGAGGATTCATCTTTGCTATCAATTTTCTTTGTTTTCTTATCAATCACAAATTCATAAGCTTTTAATTCAGAGAAAACTTGTTGATATGGCATCGAATCAATGTTTTTGGTGTTTTCAATCACCACAACATGAACGTCCCATTTCTTAGTGTGACCTCTCAAGATTTTCAGTGCCACTTCTCTTTTTGGGTATCTTTTCCCAAGATCATTCAGATCATTCATGATACTAGTGAATCTGACTTCCAGTTTATCAATAGATTCACCATCTTCCATTTCAAAGCTGTCAAATTTTGCAATGGCAACAAATAGTTTGTTTTCTTTGATATGATATGTGCCTTGACACATGATAGCAAGTGTATCCCATATTTCTTTAGCAGTTTCAAAGTGAGAAATCATCCCAATAACACCATCATCAATAGTGTTATATAGAGTATCTTTAGTGTTGGGAAATTTATAGTTTTGTTGGAAGTTCCAAAACAGTTGTAATAGGACCAGTCGAACCTGTTAGTTGACTGATGATTTGATAGGAAACCAGCTGAACATGTTAGACAACTGATGAATTAGACTAGGTCACATTTTGAGGGGGAACTCAAAATGCACAAGTTAGGTCAAGATCAGCAGTGAAGATCAGCAGCAAAGATCAGTAGCGAGAATCAGAAGAAAATATCTGAAGACGCAGCAGACCAGAAGACCTATTCTACGAAGATATCAGTAGAGTCGATTGGTTGAGGCTAAGACAACCATATCAGAAGACTCAAGGCAACTGATCAAGTAGAGTATTGATCAGTTCTAGCTTAGTCAGAAAAGTGATAAGCATAATTACATATCCAAAGCATACGATGTAAATCAAACCAAAAGAATGTCAACATAGTTGGCTTTACAAAGACGCCGAATAAGTGTCCTTGTTAGCCAATAAGGGATCGAAACGAATGTACAAATTTGACGTTGCAGGATATGGCTTATCAGGGCAAACGGCTACAAAGGACAAATATGCATGAAGACGGCATGACCTTCCTGAGCACGTCAAATCAAGCCTGCAAGCTACCAAAAATAGCATGAAATTCAAATTTCTCTCCAACGGCTCTTTGATTTCATGGTCTATAAATATGGGATCATCCTTCATAGTGAAAAAACATAAATTATCATCAAGCTCATGCTATAGAAATTTCCACACGAAGAACACAAAATCAAGAATATTTTGTAAGTGTTCATCCCATTGTTCTTAGCATAGAAATCTTATCCTTTAGCTTTAGGCTACACAAATACTAGGATAGATTTCCAGTTGGAACATAAAAAATCTTATACCCAAACTCAAAAGTTAGGTTAAGTTTGTTTTGCAAGATTTCATACTAGGGTTTCTAGTTTCTGATTTCTGGGATTGGTTGAGTGAGAACTCCTTAAACATCTGTTGTACTATGTTGGACTAACACATTAAACTAAGTCTAGTTGGTTAAGTTGGTGCCCCTGCTGAAAGGGAAGAGTGGACGTAAGGCTGGTTGTCCGAACCACTATAAAATCTTGTGTGCTTTATCTGATTTACCTGCTTTACACTATAGCACACTACCTGATTTGATATTCCATACATATTTCGAGTCTGGATCAGTTTTTCATCAAGAAATTGATCTGATCAGCTTGACACTTTGTTATCTGATTGAAAACAGATAAGCAGAAATCTAATTCTACAAAACTGGTTTTTCACACGGGTTAAAACTTAGCTTCCGCACATCAATTAAACTGATAGACACCAAAATGATCTACCCTCAGGTGATCAGTAAGTTGGATATCAGTCCAAACTGATCCACACGCACTCTAATCAGGCATACTTGTTATCACACCTGATCTTGCACAAAAAAATTTCAGAAGTCTATTCACCCTTTCCCTCTAAACTTCTGCCCTCACGAAAACCCGTTCGGGACCTACAAAGGGTATCAGAGCAGTGGTTCTACGGACCACTAGCTTTGAGTATCATCGGTTCTTGAGGAAGAACCATTGTGGTCACTTGAACAGATCTTGATAAACCTGTTTTTTTAATTCATCTGTTTCCAAAACTCACGATCAGCATGGATAATACCTCTGGTATGTATCATGATTTACCTAAGTTCTCTATTGATGAGTATGCGGACTGGACCATACTCATGGGCAACCATCTGGGAGCTATAAGCAGCAGAATGATGGAAGTTCTTGAACAATGACCCTATAAGCAGCAGAATGATGGAAGTCACCTGACAGATTTTACAGAAGAAATGACTCACCTGGCAGAAGAAGTTCCGTGGAACGTGGAGCATGTTTCAACTGTCAGAAACCAGGTCACTACAGTGCAGACTGCCCTGACCTGACTCCAAAAGAAAGAGAAGGCAAGCGGAACAGAAGAGAGAAAAGATACAGAGACATAAAAGCCATGGTTGCTGATACATCTGGGATAGATGATTCTTATCTGCCTTTAGAGGATTCTGGTTATTCATCTGTAGAAGACTTCTGCCTAATGACCAATGCTGATGATTTCAACGACCTCGAAGATCTGATGTTCTCATCTGATGACGACATCTGCCTCATGGCTAAGGATGCTGATAATTCTGAGATATCCTCTAAACCTTCTTTGTTTTCTGTTTCCACACCTATTGTGCTGAGCACACCTGCTGGAGAGATTGACCTGCAGCTCTATAATGAGCAATTGCTTGATGATCTCTCTAATGAAGTAGACACTTATACTATAGTGGAAGCTGAGAATGATAAGTTGAGGGTAGAGAACAATCAGCTTGTTAAAGATAATGTTGCATGAAAAGCTACTGAACTGAAATCAGTTGAAATTGTTCAGAAAATGACTACAGAGCTGGAGCTCCTGAAAGTCAGTTCTTCTGATCAGGATAAACTGATTAAGGAACAACTAGCTATTAACAAACAACAAGCTGATGATCTCAAACTCCTCCAAGCTAAGTTTGATGAACTCTTCCGACTGCATGAGAGGTTAAAATAAAGTGAGGATAGTTTGCGAAAGAAAGTAGAGATTTTTGGAAAAGCCTCCAAAATGTTGATGAAATAACAAGATACTTTCAAAATCCAACTGATAAGAAGGGTATTGGGTAGATAGCCCTTCTGGATCCTCATATGTCCAACCTGGTTCACAATCCAAAAGTGAATTTAGGAAGATTTCTAGACAAGATACACGAAAAGCTAAATTTGTATCAAAGAAGGGAAACAGACCTGTTGAACAGATAAGGCAAGTGCCTGATCAGAAAGGGAACATAAATGGACCTCAACTGATCAAGCATCAGTCGAGGAATCAACAGAAGAACCCTGTTCTTCTGAAGAAACCTCAACCTGATCGACAGATTAGGAATCAGAAAAGACAACCTCTCAAGGGAAAATCTGATCTGAAACCTAATCAGGTCAAGCTGCCTAATCAGCAAGCTAAGGGTAAACTGCAAAAACCATTTGTGCAAAAGAGATATGAATCTTTTGATGGTAGCAGTCGTACTTATCCCTTCAACTAGAAATCCAGGACATCTGCACCTGAACCACACTAGATTGAAAGAAGACAAACCAATCAGAAAAATCCCAAGTCTTCTGATTCATCTAAAGTTCACACTTATAATCATACTGACTAGAAAGCACATGAAGAGATGTATGATTATGTAGATGTTTATGGGAGACAAATCAGACCTTCTGATCTTAATGATTACCATAGAAGTGCCCTGTTTGTCTGGATCCCGAAAGGTAACACTAACCCCTCAGGACCCAATCCTACAGGGGTACCTAAAGCCTGATCTGATTGCAGGTTCGCGTGGGTTTGGCCAACAAAGGAGGTGTACAAGCAACGATATGGTACATCGATAGTGGATGCTCAAGGCACATGACTGGAAACAAACACCTCCTCAGCTCATATACAGAACAAGAAGGCCCACATGTACTCTTTGGTGATGATAACTTTGGTTTTACCAGAGTATTCGGAACCTTAGAGAATGATGATGTACAAGTTACTGGAGTCTCATACGTCGTTGGTTTAAATCACAACCTATTATCGGTTTCACAATTCTGCGACAACGGATTTAGTGTTGAGTTCTAGACTGATCAGTGCACTATCAAGAATCGAGCTACTCAACAGATTTTGTTAACTGGTTCTAGGAAGGGAACGATCTACACTGTAGATTGGAACAGTTGTCTAAGAAATGCATGCCTGATTGTTAAGAGTTCCAAAAGCAGAAGTTGGCTCTGGCACAAGAGAATGAGTCATCTGAACTTTAAGACTCTTAACAAGATAGCAAGGATGTCCCTGGTTGAGGGTCTCCCAAATGAGGTATTCTCTAAGGATCAGACATGTGTCGCATGTCAGAAGGGAAAACAGGTTAAAGCCTCATTCAAGGGGATCCCAGGACCAGCATCCAGCAGAGTACTACAACTGCTTCATATGGATTTGTTTGGACCAGTTACACCACTTAGTCTCAGCGGACGCATATACACTCTGGTAATCGTGGATGATTACTCCAAGTTTACCTGGGTTGTATTCTTGTATAAGAAGAATGAGACTAAAAAAAAGATACCTGAGCTGCTCTAAAAACTGCAAAATGAGAAGGGTATCAGTATTGTAAAAATCAGATCCGATAAAGGTACAGAATTTCTGAACTCCTTTATTACTGACTTTTGCACTAAGTTTGGTATACAACATGAAACATTAGCTGCAAGAACACCACAACAGAATGGAGTAGCAGAACGGAGAAACAGAACACTCAAAAGAAGTTTGCTCAAGACTATGTTAATTTGAACATGCAACTCCAAACCGTTTTTGGGCAGAAGCTATTAACATAGCCTGCCACACTCAGAATAGATGTTCTTTGACTAAGATTCACTTCAAAACACCTTATGAACTATGGAAGGGCAGAAAACCTCGTGTTTTTTACTTTCATGTCTTTGGGTGTTAGTGTTTCATACACAACAATGGGAAGAGTCAGTTGAAAACTTTTGAAGCCAAGTCACATGAGGGTAAATGTTTCATACACAACAATGGGAAGAGTCAGTTGAAAACTTTTGAAGCCAAGTCAGATGAGGGTATATTCTTAGGATATTCCTCAACCAGCAAGGCTTTTAGGGTATTCAACAGGCGAACCCTAGTTGTGGAAGAAACACATCATGTGGTCATTGATGAGACATCTTCTGAACAAGAGAAATGCGCTTTCCAGTTAAGCGATGCAGATCAATTTACGATGCACGAGAAAATGGATCAGTTAAGTATCAAAGAAAAGGGATCAGATCACGTAACAACGTATGTTCCAAAACTTGATCTTACTGATTCACCAGGTCAATCAGACCCAAAGGTACGTCTGTTGTCAATGAAGAAGTTTGATACAATTTGAGCGATAAGAATAAATGAACCATCTGGTTCAGGAGGAACACCTGATGTTCCGGTGGACAGACATCAACATATGATGATTCCAACATCAGCTGAGACTTGTCCATGCCAAGTGGATCCTATTACTGCACCACTCCCAACCACTAGTGACTCAATATCAGATGAGGATGATAATATCCAAACTGATATACATCAAAAAAGAAGGACTTGGTTAAATGACCTATCAAACACGCAAATACTCGCAAAGCCCATCCCGGAGGAAAAGCTCTACCTTTACTTGGGGGCTTCGGAGACCACATTAAGTGTCGTATTAGTTCGAGCTGAGGGCAAGATCATCTGCCGATCTATTTTGTAAGCCGTACTTTGAACGATGCCGAATTACGATACCCCCCTCTGGAAAATATCGCCTATGCGCTCGTAATGAGCATCCGAAAGCTCCGACCATACTTTTTTTACCACCATATCGAGGTCCTAACCGTGCTACCATTGCGGCGAATAGTCCATCGACCAGATACCATAGGAAGATGCCTCAAATGGTCGGTAGAGATCGGACAGTTTGGCATAATGTATGCACCCCGAATGGCAATAAAGGCACAAGCATTGGCGGATTTTCTCATGGAATTGACTTTCTCGACTAAGCAAGAGAGAACAGTGGAGCAGCCTTGGGAGTTATACATGGATGGGTCATCGATCAGTGAGCGAGCTGGGGCAGGCGTAGTGCTAATCAGCCCAAAAGAAAGATCATTCACAACCGCAATTCATTTCGATTTTCAACCAACGAACAATGAGGACAACTATGAAGCTCTGATCAATGGTATAGAGATGGCCATGGCCATAGGAGTTCAACGTGTTAAGATTTTTTGCGATTCTCAGCTAGTAGCCTTCTAGATGATGGGCGAATATGAGGTGAGAAATGAACAGATGATGGCCTACCACAAGATAGCCCAAAATTTGATCGAGAAGCTCGAGCAGGTCGAGATATCCCAGATTCCTAGAAAGAAGAACACCCAAGTGGATGCTCTAGCTTGGTTGGCGAAATCTGAAGGAGCAGCTGACATGTCAGACATAACAATCATCAAGATCGATATCCCATCGGGCAGTCCGGCCCTTGTCGCACATTTGGAAACCGAGAAAGTTACATGGATGAGTCCGATCATCAAGTACATTAAGGATGGTGAGCTCCCCACTAACAAAGTCAAGGCACGCCTACTTCAACTGAGGGCAGACCTGTATACGATCATCGACAACCAACTATACAAGCGGGGTTTTGCCCTCCATTTGCTAAAATGTGTAACCCCCGAGGTCGGTAAAGAGATCCTAAACGAGGTACATGAAGGGGTATGTGGTAACCACTCGGGAGGGCACTCACTTGCCCACAAGGTCCTGCGACAAGGTTATTTCTGGATAACACTGAAATAAGACGCCCTCAACTTCGCCAAGGCTTACAAAAGGTGTCAAGTCTTCGCACCAAAAATCAAGGTCTCCCCCAAAGAGCTCGCCTCGATATACAGTCCTTGGCCTTTTGCCAAATGGGGCATCGAACTAATCAGACCGCTACCTACGGCACCTGGAACGGTCAAGTTCGCGGTAGTTGCAGTAAACTATTTCACTTAGTGGGCGGAAGCAGAGGCCCTCAGGAGCACGGATCAAGGTACGATCATACGATTCATATGGAAGAACATCATATGCTGATTCGGCCTACCCCAGGCAATTGAGTTGGCCAACGAACCGCAGTTCGACGGATGGAAGATCGGGGCATTTTTCGAGAAGTGGCGAATCACCAAGCTTTTCTCCACCCCCTATCACCCGCAGTTAATTGGCCAGGTCGGCGGTCAATAAGATCATTAAGCATACACTCAAGACAAGGATCGAAGGGGCAAAAGTAATTTGGGCGAGCAAGCTTCCCGAGATACTCTGGTCATATCGGACCACCTGCCGAAATTCAACAGGAGAAACACCCTTTTCCCTCGCCTTTGGATCGAAGGCAGTCATCCCAACAGAAGTGCATTTCCTGATATACTGGACATCGTGAGCTATCGATGAAACCAACGACCGAGCTCAAGAGACCAACCTCAATTTCTTCAAAGAAAAACGTATCAACTCAAACATCCACAATGAGATCTACAAACAGAGGTCAGAAAAGTACTACAACTCGAAGGTGCAAGTTTGCTAGTTCCGCAGAGGTGCCCTCATGTTGATAAAGATACAAGGAGTCAATCAAGGACCTTTCGGCCCGACTTGGGAATGGCCTTTCAAGATCACGAAGATACTACCTAACGGAGCATACGAGCTCGAAGACATCAACGGCATTCCGACCCAATATCCATGGAATGCGAACTTTTTGAAGAAATTCTATCAGTAGGAGGGGGCATTAGCCCGAGCTTATTAATATAGAGTATAGGAACTTACCTTAGTGATAAATGTAGCGACTACTCCTACATAAATACAAAGTTCCAATTTTCCCATTTTATCCTCTATCAAATTGAAAAATAGGGGGCAGGTCGGTCTACTAGCCTCTAGCAAGGTCACCAAGAACTTAAGACGACATAAGCAAGCTCGGTAACTCAAAGCGAATTAAAAGTTTAAGTTTGCTAAGTCGTAATTTCTTAAGACGACTGAGGTCGATAACTAAACAAATTACAAGTAATGTTATTAAGTTCGCTAAGTCACAAACTCTTAAGACGACACAAGCAAGGTCGATAACTAAATAAATTACAAGTAATGTTATTAAGTTCGGTAAGTCGAAATCTCTTAAGATGACACACGCGAGGTCGATAACTAAAAACAAATTACAAGTAATGTTATTAAGTTCGCTAAGTCACAAACTCTTAAGACAGCACACGCGAGGTCGATAACTAAACAAATTATAAGTAATGTTATTAAGTTCGCTAAGTCACAATCTCTTAAGACGACACACGCGAGGTCGATAACTAAACACAAATTACAAGTAATGTTATTAAGTTTGCTAAGTCGCAATCTCTTAAGACGACATATGCAAGCTCGGTAGCTCGAAGTGAATTACAAGTTTTAAGTTATTAAATTTGCTAAGTCGCAATCTCCTAAGGCGACATATACGAGATCTATGTCTTAAGTAAATTACAAGTTATTGTTTACTGAGTTCTTTAAGTTGCAGTAAAATAAGACAACAAGATAAAGCGAAGACAGTAATGAATAAAGCCCAGAGGGCACTCCATAAAAAAAATACAAGCAAAGGCCTTCTTGGGCGATGGCGAAAGAAAATTAAAAATGACCTACAAGGGTTGATGACAAAAGTAGTTTACAAAAGATGGAATAGGCCTGAGTCTCTGGCGCCGAGTTCTCCCCTTTTACCTCCGTGGGCTGGGGATCGAGTGCGGGGCCTCCTTCCACGATTACCTGCAGGGCCGACGTCGAAGTGGCCAAGGTCGGATCATATAGATCCAAACCCTCGACGCCCTCAAAACGGCTCGGGTCGAGCCCATCAGGACCAAGGTCGGCAATGAGAAAGGAGTCCAAGGGCTTCGGAGGGTTGCGGTCGAAGAAGGCCGATAGCTCCACCACCAAAGCCTCCTTGAGGGCCGACCCCTCGGGGAAGGAGCGGGCAAGGTGGACGCACCTCGCAATGGCCTCCACCGAGGTAAAGTTATGCACAACCTCAAGAGTGGCACACTCCTCCTTCAGGGCAGGCAACTCGACGTCTTTCTCCATGAACTCTTCCCTCAAGAGGCGGAGCTTTCAACCCTTTCCTGGACGACATTCTCCTGGGAAGCCAGGTCGGCCCGCAACACCCCAACCTCCGACCGGATGGCCTTCAATTCGACATCCAGGCCTGCCACGGAGGTCTCCAGATCCACGACCTTCCGCTCTGCATTCCCGACCCGGGTCTCCGCCGCCTCCACCATCCCCAAGGCCACATTCTTCTGATCCACGGCCTCCCTCCGGGCTTCCTTCGCGAGGTTCTTCTCCTCGACAGCTTTCTGGACTCGCTCGTCCACCGTGGTAAAGTCCTCGGAGGACTTGGACATGGCCGCCATCATCCGACCTCCATACACCATGGCCAGCTGGATGTTGCCCACCGGCCCACATCCTCGACTGACTAGTCCAGGCCAAGAGTCCACGACCGGATAGGGAGCGAACAAGCCCGGCGAAGGTAATCCTAAAGCTCGCGGAGACAGTCGGGAGATCGGCTGTTGAGAAAATAGGACACAAGGATGGGGTGAGATGAGCCCTCCCTGCATAGAGGAAAAAATAAAAATAAGCTAGAAAACATAACATGTGATGAAAATGATCGCAAACGAGAAGTGGAGGGATACTTACTCAATGGGCCGACACCAACCTAGGTAGGATGTAACGCCCCAAAATTCAGAACGTTGACCTCCGAGGTCATGACGCCCTAAACCCAAGTCATCACTTAGTGAACCGTAAAACTGAGCCAGAAAATTTCTTTTAAAAGGTGGGACAAACAAATTGAGTTGCAGCGGAATAAAACTTAACACAAGTTTAAAAATAGAAGGGTAGATAAATTCAATACTTAGTACAGAA
This sequence comes from Stenogyne calaminthoides, assembly GCA_037126765.1. NCBI lineage: Eukaryota > Viridiplantae > Streptophyta > Magnoliopsida > Lamiales > Lamiaceae > Stenogyne > Stenogyne calaminthoides. The sequence continues at coordinate 14,276,053 of JBBCBC010000010.1, forward strand.
ACATCATTGGTACAACATCCACGGAGTATTAATTAGACATATTATTCGAATTGAGAAAACAATTTGTTTATTGAATAAGGCAGTGGGGGAAGCGGGTCGTCTACTGCAGCTCCCGGCCCTCAGCATCATAACCTGAAAAGGGTTTAAGGGGGCGTGAGATAAAAATCTCAGCGGGGAACCTGTACGCTGTTATACAGATTGACAAGAATTCAAAAGGGTAGAAGCTTTTACTCACGATTTATAACACAAAAACTTATTCACGATTTCTTGTTAATAGTTCATACAGTATCCAACATTTATAACATCAATCATATCATTCAACAATCACACATATGGGTGGCACTGGTAGCGTCTACCACATTCAATCCTGCAACATTCAAACAAAATGGGGTGGCATCGGTAGGCGCCCTACTGCGTCCAACCCCCATAGCTTCCTTATATCCCCTTGCTTCCTTATATCAATGCTACCTTGTATCAACACTTCCTTATCTCCCCGCAAAACCACCAATTCATTATCACGGGACTCATCCCAAAAATCATTGGCACGAGGTCCAATAGATAAATGACACATATAACTCATGTTCCAATATTCACAAAACTCATATTCGTACTCACATGCTTTTCAGTGCATTGTTTACAAAAACCACAAGTTTCAAAAACATATCTTTTAACAGTGCTTATTTAGTTTGCTTTGAAAACTATCAACAATCCATATAACATTATCGACTAATACAGATAGTGTCACCCACCTGACAACTTTTCAAGTAAAAGTTTTAACTCATTGAAAGCTTTTGAACACGGGACGACTTTCAAGCTTCCGAGCTAACTTCAAGGACCTAGCACAGTCCGTTCGTTTAGTCATTATTCTTTCTTTTATTTAATAATAGTTTCGCGTCGAATTAAGGGCTCTTTGATAAAAAAGGCATTTAGTAGTTAAAAGTTATAAGATTTCATTTCTAGTTCGACGTGGCGTCAAAACTCGATTATTGGATTGGTACGATTTCCCTATTTTGTGAAAGGGTTCACAGATCGAGGTCGAGTCTACTAAAAAAAAACTTAATAATACAAGTAAAACATCCAAACATATATTCGAAAAAGAAAACATGAACCATCCAACAACCTAAAACATGCTTGGTTCTAAAAGTATTATCATTCCTTCTTCCTAGTACTACTCATTTGGCATAAAAATATGTAATCATGCATAAATGGAAAAGAGCACATAGACTTACTGGAAAAATAGGAATTTTTTAATATGTTATACATATTTTTAAAAGGAACAGAGTTCATCAAGGGCAAAAATTAGTTTGAGCTAAGTAAACAAGGTAAATTTGTGATTTAAGGCAGAGTATTGAAAGGTTCGTCAAAACAGTGCACACTTTAAACTAAAAATCATAACTCATTGGAAAAACATCTAAAAATTACGAAATTAAAATATGTTATACAACACTTAAAAATAAGAAACTTTTATTTTGAAACATAAGACATTTGAGCTAAGGGTCGGTACCAGATTTGAGTAAAAATGGGTTCATAACAGGGTACGTCATACAGTACATGCTTCATATGAAAATTCGCAACCCGCTGGAAACTTAACGAAAATTCACCAAACTTTAATATGCCATTCTGGACTCACGTAAGAGAAACAAGGATAAATAAATTGTTGAACTCGCAGTTTCAACCTTCGTCAATCATTTGTCATATAAATTTCAAATAGGCATATCTCATGATTCTCTAAACAAAACACTATGATTTTTGGATATGATTTAAAAGACATAAAGAGTAATATCCCCAATTTTTCCTAGAATTTTCTCATCTTTGTAAATAAGTAAAACAATATGAAAGAATCACTGCTCCCAGTTTCACGTAGTCTTAGACACACAAATTTCCACGAATTTATTCTCCTTGGAGACAGATCATATGACCACCAATTTGTAGTAGGTTGTTCAATACTTCAAATACTATATTTAGAAATATTTCCACGATTTTAAAACATCAAAAAGGCTTTGAACGAAAAGACATCGAAAAGGAGCAGTAGCATATACGAACCTTTTTCAGTTTTATCGAACTTTCACAAAAATGAACTAAACATGCTCAAACACATAAGAGATCACCTACATAACCTTTATACATGATTCTAATAGTTTAAAAAAGATTATAGGGGGCTCTTAGAATGTCATTTCTATGGGTTTCATGCTCAAGACAAGGGGTGATCATGAAACTAAGAAAAGAGGTCATTTGGACTTACCCTTGTAGTTTCCTTCTTGGTATGGATGGCTGGGGACTCAAGGTGGTAAAGAACCCAAATCTTAAAAGCTCTTGGCTCCAAGAAAGGTGATGGTGGTGGTCGATCAAGATGGAATGGAGGGGGAAAAAGGGTGTTCTTTTTCTACTTCTCAAGCTTCTCCATCTTTCTTTTCTCTCTTTGAAGGGAAAAGGAACAATACTTTGGTGGTGGGGGAGTGTTATGAAAATATAGGAATGGGGAGGGGTGATGGCCGAAATATAAGGGGGAGAGAGGGAAGGGAGAGTTGTCAATGGTTTAATGAAGTGTGATGATGAGATGGTTTAATGAAGTGTGATGATGAGATGGTTTAATGAGATGGGATTATAGGGGGCTAGTTACAAGATATCACAAGGCCAAATCCCATCTATTTACTCTTGCAAGGGATTGGTACTTGGTCAGAATTTGGGGATGCCATTATGGTCGTCCTGGTTCTAGACGCGATTTTGGCTCCGACGGCGTATTTTTTTTTATATTTTTCAGTTCGGTTTTTGGTTCCGAAAATTATTTTAAACATACCGTTAAACTCGCATGATTTTTAGGATTCATTTGAAGTTATCATTTCTCATTTTTAATTCTTTAAATTTTGACATTATCAACGGGCCTGTTTTACGGATAAAAACCCGAAAAGTGCCAGTAGGATTTTCCGGCTCGAAAAGCTCGTCTGTCACCTGAAAATTTCGAAATTTGTACACATATTTTTTTTAAAAAAAACAAGTATAACATTTAAACACATTAGGAAAAATAAATAAATAAGTCCTAAAGGGATTCGGGTTGTTACATCCTACACCCCTTAAAAGGAATTTCGTCCTCGAAATTTACTTACCTATCCCGAAGGCATTGGGGGTACTTAGCCAGGATCTCATCATCTCTTTCCCAAGTGGCTCCCTCCTTTCCATGTCTGATCCACTGTACTAGTACTAGAGGTACTTCTCGGTTTCTTAGAATGTGGACCTTTCTCCCCAAAATAGTCGCTGGTACTTCTTCGCAAGTCAAATCGCGACTCAAACGTAGATCTTTGAAATCGACGACATGGTCCGGGTCGCTTAGGTATTTCCTAAGTGTGGACACATGAAATACGTTATGTACTTGTGATAACTCTGGCGGTAGGGCTACTCGGTAGGCTACGCCTCTGACTCTATCCAAAGTGTCGAATGGCCCTACGAAGCGAGGTTTCAGCTTACCTCTCTTGCCAAAACGAATTAGTCCCTTCATTGGTGTGACTCTTAAGAACACCTTATCACCGACTTCAAAGTGTAGATCTTTTCTTTGTATGTCGGCGTAGGACTTCTGACGGTCCTGAGCTATCTTTATTCTTTCTCTGATACGGGAGATGGTCTCCACAGATTTCTCCACAAGTTCGGGTCCTAATATCTTTCGGACTCCGACTTCATCCCAACAGATAGGTGACCTGCACTTTTTCCCATAAAGTGCCTCGAACGGTGCCATTTGTATCATAGCTTGATAACTATTGTTGTAAGCAAATTCCACTAGAGGGAGATTCGCTTCCCAACTTCCTTCAAAATCCATGGCCCTCAAGCCCTCAACATATCCTCCAAGGTTTGTATTGTCCTTTCTGACTGACCATCTGTCTGAGGATGATATGCAGTGCTAAAGTTCAACTCAGTCCCCAAAGCTTCTTGTAAGCTTTTCCAGAAATTTGAGGTGAAGCGGGGGTCTCTATCTGAAACGATTGAGACTGGTACACCATGCAGTCGGACTACTTGTGCTATGTACAATTGTGCAAGCTTATCCATCGAGTAGGTCATATGGATAGGAATGAAATGGGCTGACTTTGTGAGTCTGTCTATCACAACCCAGATAGCATCGTGATTTTTAATCGTCTTGGGAAAGCCCGTGAAAAAATCCATAGCGATGTTCTCCCATTTCCATTCTGGTATCTCCAGCGGATTCAGTAATCCTGATGGTCATTGGTGATCTACTTTAACCTGCTGATAAGTCAAACATTTTCTCACGAAATGAGCTATCGATCTTTTCATTCCTCTCCACCAAAATTTCTCCCGTAGTTCCTGGTACATCTTTGTCTCTCCAGGGTGTACTGTGTACGGGGTATTGTGGGCTTCTCTTAATAACTCATTCATCAGTTGCTCTGTCTTCGGCACACAGACCCTGTTCCCAAACGTCAAAGTTCCATCAGGACACATGACGAAACCTTAAATGGTTCCTTTCTTTGCCTATTCCTTCATTTTCTCAAGGAATCTATCACTCTCCTGTGCTTCTTTGATTCTTTCTCACATCATTGGTTGCACTGTGAGTGCAACTATTGTCGTGTTTGCACAGCAACGGTTGGAGAATTCCAATTTCAATTGGGAAAAATCTCTGAGTAGTGATTCTTGCTCAGTGGGCATGGCACTGAGTGTTGTACTTCCCTTTCTGCTTAGTGTTGTAGCATGAATAATCTCACCATACAGATAAGATACGAAGCTGACAAGTCGATCACCAGCAACCGGATGAAGTGACTTGAGGTTGAGGCTCTAAGAGCCAGAAGCCGCAGGTCGTAGGAATCTCATAGGCTGCCAGAGGTCGGAGGCGACTTGGAACGTTGCGTAAGTCGCTGGGCGACTTGGAGGAACGTGAAGATCGTATGATGACTTGGAAGGTTGTGCAGGTCGCTGGGTGACGTGGAAGAAAGGGAAGCCCACTTGGCGACCTGGAGGGTCACACAAGTCGGGGATGACTTGGTCTCAAGGTCGGAAGGAGGATAAATATGGCAAAGATAAGGGGAGTTAATGGCACGGATTTTGCGGACCGTAATCAGGGTAAGTGTATCCGGATGCGCGACTTGCGGGACAAGCAAGGGAACCCTAGGTCGGCCCATGGAACGAAGCCCATGAAGACTGTAACCCTAATCCTATGTCTATAAATATATCGTGTATCATTTATTGTAAAGGATCGAAATCTTGACATATTAGAATCCTAGGCAGAAAGCGTAGTGCAATATACCTGGCTTGGAGCCCCCAGACGTAGTCTTATTCAAAAGATGAACTGGGTAATCAAACTTCATGTTTTCACTACAGGAAATTCGAGAAATCGCGACGAAAAAATTCGTCACTGAAACATCATTTTTCGTCACAAATGATAATTTGTGATGAATTTTTTTGTGGCATAGATCGTCATTTATAGTGCGTGGTATTATGAAAAATGTGACGGTATATTAATTCGTCATGAAAAGGGCATCATTTGGTGACGAAAAAGGTCATCGTCCCTATATGTTTTCATCTATTGTGACGCATAAATTGTCACTTTAGGCATCAAAAATTCATCGCTTAATATGACATTTCGTCACTAAAGTTCAATTTTACGTGACAATATAAATAATTGTCACAAAAAAGGTTACTTTAGTGACGTTAATTTTGTCACAATTAGCTAGGTTATTTCGTCGCATTTTCTATATTCGTCAAGAAAGAGTTGTTATTCGGTGACGAAATATTGATCGTCGTTATATGTGTACATATAAAATGACGATAAAATTTGTCACTAAATAGTATGATTTAGTGACAATTTTTATTGTCGAAATGATGTGGAAATTGTGACGAATTATTTTTGTCACTATAATGTATTATTTAATGACGAAAATAATAATCATCACTAGAAGTTTAGATTTTGTGACAATATATTGTTCGTCATATTTGACATTTTCTCGTCATGAAAGAATTGCAAAAAAATGACAAAAAAAATGATCGTGGTTATATATATAGATATAATGACAACTGAATTTCGTCACAAAAAATTGGACTTTAGTGACGAAATATTCATCGTCGTTAAAGATGTACAAATGGTGACAAAATTGTTTTGTCATTAAAAAATATTATTCAGTGACGATGTTGATAATCGTCACTAAAGAAATTGATAAAATAACAACATATATCGTCATGATTAATCAACATACTGTGACTATTATTTCGTCATAAAAATGATACATATTGTGACACATTTATTTCATCGTGAAATAATTAATTTTATTATCAATTTATTTGAATTATATATATATTAAATCAGTAATAATACTAAATAATAAATATTACAACAAAATCTAAATTAATTAAAGATAAAAAAAATAATTTGCATTAACAAAAAAATCCTTCAAACAATTAGAAATCAATTAACAATCTTTGTTATCAATACTACATGAAACAATAAACTAAAAAAACTAATGTCGTATATGTCTCCAAACTAATTTTCATGTTATTATTCCTTTTTGCACTTCAAACTACGATGATAAAACCTTCTCCCCAGTAGATATCACCTATAAAAAAATATCATATCAAATGAATTTATAAGAAAGCATAACTCCGTAAAGTATCAAGAAAACGATAATCCTAAACTTTAAATGCACAAATACACTTACCATTCAAGAATGCATTGAAGGTGGAAATCATGCTTGCAACTTGTAACCTACATGACAAACAGTTTCCCCAATAGTAAGAAACAGCACAAACAATTCAACCAAAAACAAAACGTCCAAACGGAACACTATATTTTCATTTCACCGTGGAAGGATCACTATTAGAAAAGCCCTCAAGGCATATGCTAAATATGAAACTTCACTGACACACAAAATCTTAAGACTGTGTAAAAGAATATTAGATAATGGAAGTATCACAATCACCATAATTGACTAGATGAGTTAAACAAGAATCCCAAGCAATTGATGAATCCAGAAAATAAAAGGAAAAATAAACAAAAATACATAACTGATCACAAAAATCAAAACCATCAGTCCCAAATTTCACTCAACTTAACACAGAATGCCATAGCTTTACACACAAGCATGAAACAATTTCAGCTATACTACATCTCGGGTCTCACAGTAATTCCTTCACATAATCAAAATCTAAGATTGAGTAAATGATTTAGCATTCAAATCCAAGGCATTAGGGGTCAAAACAGTAGCATGGTTGGGTTCAGAAACCATCCCAATTTCAGACTAGAAGAACCAGTAGCAGGTTTCATACTCAATGCACCAGAATTCAAGTTTTCAATATATGCAGCATTCTGCAAACCAGAATCAGGCCCCAACTTCGAAAGTTCAAAACCAAATTTTAGGCAAATCCCCAGAAATCACAGAAGGAATAAGCACGTTATCAGAAATGAAAGCCAAATTCGAACCAGAGAATGCACCATTCTGCATAACAGTAAAATTGATCTTAGCACCAGACCTAAATTTCGAAACGTTTGAATGCAATTCAGAAGGAATGAGTACACTAACTTCTATTAATCATTACATCCACGAACTAAAATGCAGCAATCTTTACTTAACACACCATAACTAGCACAATTTGGTAGTGAAATATACAAAGTACAGTACTACCACTATCTATATACACACAATAGACGTATATCTTGGCTAAAAATATAAATTGTATCACACACATATCCACATTTAAGTTTGAATCAAATCAGAAGTTGCAATGCTCCAAAAAATCAGCAATTGCAGCATCTACAAGACCTAATTGCACTTCGAAATAACATCCACAAGACCTAATCTAGAGAGTGAGAAACTAGAGAACCACATTCCCTTATATGTTATACATGTTGAACACAAATAACTCATCATATCTGCCCTCTTCTAACACAGCCAGCTTTAAAGCTACACATATGAGTAGTACTATTAAAAGAAAAATGAAAATAATAATGTAAAGGCTAAAGAAAAACAACAAGAACCAAAAACTCATAAAAAAATAGAAGTTAACCTTAATTATATGTCGATCCCTTTCTCCCTCATAAAAGCCATTAGTTCGTTCATAGTTGCACTTTGCTCAGAGAGTTTTGCAGAGAGAATGTCATTTTGCTCAGAGAGTTTTGCGTAGCCAGGTCCTCTTTCAAGCTAGTTACTTGAGTTTGTAGTTCTTCCACTTGAGCTCTAGACTGTTGCAACTCTTCCGTTGTTTCTCTTAGTTCATCTTCATATTCAGCAGAAGAATTGTACAATGAACTACGTTTACTTGGAGGCTTTGAACCATAACCATAACCTTTGGTATATCCAGCCCCATGGCCCAACACCTCCAACACTATGTCAGCTTCAGTCTTCTCTATTCCGAGCTCAAAATATTCATCTCGCTTACGTTTCATCATTTATTGGTAATTAAGCATAAATAAAGTAAATAAAATGCTCAACTGAATTGAAAAAGAAGTAAATTAATCGCAATAATAACATAATCAAATATCATAAATGTCTACACGACTTACCCAATTTTCTTTTGACTGGTCGGATATCCACCCATTTTTCTCTGTACTGTGGGTTTGCTCATACAAGTAAATCCGATTGCACGGTTCTTCAAGTTAAAGAGACTATAAAAAATTATAAAAAAATAGCTACTTCATCACCATACCCAAGAATGAAATAAAAAATTCAAAAAACCCATAATTACCTTCCTTTAATGTTTATATGATTTAATTATTGACATATCATACGGTCTTATGTTCAATTATCTGGGAAATAGGCGTTGTGAATACTCTATGAGAATAAAAAACATGATAAGTAAACGAATAATCTAAATATAGGATACTTCTTACCCTTTGTAATGGACATATTTACATAATTATGTTGTAAAGAACTGGGCAGATTAGTTTTATAAACATCAAGATAAGCAGGGGGCTGTCTAATTCTAGAAGATCTCCTAACATCATCATTATGTTCATTCTGATTAGGCACATTTTGCATAACAACAGACTCTAAGCTATCTAACTCCTCTTGATGATCAATATGAATAGTTTCACTATCATGAGAATCTGAAACCGGGGTATACAACGTATCACCAGAATTAGAAGTAATGTCATTAGCAACACTATTATGAGGACCCACAACAGAAACCAATAGATTCAACAAATGAATAAAAATCATCAGAAAGATCCTCAGTAAATAGAGCAGATTTAGAAATCAAGTCATTTATAAAACTCTTTGTATATTGCTTGTCAGAAAAGGGAATAACAGATTCATAAAACCTAACATTTCTAGAAACAAATATTTTCCCAGTATCTAAATCAAGAAGTCTATATCCTTTGGTACCAAAAGGATATCCCAAGAAAACACATTTTGTATCTCTATGATCAATTTATGTCTATTAGCAATCAAGGTACAAAACACAAACAACCAAAAGACCTCAAATAAGAATGATCAGGCTCCTTGTTATAAAGCATTTCATAAGGAGACCTCAAACATGCTAGTGCAAGGAATGCAAAAACTGAAAACATATACTCCTTTAAAAGCCTCACAATTTCATTTATACTCACAAGTTCATGCGATCGGACTGAAAAGGGCTTTCTTCCAGCAGTATGCTTGCATAGCATTTTTTCCTTGTTGCTTTTATTTATCTCACTTAAACACTGCAAGAGCATTATAATTATAACAAAACAAATCAGAATTTTTGCATTGAAAAGTGTTGGCCATTAAAACTGTAACATTATGTACATTAAAATTAGCAAAGCTAATGTTACCTTGATTTCAAGTGAGGCAAAATAATCAGAGTTTTTCCCAGTTATCTTGGTCGGGACCGAATTTTGGTTTGTGATCCTTAGCCTCTTGTAGTTCTAGATATTTAAGAAAGTGCTTATGCAACTTATAACGCTGTTGCCTAGTACTTTCTCTCACCCGATTGACCAGGCTCCGTTTCACTCCAGCCTCATCCATATTCAAACCCATATGCATCTACAACTCACATAGAACATGCAAATTAGAATAAAATGTAGGTCCCGAATGGGTTTTGTGAGGGCAGAAGTCTAGAGGGGAGGGGTGAATAGACTTCTGAAAACTTTTGGTGCGGATTAGGTGTGATTTGCAGATTGCATGATCAGGGTGCTAGTGAGTCAGTTTGGACTGATGTTCAATCTTACTGAGTGCCTGGGGGCAGACCAGATTGATATCTTGTCAGTTTAACTGAGAGTGCGGAAGCATGTAAATACCCTTGTGAAAAACCAGTTTATCAATTCAGTTCTTAAGTCAGTTTTCAACCGGCTAACTAAGGTGTCAACCTGATCAGATCAGTTGCTTGGTGCAGACTGAGCTTAACATAGAATATGTATGCAGTTTTTAAACTCAGTTGTGTGAATAGTGTAAAGCAATAAGAAAGCAAGTAAATGCACACAATATTCTATAGTGGTTCAGACGAAACCCATCTTACGTCCACTCTTCCCTTAACACAGGGGCACCAACTTAACCAACTGGACTTAGTTTTATGTGTTAGTCCAACACCCAACAGATATTTATTGAGTTCACACTCAACCGAACCAAAAATCAGAAACTAGAATCCCTAGTCTGAAATCTTGCGGTAACAAACTTATCCAACTTAGAGTTTGGGTAAAGGTTTGTTGTGGTTCCAACTGGAAATCTATCCAAGTGTTTATGTAGCCAAATACTAGTGCATATGATTTCTTGCTAAGAACTATGGGATGAACACTCTAAGAATAATCTTCAAATATGGTGTTCTTCGAGCGGAGATTTTGCTGTAGATTTTTGCTTCTTTTGCGGTGTCTCCGTGTTAGTTCTTTTTTTGTCCATCCTTCTTCAATTTTGAAGATCGATCCCACTTTATAGACCTCGAAATCAAAGAGCCGTTGGAGAGCAATTTGAATTTTGGGCTATATTAGGTAGGCAGTAGGATATGATTGTGACGTGCTCCGATTATCGGCGTGGCCGTAGGCATGATTAGTGTCATTTATGTCCGCAGCGTCGAATCCCATATCGTCAGCTCTTTTTGTGAACGTGTCTCTTTCTCCTTGGCTTCGCGAGGTGGCACTTTAGTAATTTGTTCGTTAGACGATTGATATTCCTTTTGTAGAAGATTCGTCTTGTCTGGTGTACCATTTGATTGACGCCAGGTGTGAGCTGACTTGATCAACTAACTGATCAGTCTACCTTGTTGAGTCTTCTGATGCAGATTATCTTAGCTCAATATGCAGACTCGGCTGATATAGGTCTTCAGGTCTTTTGGTAGTTTTCTGATATTCAGGTCACTCTGAGCCTCAGTGTCTTCAGTCATACTGAGTCTTTAGGTTTGTTACTGAGTCTTTAGGTTCATCCGAGTCTTCAGGTTTATCTGAGTCTTCAGGTTCATCTGAGTCTTCAGGTTCATCCGAGTCTTCAGTGTCTTCTGTCTTCACCTGATCTTCTGACTTCTTTTCTTCTGATTTCATTCTTAGCCTTCTGATCATCTGACCTTATCTGGGTCATCTGATACTTCGACCTGACCTATACATATTGAGTTCCCCCTCAATATGTGACCTATCTTTTACATCAGCTATCTATACATTTCAGCTGGTCATCTTAATCTGATTCTAAGTCATCAGTCAGCTAACAGGTGTGACTGGTCCTATTACAACTTGTTTTGGAACATCCATCAAAACTTAAATACAAATTTCCCAACAATTTCCCCCTTTTTGATGGAACTAAAACACTTAATCAGAAAAACAGATACCATGAATAGAAATGCAGATAATGAAATGCAGTACATATTTCAGAAGACAATGAGATGTTGTCTTAGAATCAGAGAGATGAAATGTTTCATTCAGATAGGTGTGTGCATTATAGAATATATGAAAAGTGTACCTATCATTTGATTCCAAGTTGTCTTCCTCAGGTGTACTTGAACATTTGTAGCTCTTTGGGGATGCCAAACATCTTGTACATCCTTTGCATTAGTTTGTCCAGATCTTCTCTTCTATGGATCCCTGCTTTTTCAGCAAATCCATAGTAGGCATTCTTGATTTTACAGAATCTAGCTTTTTTTTTCTGGACGCAAAGGTGGAAGGAGTAGTTCAAATGGTGGAGCTTCTGGTATTAGTGACATGATTTTCCCTTCTTTCATCACTGTTTGGTAGAAGTCTGGATACATCGTATCTAACCAGTTCCGGAATTCATCATCATTTTCAGTCTGATTTTGATGAATTGGAATCTTCTCTAGGATGTGTACGTCACATAACCATTCTCCTCTGATCTGATCCCATTCTGGAAGAAAATATAGCCGTGCACAGAGGATGTCTTTAACAGGTGCTGGAAGGGCATTCTTCTCTCAAGCAATCTCCTCTGCTGCAGCTTCGTTCTTCCTCTTCCTTCGGATGTAAGCGATGTTCAGTCCCTTAGCCTCTGCTAACTTCTGCTTTTTGATGGCGGCCTCTCTAATTCTCTGTCTTGTTTTCTCTTGAACTTGTTCAGGAGTCATCTGGATTTTGGTAGAGAATGGTTGGCCTTGTCTCTGATCTTCCGCAGTTGCTTTCATCATCTTGCCTTTGCCTTTCTTTCTCCTCAGAGTCTGCTCAAATTCTTCTTGTTCGTCTTCTTCATCTAATTTCTTAGCAAGTTCAAGGCTCTTGGCCTGATCATCAGTTTCCATTCTTTTCTGTACGAACGAAGAAAAGTCTTCAATCTTGTCGACTCTGGCAATAACCTCTGAAAGAGCAGTTTTCTGCTCAGTAATCTCTTTGCCATGTTGCTCCACAGTTTCTTTTACTTCAACAACGAGATCAATAGATGAAGTGGCTGGCAAGTCAGATACAGTGGTTTCTGGTAGAGATGTAATTGTTACCTACTGTGTTTTTTTTTCTTTCTTCTCTTTATTCTCTTGTCCTTCCCCCTTTTTGGTTTAGGTTGGACATCCTGCGGTTTGGAGCATTGAATTGTCGTGTGATCTCCTCTCTGCGTTCCTCTACAACAAGAGGTGATCTGAGCAATTTGCGAAGGTATGCGGAGTTTCAAAAAGCGTCGAGAGCAACCCGATATCTGTCTTGCTCGTTCGTAGAAGCTATAAATTGTTTCCAACCCATATCCATGTGGTTGTCAGTTTTCTCCAAGGATGCCCAGAAATTCTCCAATAGTACCTATGTCTGATTGAGCATATCTGTCTGAATCTTGAGTTTGTCGGACTGGATACTTAGCTTCTCGGCAAGAGGATTAACTAGTTGCATAACTTCAGAGAGGATGGCATTGTGCATCCCAACTGTGTGACTTCTTTCTCTGTCAACTAGTTTTGCTTGCTCTTCTTCAAATTGCTTCATCAGATCTGCTGTGAGCGCTGCGAATTTATCTTCAATAGCAGTCTTGATCCCATCCTGAATCTTCTCAGTATAAAGATCTAGGGTATCAGAGCTCATCCTAGCAGTCTGGTCAGATGTTGAAGCCTTGCCAAGTCGGGTCTCATCTGCAGCACCCATTCTTGGTTCATCGGTAGCTCCCTCATGATCTGCAGGAGGTTGAACGGTTTTCTCCCTGTTATCAGCAATTCCGAACCTTTCGTGAATCAACCATCTGATATCATCATTAGATGCCAATTCAACAGCACTTTCAATCCCAGCAGTGTTTAAGCATTTCATCTCCAAGTCTACAAAGAAATCTGATCCCAGAGATGTAATGAGAATCAGAAATTTTTCAATGCTTTTCAGTCTGATATCCCTCCAGAATACAATCTCTTCTATTTGTTGCTGGATGCCAGGATGTTGATCCAATTCATGGCATAGCTCCAGCAGATACTCCTTGATCTGTTGCTTCATTATCCTTATGATGGGGCTTTCTGAAACAGGTGAAGCAAGCACGGTTCTGGTGTTGAAGGGATTATGAGAGATGGACACTCGCTTGTCAGATCTCTCAGGTGCTTGTGACTTGTTTGGAGATTGGGATATTTGTGGTTCATTTTCAGCGTTTTGAGGGTGTTCAGTTTCCTGAACAGGTTCATTGATTGGTGGTGTGGGAGATATGGGTGATCTGATAGGTGAGGGTGAGGGTGAGAAGGTTTTGTGAGGAGAGGGTGATGGTGATTTGGAAGTGGGAGTTGGCGATCTTGCTCTCTGGAAGATCGTGGTGAGAGGCAGAGAATCAGATGGAGATTCTTCCTCAGATTGCTCCACTTCTGTTCTTCTGACAAATTTATATCCTTCTGCTGCGGTCATCTGCTCTTCCCTTACTTCTCTGGTAGTGGGCTCAGAGCGGACTGCTATCTCCTCTTCTGATTCCACTTGCATCAGATCTTTCGTTCTGCTTCTCCTGTTCAGAAGATTTAACCTTCAGAACGTTAAGTTCCTCAGTTACCTTCTGAGCAGTTTCAGCTGATTTCAGTTCAGCTGCTTTACTGTCAGCATTCTCTTTAACAAGCTGATTATTTCTGATCCTTAGCTTGTCATTTTCAGCTTCCACTATTGTATAAGTGTCTACTGCATCAGAGAGATCATCAAGCAATTGCTCAGAGTAGAGCTGCAAGTCAATCTCCCCAGCATGTGTGCTAATAATAGATGGTCTAGAAATTGAAAAAGCAGAAGGTTTGGAGGTTACCTCAGATTGGTCTTCCTCCCTGGCCATCAGGCAGATTTCATCGTCATCTGAAGAGAATATCAGATCTTCATGGTTGAGGAAATCAACAGCACTGCTTATCAGACAGAAATCTTCTACAGATGAGTAGCTAGAATCCTCAGAAGGCAGATAGGAATCATCTATTCCTGATGTGTCAGCAACCATGGCTTTTCTGTCATTGAAGCGTAGCTCTCTTTTGTTCCGCTTCTCTTCTCTTTCTCTGGGAGTTCAGAGCTGTAGTGACCTGGTTTCAAGCAGTTGAAGCATGATCCACGATCCACGGAACTTCCTCTTCTAGGTGAGACACTTCGTCTGTAGGATCTGTCAGGTGACTTCCCTTTCTGATTGTAGTCAGAACTCTTTCTGTCAGATCTGTTATCTCTTCTCTCGTCTGACCGATCATCTCTTTTATCATCTCTGTGATCCCTTCGGTCATCAGATCTATTCCTTTCTAATGATCTGTCAGTTCGCCTCCTGTTCCTTTTGTCTTGATAATCCTTGTAGAATTTGCGATACTTACCAAGTTGAATATTTGATCTTTCAAGTTTCCTGGTAAGTAAAGCGATCTGTTCAGCTTGGCTTATGATGTTTCCAATAGGTTCAGTGGCCTTTGATCTGCTGCTGGTTGCTTTGAATGCAACTGATTTAGATGTGGAGGTTGAGGCTTCAACAGGCGTCTCATCTTCATATGCTTGCCCTCTTTCGATTAAATCGAACTCATGGGCTTTAAGGCTTAGGAATAAGCTACTTGGCTTCATCTTGGAAATGTCTTGGCAATCCTTGATTACCGTGACTTTCATGTCCCATTTCTTGGTGAGAGATCTTAAGATCTTATAATTGATGTCTTTGTCTGACATCTCTCTTCCAAGTTCTCGTAGCTTATTTACTGACATGGTGATCCTCCCATCGATCTCGTTGATGGTCTCGTTGGGCAACATTTTGAGTTTTTCGAACTTCACCAGTTCAGCTTGTAGTAGGCTGTCTTTGATCTGATCATTTCCTTCGCATATCTCAGCAAGAGTATCCCACATTTGTTTTACTGTTTTGAGATACTTTATCTTCCCTTTGGTGACTTTATCCATCGTCTTCATGATTATATGCCTGGCGATTGTATCTAGAGTATACAGCTTTCTTTCTTCTGCATCCATCAGGGCTGGACTTTTTCGAACAAGACTTCCAGGTGCATGATCTGGATCTCCTCCAACGGCTGGGTTATCGTGATATATGATGATGGGTCCTCGTTTAATGACTTCCATCATTCTGCCGCTTATCGATCCCAGATGGTTGCACATGTATATAGTCCAATCTGCATACTCATCAATTGAAAAATTAGGCAAATCATGATACATACCAGAGGTATTATCCATGCTGAGTGATTTTGAAAATGAATGAGTTTTGAAAACGGTTTTTCAAGATCTGTTCAAATGACCACAAAGATTCTTCCTCAAGAATCGATGATACTCAAAGCCAGTGGTCTATAGAACCACTGCTCTGATACCACTTGTAGGTCCCGAACGGGTTTTGTGAGGGCAGAAGTCTAGAGGGGAGGGGTGAATAGACTTCTAAAAACTTTTCGTGCGGATCAGGTGTGATTTGCAGATTGCCTGATCAGCGTGCTGGTGAGTAAGTTTGGACTGATGTTCAATCTTACTGAATGCCTGGGGGCAGACCAGTTTGATATCTTGTCAGTTTAACTGAGAGTGCGGAAGCTTGTAAATACCCTTGTGAAAAACCAGTTTATCAATTCAGTTCTTAAGTCAGTTTTCAACTGACTAACTAAGGTGTCAACCTGATCAAATCAGTTACTTGGTGCAGACTGAGCTTAACTTAGAATATGTATGCAGTTTTTAAACTCAGTTGTGTGAATAGTGTAAAGCAATAAGAAAGCAAGTAAATGCACACAAGATTTTATAGTGGTTCAGACGAAACTCGTCTTACTTCCACTCTTCCCTTAACACAGGGGCACCAACTTAACCAAATGGACTTAGTTTTATGTGTTAGTCCAACACCCAACAGATATTTATTGAGTTCACACTCAACCGAACCAGAAATCAGAAACTAGAATCCCTAGTCTGAAATCTTGCGGTAACAAACTTAACCAACTTAGTGGGTAAAGGTTTGTTGTGGTTCCAACTGGAAATCTATCCAAGTGTTTATGTAGCCAAATGCTAGTGGATAGGATTTCTTGCTAAGAACTATGGGATGAACACTCTAAGAATAATCTTCAAATATGGTGTTCTTCGAGCGGAGATTTTGCTGTAGATTTTTGCTTCTTTTGCGGTGTCTCCGTGTTTGTTCTTTTTTTGTCCGTCCTTCTTCAATTTTGAAGATCGATCTCATTTTATAGACCTCAAAATCAAAGAGCCGTTGGAGAGCAATTTGAATTTCGGGCTATATTAGGTAGGCTGTAGGATATGATTGTGACGTGCTCCGATTATCGGCCTGGCCGTAGGCATGATTAGCACCGTTTATGTCCGCATCATCGAATCTCGTATCGTCAGCTCTTTTTGTGAACGTGTCGCTTTCTCCTTGGCTTCGCGAGGCGGCACTTCAGTAATTTGTCCATTAGACGATTGATATTTCTTTTGTAGAAGATTCGTCTTGTCTGGTGTACCATTTGATTGACGTCAGGAGTGAGCTGACTTGATCAGATAACTGATCAGTCTACCTTGTCGAGTCTTCTGATGCAGATTGTCTTAGCTCAATATGCAGACTCAGCTGATATTGGTCTTCAGGTCTTTTGGTAGTCTTCTGATATTCAGGTGACTCTGAGCCTCAGTGTCTTCAGTCATACTGAGTCTTCAGGTTTGTTACCGAGTCTTGAGGTTTATTACTGAGTCTTCAGGTTCATCTGAGTCTTCAGGTTTATCTGAGTCTTCAGGTTTATCTGAGTCTTCAGGTGCATCTGAGTCTTCAGGTTCGTCCGAGTCTTCAGTGTCTTCCGTCTTCACCTGATCTTCTGACTTCTTTTCTTCTGATTTCATTCTTAGCCTTCTGATCATCTGACCTTATCTGGGTCATCTGATACTTCGACCTGACCTATACATATTGAGTTCCCCCTCAATATATGACCTATCCTTTACATCAGCTATCTATACATTTCAGCTAGTCATCTTAATCTGATTCTAAGTCTTCAGTCAGCTAACAGGTCTGACTGGTCCTATTACAACCTGTTTTGGAACTTCCATCAAAACTTAAATAAGAATTTCCCAACATAAAAGAAGGTAAAAACAATATATTGAAGATATAAATATTTATAACCCATTCCTGCAGATGATCAAACCCTGGCTTAAATCCATTGTCCTCATCTACCTCTTTCCATCGTATTGGTACAGGGAGAACTTGTCGCGTTACTATTCCAATATTAGTTGCCAATTTCGCCGACTGGCCCCCATTTATTCATCTCCCAACTGATGGATCCACCTTAATCTTTAACTTCTCGAAAGTATCAAATTACTTCAGCAATCCCTTTCCAGTTGTTTCACCCCGAGTCCTTTTCTTTGAAACAACAGCTACACGTGAACAAACAAATTGTTTTACAATATATATATTCTTATACATGACTATTATTTTAAAGATAATGAAGAACACGTAAAAAACACCTAAAAATAATAACTTTACCTGTTGCAGCAGCAGCAGCTTCATTTGATGCATGCGGAACGGTCTCCGTAGATGGAATTTGAGAAGTTTCACGTACGGGTTCGGAAGCCTCAGATGCTAAGTTTAAGAAATTATTTGCACTTCGAGTTCCAGAAGTAAGAGGATTTTGTGGACGGCTAGAGTTTTGTTTGCTTGGCAAAGTATTTGGATGCCCTTTTTGAGGTGTTTCATCTTGACCTCCTGTAACTCTATCGTTATTTAAAAGTCCTTTGAAAAGAGATTGTCTGGTAACGAAGCTGCGCTTCTGTTTCAAGTTCGATGGACCTCCGGGAGCCATTTCACAAAACTGAAAAATTAAGAATTTAATTACAGATAGATTAACTTCAGCAGATCCAAAGAACCAAAAACATAAATTCAATTACAAATAGATTAACTATTGCATGAATGGAATAATAATGATAGAATCTACTTAAAAAAAGTATATAGGTCTAAACGGTAAGCTTCGATACCATAAAACCTTACCAAAATAGTTATATAACTATTTGTCCTCCACAGTTTGAGGATATTCTTTCCAATATGGTTCTGATTTAGAACAAAATCAGCAACCAGTATTGAAAGAATACTTATGGCATGAATACTTCAATGAGTATTCGATCTTTAAAGTAATATGGGGAATCAGATCAACAATTACAAATATGTACTAACAGGGAATTTAGGGCAGAAAAACGAACCAAAAGGCTTAATTTACAGCTTCCAGACTATGCACATTGTTATCAGAGATAATGTTAGAACCAATCATGCATTATTAGGGCATATAGATCAGACAGACATGTATTTATCACAGATAAGAATGAAATATTAAATTTTCTATAGGACCTATAAATTAAACAGTGCAATGCAGTGATCATATCACAAATAAAAATATAAGCAGATGAAAAGCGGCTTGAACCAATTAACAAATCAACATTCATGGAAATCTTTCTATCTCTAAAGCAGGGGGCTGTCTAATTCTGGGCAGTCTTTTCTTCCTAGATCTTGTTGTGTGAGAATCTTTTTTAGGAATGTAAACTTGAGAATAATCTCAATTGGAAACGAAAACATAAACTCATGATAATTGATCATCAAGAATCACACAACACATTAAACAAATAGTAGATGCATACCATCAAGAACCTCACATGAATCAATTATGAAACAGAAACT
This sequence comes from Stenogyne calaminthoides, assembly GCA_037126765.1. NCBI lineage: Eukaryota > Viridiplantae > Streptophyta > Magnoliopsida > Lamiales > Lamiaceae > Stenogyne > Stenogyne calaminthoides. The sequence goes on from JBBCBC010000010.1 coordinate 14,295,429, forward strand.
TGCAAGGATCTATTAATTTTACTTCCATTGATATACTTCTTATGCATCCTTATTGTTTATCACACAGGTTTATCTTATCACTTATCATAAACATAAACTTCACATTCTTCATAAGGATTCAAGAAAAGTCCATGCCTATTAAGAGAAGGAAATGTGAAACTTATACCTACACCAGTAATCCCTCATATATAATTCAATTACAGACAAATTAACTACTGCAACCATATAACAAATCTTAAATGAATGCTTGCTTACACTGAGATAAATTCAAGATTAGGATAACCATATTATCAAAGCAAGCAAAAGCTATGGAACCCACTAATCTTAAAATCTGGTACAATAAATATCATGTGTAAAAGCCTAAAGTGGCAACAAAAGACTAGACATTGTAAAAGAGGATCTTGATTAAAGAACTACCTTCGCACAGTGTATTGTAGATCTAACCATACAGAGAAAGGAGTTTTACCAGTTTAAGGGTTACAGTTTCTCATTCAAATTCGAAGAACAACTAAAAAAAATGAAAAAAACAGTGGAAATAATACAATCTGTACTATAAAAAAAGATGAAAAAACATTGTAAATAACACAACAATCAAAAACCAACATATCTAAACACAGGTAACAGATCGACTAGCAACTGAAGAACCACATATCTATGAACACAAAAAGGGGAAGAATTACCAGAGAGCTGCTTGATGAGAGAAGAGAGGAAACAATTGAAGAGAGGTTGTTGATCGATGATATTAAAATGAAGGGTTTGAGAGGTTTTTGGAGTATATAAGCAAATGAACTTGTAAATAAACGTGGGTACATGAATATCTCTGAAAAGAAGGAAATATCCCTAATCAACTTTGGAAAATGATTTGGTTAAGGATTATTTTCACTAATTCACGTTCTTAAATCTTATTTAAAAAATTTAAAGACCCGCCAGCGGCCCTTTTTGGCTCCAAACACAATTAAAATTGACGATTAATGGGTCGGCTGGGTATGTTAATTCATAATCTACTTCTGACAGGACCGATTCCAAAATTTCCAAAAAAAATTGGCAAAATATTAAAATTGAATACCCACATAAACAAGATCGATTTGAATAACAACTAGTAATCTATCCTTCTAATTTATCTAATCTATGAATGAATACCCAATTTGTGGAGATACTCCACCGCCAAAACTAATTCCCCATAAATATAGAAATCTGATTCAATTAAGAGAGGAATAGACAGCTAATTAATTCGTAATTACCTTGATTTCATTTCACCGCGCCTGATGAACATGTGATTTAGGGATTGCATGCAATTCCCCCTTCTCCGTATGAACCAGAAAACCCCTTTTCTCAGCCATCCCCTTAATTTCATTTTGCCGCCTCCTCATGAACGCTTGATTTAGGGATTGCAAGCAATTCTCCGTTTGAACAAGAAAAACGACGCCCTCATCCTGTCAGCCTTGATTTCATTTCGCCGCATCCGATGAATTTGTGATTTAGGGATTGCAAGCAATTCCCCTTTCTCAGTTTGACCAGAAAAATGCCGCCCTCATCCTGTCAACCATCCCCTTCACTTCATTAGCTACGTTTTATCACAAGTTGAATTGGGGATTGAAATTTTCTGGAATTTGGCGTGCGAGTTGAGTGCGAGATGAGGATGAATAAGAATGGATATCTTGAATGAAAATATCGATTTGATTAAATTGAATTGGGATATATGAACCCCTTATTTCTTAATAATTCACAAAATTTTGCACATGACACGTGTTTCAAATTGTGTTCCCAATTAGTAAGTAATGGTGCATATATAATTAAAATCTGGTTCAATATTTATTATTTATGCAATGTTTTAACTATTTTTCTATAATAATATTTGCACGTTTCTATACAATTAAGTTGCACTTTTCAATATAAGAAGTCGCAATTTTCTGGTACAAGTGTGCCTCAATTTTTATTTAATTTTTATGAAATTAAAATGATTATTTTATTTTAATGTTTTAGTTTGTGTATTTTATTTATTATGATATATTTTGAAGAACTAGTTGGATGATATGTTGTTCACATGTCAAAATCGATTACCAGTTAATTTATTAAAAAAAATAAAAAAATTATCATGCATGATAATGAAATTCAATTTTTAATTTATCTGTTGGATTATTTTTTATTATTATCATGTTTATTATTTGTTTGATTGTTTAGTAATTTTTTACTATTTATTGCCTGTTGGCTTAATTTATTAAATACCTCACATGAATTGTTAATTTTAAAAAAATAAGAGTTTGTTTTATTCATGCCACATTTGTATTAAATGAATCTGTGATAATTATTATGATGTTATTTATACATTTTAAAGGTTTTTTTTATATTTTAGTATATATTATTAGATTAATTTTTATTATTCATGCTACATTTATATTATAAGTGAATTTAAAATAATTATTATTATTTGTTGTTTCAATTGTAAATTATTCTTTCATCAAGAAGGGTGCATTTTTTAAAAATATTGATTATAAAAGATTTCGATTATAATGTTATAGATCGCTTTAAAAAAATGAAGACTCGATAGACTTAACTGTAATTATAATTTAACTTGAATGCTATGTACACCTTCTTTATTTGGTTTGCACCGAGTTATATGACGGTTTAAGTATTAAATATTTTATTAATTATTATCTGTATCCCCAAATTTAAAATCCTAGTTCCTTTTTTCTGAAACATTCTTCATACTGAAATGCTCAACTTGATCTTTTGTAAAACAGTTGAATGTTTCAGTTTAAACAAGTTGAATAATTATTAACTAGTTTACATTTTCATGACACTTACGTAACTTTATAAAATTTAGTAATTTTGTTTAGGCTTTCGAGACAATTTATCTCATCAAATTAATTGTGATACTAATACTTTTACAAAAGGTATTAGTTGTGATACTAAAGGGTATAACTTATATTATAAAATGGTATTAGTCATGATACTAAACAGTATAGCTAATATTACAAAAGGGTATTAGTGGTGATGCTGAAGAGTGTAATTTATAATATAAAAGGGTAGTAGTTGTGATACAGAAGAGTATAACTTTTACTACAAAGGGATATTAGTCATGAGTATGACTTATATTACAAAAGGGTATTAGTCGTGATACTGAAGAGTGTAACTTATACTACAAAAGGATATTAGTCGTAATAACTGAAGGGTATGACTTATATTACAAAACACTGCATGTTTCTAATTATCAACACATTTTTCCACATGGTTGTTGCCGCCCACGTTACGGCATTGCATTGGTCAATTTGGGTGTTACCGTTTACTCTACATTCCAAGTTTCCAGCCAGAGAGGGACTAAATAAGAGCAACGCTCATGTGAACCAGGTCTATACATAAACTCTATCAATGTTATGTATAAAAACTATCACTGTTATGCATAAAAACTTTAACTGTTTAAAATATAAATTATTTTTTAAGCAGTGATAGTTTTTATGCATAATAGTGATAGTTTTTGTACATAATGTCATAATTTATATATTTAGAATAGAGAGAGATCTTCGTATTGGAAATGGGCTGATAAGATTACATAGATGAATGGAAATATTTATTTTTATTTTTATATTTCAAGGTGAACAATTTTTTTACAAGAACTCTATTTATAATTCTTTAATTATCACTTATATCTTTCATATATCCTAAATTGATCATTCTTTTAATTGATTGAGGGTATTGTAAGTACGTTTGAATGAAATAATTAATATTATTTAAAAATACATGTTAAGTAAAAACTAGACTCTGCTTATAAAATATTACATTACATTACAATACTATATAATAGAAATCCTTAGAATATTACAAATATTGTATTCTGTGTAATAGAAATCAGAATAGTCTTTTGAAGAAAGTGCTGCAAAATGGAGCCAAAAACAAAATTCCTTATCTTCATACATTTTGGACCATATAATAGCTATACCAGAATCCTCAATCTCCTTTGTTCCTTATCAATTATCAGAAGCAACAACTTGAACTGTTACTTATTTCTATGTTGTACTTGATCAATTGAAAATCATGGAACTCAGAATTTTTATCACTAAAATTTTCAAGTATACTCAGGTACAGAACATGCAATGAATTTAGTGAAGGTGCTATATCAAATCCCATAACTCAAAAACAAATTTATCTCTTGATTTATGGCATTCTTCTTCCTCCATTTCCACAGATAAAAACCTTTTAAAAAATGTCACAGCAGCAGCAGCCACAATTTCAGCTTCATTCATCCACACAAAGAAACACATCCCATTCCACTCCCACAACTACATCACAACAAAAATCACAAGAACAACCTGTATAAGGTTCATAACAATTGAAACAAGGACTCATTAGAAACAGCACTATTGATCTCATTCTATATTGTAAGCACTAGAGAACCACATTCCCTTATATATTATACATGTTGAACACAAATAACTCATCATATCTGCCCTCTTCTAACACAGCCAGCTTTAAAGCTACACATATGAGTAGTACTATTAAAGAAAAATGAAAATAATAAAGTAAAGGCTAAAGGAAAACAACAAGAACCAAAAACTCAAAAGAATCAACCAAGAAGAAATGTAACCAAATCAAAACGAAACTTTCATTTCTTTAAATTACATAACTACCTCAATATGCTCCCGTAAATTCATATGGAAATGTAAAGCGAAATCGCGTAAAGCTTTAGTGACCAAATTAGGAAGTCGTTTGCCTTTGTCATTTGAACTATTAGTGCTTAGTGTAGACGCTCCCATCTAACATGTGTACTTATCAAATAAAGTCAATTTTTGCATTAGGAAAGAGTACTCATAAAATATGCAATTTATAAGTTACTGAGACTGTAGAAAATGTTCAAGTATCATTATAAATTACATGATCAACACAACTTTTTATGCTCAACTATCAAAGCAGATACCATCAGAATTAGAAAGTTATATGTAAATCTTGATCATGAAATAACATTTGTTTTGACAATCTACAAACTCACTTATCTGCATACCAAGACTACAAATTAGCTTACAATCTAAGATAGGCCATCATATTGATATTACATGGGCTTTAGGAAGTCATTATGAAATTTACTATATAAAAATCCTCTCTCTCTCTCTCTCTCTCTCTGGATATGCAACTCAGGGTTGAAGTTGAAAGGGCAAACAATAAGCAGTTGTAGTTGCAACAAAATGAAAACTACAATTTCAAAAACAGCACTAATCGACGTGAAGACCAAACTGTGAAGACCACTCCTTAAATATTTAAAAAAATCCAAAAAACATACTACATAACCCAAATTAAGGAAGCTATTTGTTAGGCTAACAGAGGATAGGAGATAACTAACTTTTTACTAACATTAAAGAGGGAAAATTTGATTACCTGGGAAAAATGCTCTTATTATCACTACAATTGGCAGAGAATAACTTGCAGTCAACAATAGAATTTTCAAACAACAAAAAAACTATGCCTTCTTGTAGCATCCCTCCTTAGGAGTAAAATGTAACTCACTTCTCTCGGTCTCTAATTCAATTCTACATTCCTAAGGACCAAGATACTAGACTTTTACTTTTAATTGGTGGAATACATGATTTAGCTTAAAAGAGCTACCAAAATAAACAAAGGGACAATCTTTTGCCTTTTCAACGAAAACACACACCTAAAAACAGAAACCGGCAGAGATTTAAGCTCACTCTCACTCCACTACTCATCAACAACAAATACAAAAATGATTCAAAATTAACAAATCGCTAGTATCATCATACCTTTACAATTCTCCAAAGGGATAAGCATTCAAAGGGATATTATATATAACAGTAATAGTATCAATAGTAATAAGCAGAAAATTCTTTTGATTATAAGATTGTTGAGATTATAAGATAACTCACAAAATCCCTTTGGAGCTTTCAAATTCAGGCAGATCATGAAATACGCTTTGCCCACACTAAGCAAGTAGACATAAAAAAGACCTGCAGGATACAACCAGATACAGATTCAACAATCCCTCCTGGTAAATCTGATGTTATACACATGGTTTTATGGCAGCCTAGAATAACCGCTTGATTGAGCAGAGTCTTAAATAATTGCTGGAGCAAAAAACCTCAGCGCCTCTACAACACAAACATTTGGCTAAGTTGTTGGGGTTTGACTACAAGATTAAGTATAGAAGTAGAAGAGAGAATGTGGTTGCAGATGCTCTATCAATAACAGAAAACGTGGAATGAAATTATTATGCTATAACATCCTTAAAACGAGCTTGGGTACAGGAAATACAAGAGAGTTATCAGAATGGCCCAGCTTTAGTTTCACAAACAATTACAGAAGCTTAGTTTTTCACTATATATATCATGTATTTATTCACTTATTCAGGTGTATTAGTGAGATATAAGGGGTTGGAAAATGAGTTAAGGTAAAAAATCATACACTTCATTCACACTTCTTCTATGGGGTCACTCAAGAGAAGCAACCACTTATCAGAAAATCAGAAATATTTTCTGGTGGCCTAAGCTTTACAAGGATGTGCATCAGTATGCAAACATGAACTGGTAAAGACACCGTGTCTATTACAACTTCTACCAATCCCTCAACAAGCTTGGAGTGACATCTAAATGAGAATTCATTGAGGACCTTCCTAAATTATTAGGGAATGACACTATATAGGTAATAGTGGATTGATAAACTAAATGTAGCCACTTCATTCCCATATCATCACCAGGTCATCTAACCCCTGCTATTCTTTTATTTGTTTATTGTTATTATTATTATGATTTTCAACTTCTGTCAAAAATCTGGATTGACCATAATTCCTCACGTAAGAGATCACTCTAATCTATCAATATGGGAAAGTCCATAAGAAGGCTCAGCTGAATAGGGTACCCATTCATTCAACTCCATATTCCAATACCTATAAGGTCAATCATGATTCCAGTATATCATTTAAACATAAAACATGCAACTAGCTAGAATATTTTACCCAATCAATCCTCAAGAAAAGAATTCAGCACAAATAATATCGAATAAGGTAAAAAATAAATTCATGATGAATACAATTTCAAAGATACAAACCAACAGGCCACAAATGAATTCCATTATGTCATCCAAATATAAAACATGCAATCAATTCAATCTTCAAATTCACTAGCTAGATATATTTTACACAGTCAATTCTAAAGAGAAAGCTAATCAACATATTATCTCAAGTACAACATTTATCTAAATTGAACAAAGAGCATCTCGCTCGACGGGATAAATCTCACCCAGCCTCAAATCCAACAATTCATCTAAAATCAGAACTAGTAATCTAATCATCATGGACTCTCTATAATTAACAATAGAAGTAACAGAAACACAGGAATACAGCTCCAACATTGAGATCGAGAAACAGAAAAAATCCAAATATAGATGATCGAAAGTTTTGAAGAAACAATCATCAAGAATTAACATTAACAGAGGAAGCGTACCTATTACTGTTTTGCTCAATTCCTGGAAAAATTTCACGAATAAGAACATTGACTCACAAACCCAAACTCCACACCATTGGGAAAATAACCAATTCAGAGAAGAAACAATTGGGAGAGCAATTTCTGGTAGGAATGCGCCAAATTTCTGGTGAACTTTCGCCCAAATTTCCGGTGATTTTCACGCCAAAACCTTCGCGCTATTTTGGTGTATTCTGGTGCCCTGAAGTTCGCGATTAGAGATTGAAAAGAAAAATTCAGTGACGAAGGCGCAGATGTATGTATATTTAGGCGAGATATTTGATTGATATAATTTTAGTCGAAATACCTGAGACAAATGTAGTCTTTGGTCCAGTGGTGTAGTTATTCTCTTTAGGTAGAAAGGTCTTATGTTCAAACCCTAATGGATAAAAATTTATATTTTTTTTATTTTATTCAATATAATTTAATAAATTTTATATTTGCAATTTTATTTAATAAAATCTATATTTTATATGGAAAAATTTATGGTTAAAATATATTAAATAATATATTTCAATATAAAGGATATAAATTATCTAACTTATTTGGTTGTTGCTTGTCAAGTTTAATTAAGGGATTCGGATCTGGTGCTGTACAACATCATCCTGTGCGCACACACACCATAATAAATTTTATATTTGCAGTTTTATTTAATAAAATCTATATTTTATATGGAAAAATTTATAGTTAAAATATATTAAATAATATATTTCAATATAATGGATATAAATTATCTAACTTATTTGGTTGTTGCTTGTCAAGTTTAATTAAGGGATTCGGATCTGGTGTTGTACAACATCATCATGTGCGCACACACACTATTGGATCATACACGCACACACACACTCATGCGGGTGTGTGTGATCCAATGGTGGGGAGGGTGCACAGCACTCTCCTATACATCACCGAATCCCCTCCCTTAATTAAGGGATTTTGTGTTCAAATTTTATTATTATATTTTATTTTTAAGTTATTGTCAATTGAATATGTTGATTAAGGTGAGCTTTTACATTGAAATACTTTTATAAAAATAATTTAAGACATAATGTCCCTGTGGTCTAGTGGTGTAGTTATCTTTATTTTTATAAGGGGTCTTGTGTTAGATACTTGATGGATACAATTTTTTTTTACTTTTTTTTTTGAGGTCCTGGGTTCAAACCTTAATGAATCCTTTTATAAAAATAATAAAGCACAATGTTATGTTCAGCCTAGTGGTGTATTTATCTTAATTCATGTAAGGGGTCCTATGTTCGAACCTTAATGGATCCAACTTTTTATTATATTTTATTTGCAATTTTAGTTTATAAAATTTATATTTTATATTTTAATCGTCACCATATATATAAATTGGTGACGAAAGAATATGTTGCTATGAACAACTAATGACGAAACATAAAACCGTCATGAAATTTTATATTATATGATCAATATTGATCGTCACTAATTAAAATGAAGATCGTCACCGAATAATATTGTGACAAAGTAAGTGCGTCAGTAAAAAATGATTATTAATCGTCACTATATATAAATATTGGTGACAAAAGAATATGTCACTAATTACTATGAACAATTAACGATTTAAATAAAAAAAATTGTCATGAAAAATTTATATTATATAGCGACTATGATCGTCAATAATTACCATGAAGATAAATCACAATAGAATAATATTATGACCAAATAAGTGCGTCATTAAAAAAATATTATTAATCGTCACTATATATAAATATTGGTGACGAAAGAATATGTCACTAATTACTGTGAACAATTAACGACGAAACATAAAATTATCATGAAAATTTAATATTATATGACGACTATGATCGTCACTAATTACAATGACGATCGTCACCATATAAAATTGTGACAAATTAAGTGTGTCACCAATTCTTTTGAATAATTAATGACAAAACATATAGTTGTCACAAAAATACTATTTTTTGTGACGTTGAATATCGTCACCAAAGTATATTGTGACGAATTTCTTGTTTTTGTCATGAAAATTTTGAATTAGTGACGAAAAAAAATATCAGTGGTGACAAAAACAAAATTTGTCACGAATTCTCACTTTTTAGTGACGAAATTTAAATTTTTCACCTTTAGGTAACATATGGTGATGAATTTTGTGTCATCACAAAAACATTCGTCACCGAATGTGGGATTTCCTGTAGTGTTTTATGTGTTTTGATCGTTTACTTGTTAATTGTACGTTGTTTTTGAGCCGGAGAACAAAAACAGGGTACAACAATTGGCGCCGTCTGTGGGAACAATTTCGACTGATTGTTCATCATTCTTAGAAGACCCACCCTCTGTTCATCAGCAATGGCCATCAACCCGATAGCGGCTACTGAGCGAGAAGCTGACACACAAGATGGGGCAGAAGCCTCCCTAGGCTCCCATCACACTAACCGAAGGGTTGCCACAGCCACTCCGGACTGGGGCAATCTCATTCGGACCCCGGAAGATGAAAAAGCCATTCTGGCTGTCCTCCATAAGAGGCAGCTTGTCTTCGACGGCCCAGAAGAATCACTTCCAAACAAGAAGGTCACCCAGGGGGAGGGCTCATCTAACGTTAAGGGGCATCTAACCTGTAGGTCCCGAACGGGTTTTTTGAGGGCAGAAGTCTAGAGGGGAGGGGTGAATAGACTTCTGAAAACTTTTCGTGCGGATCAGGTGTGATTTGTAGATTGCCCGATCGATCAGTCTTTGGTGAGTCGGTTTTGGATGATGTTCAATCTTACTAAGTGCCTGAGGGCAGATCAGTTTGATATCTGTCAGTTTAACTGAGAGTGCGGAAGCTTGTAAATACCCGTGTGAGAAACCAGTTTTATCAAATCAGACTCTTAAGTCAGTTTTCAACCAGCTGACTAAGGTGTCAACCTGATCAGATCAGTTGCTTGGTGCAGACTGAGCTTAACTTAGAATATGTATGCAGTTTTAAACTCAGTTGTGTAAATAGTGTAAAGCAATAAAGAAAGCAAGTAAATGCACACAAGATTTTATAGTGGTTCAGACGAAACCCGTCTTACGTCCACTCTTCCCTTAACACAGGGGCACCAACTTAACCAACTAGACTTAGTTTTATGTGTTAGTCCAACACCAAACAGATGTTTATTGAGTTCACACTCAACCGAACCAGAAATCAGAAACTAGAATCCCTAATCTGAAATCTTGTGGTAACAAACTTAACCTAACTTTGAGTTTGGGTAAAGGTTTGTTGTGGTTCCAACTGGAAATCTATTCTAGTGTTCATGTAGCCAAAAGCTAGTGGATAGGATTTCTTGCTAAGAACTATGAGATTTTGCTGTAATTTTTGCTTCTTTTGCGGTTTCTCCGTGTTCGTTCTTAGTGTTGTCCGTATTCTTCAATTTTGAAGATCAATCCCATTTTATAGACCTCAAAATCAAAGAGCCGTTCGAGAGCAATTTGAATTTCGGGCTATATTAGGTTGGCTGTAGGATATGATTGTGACGTGCTCTGAATATCGGCGTGGCCGTAGGCATGATTAGCACTGTTTATGTCCGCAGCGTCAAATCCCGTATTGTCAGCTCTTTTTGTGCACGTGTCGCTTTCCCCTTGGCTTCACGAGGCGGCACTTCAGTAATTTGTCCGTTAGACGATTGATATTCCTTTTGTAGAAGATTCGTCTTGTCTGGTGTATCATTTTGATTGACGCCAGGTGTGAGGTGACTTGATCAGATAACTGATCAGTCTACCTTGTTGAGTCTTCTGATGCAGATTATCTTAGCTCAATATGCAGACTTGGCTGATATAGGTCTTCAGGTCTTCTGGTAGTCTTCTGATCTTCAGGTGACTCTGAGCCTCAGAGTATTCAGTCATACTGAGCCTTCAGGTTTGTTACTGAGTCTTCAGGTTTATCTGAGTCTTCAGGTTCATCTGAGTCTTCAGGTTCATCTGAGTCTTCAGTGTCTTCTGTCTTCACCTGATCTTTTGACTTCTTTTCTTCTGATTTGGTCTTAGCCTTCTGATCATCTGACCTTATCTGGGTCATTTGATGCTTCGACCTGACCTATACATATTGAGTTCCCCCTCAATATGTGACCTATCTTTTACATCAGCTATCTATACATTTTAGCTGGTCATCTTAATCTGATTCTAAGTCATCAGTCAGCTAACAGGTCTGACTGGTCCTATTACAACTTGTTTTGGAACTTCCATCAAAACTTAAATACAAATTTCCCAACAATTTCCCCCTTTTTGATGGAACCAAAACACTTAATCAGAAAAACAGATACCACGAATAGAAATGCAGATAATGAAATGCAGTACATATTTTAGAAGACAATGAGATGTTGTCTTAGAATCAGAGAGATGAAATATTTCATTCAAATAGGTGTGTGCATTAAGAATATGTGAAAAGCGTACCTATCATCTGATTCCAAGTTGTCTTCCTCAGGTGTATTTGAACATTTACAGCTCTTTGGGGATGCCAAACATCTTGTACATCCTTTGCATTAGCTTGTCCAGATCTTCTCTTCTATGGATCCCTCCTTTTTCAGCAAATCCATAGTAAGCATTTTTGAACTTTACAGCATCTAGCTTTTTGTCTGGACGCAAAGGTGGAAGGAGTAGTTCAAAGGGTGGAGCTTCTGGTATTAGTGACATGATTTTCCCTTCTTTCATCACCGTCTGGTAGAAGTCTGGATACATCGTTTCTAACCAGTTCCGGAATTCATCATCATTTTCAGTCTGATCTTGATGAATCGGAATCTTCTCCAGGATGTATACGTCACATAACCATTCTCCTCTGATCTGATCCCATTCTGGAAGCAGATCTAGCCGTGCACAGAGGATGTCTTTAACAGGTGCTGGAAGGGCATTCTTCTCCCAAGCAATCTCCTCTGCTGCAGCTTCGTTCTTCCTCTTCCTTCAGATGTAAGCGATGTTCAGTCCCTTAGCCTCTGCTAACTTCTGCTTCTTGATGGCGGCCTCTCTAATTCTCTGTCTTGTTTGCTCTTGAACTTGTTCAGGAGTCATCTGACTTTTAGTAGAGAATAGTTGGCCTTGTCTCTGATCTTCCGCAGTTGCTTTCATCATCTTGCCTTTGCCTTTCTTTCTCCTCAGAGTCTGCTCTGTTTCATCTTGTTCGTCTTCTTCAGCTAATTTCTTAACGAGTTCAAGGCTCTTGGACTGATCATCAGTTTCCATTCTTTTCTGTACGAACGAAGAAAAGTTTTCAATCTTGTCGACTCTAGCAATAACCTCTGAAAGAGCAATTTTCTGCTCAGTAATCTCTTTGCTATTTTGCTCCACAGTTTCTTTCACTTCAGGAACGAGATCAGTAGATGGAGTGGCTGGCAAGTCAGATACAGTGGTTTCTGGTAGAGATGTAATTGTTACCAACTGTGTCTGTTTTTCTTTCTTCTCTTTATTCTCTTGTCCTTCCCCCTTTTTGGTTTCATCAAAGAGGTTAGACATCCTGCGGTTCAGAGCATTGAATTGCCGTGTTATCTCCTCTCTGAGTTCCTCGACAATAAGAGGAATGATCTGAATGGTGGCAGAAGGTGCAGGTTTCAAGAAGCGTCTGAGAGCAACTTCAAAATCCTGTCTTGCTCGTTCTGTAGAAGCTATAAATTGTTTCCAACCCATATTCATTTGGTTGTCAGTTTTCTCCAAAGATGCCCAGACATTCTCCAATAGTACCTTTGTCTGATCGAGCATATCTGTCTGAACTTTGAGTTTGTCAGACTGGAGATTGAGCTTCTCGGCAAGAGGATTAACTAGTTGCATAACTTCAGAGAGGATGGCATTGTGCATCCCAACTGTGTGACTTCTTTCTCTGTCAACTAGTTTTGCTTGCTCTTCTACAACCCGCTTCATCAGATCTGCTGTGAGCGCTGCGAATTTATCTTCAAAAGCAGTCTTGATCTCATCCTGAATCTTCTCAGTATAAAGATCTAGGGTATCAGAGATCATCGTAGCAGTATGGCCAGATGTTGAAGCCTTGCGAAGTCGGGTCTTATCTGCAGCACCCATTCTTGGTTCATCGGCAGCTCCCTCATGATCTGTAGGTGGTTGAACGGTTTCCTCCCTGTTATCAGTAATTCCGAACCTTTCGTGAATCAACCATCTGATATCATCATCAGATGCCAATTCAACAACACTTTCAATCCCAGCATGGTTTAAGCATTTCAACTCCAAGTCTACAAAGAAATCTGATCCCAGAGTTGTCATGAGAATCTGAAATTCTTCAATGCTTTTCAGTCTGATATCCCTCCAGAACACAATCTCTTCTATTTGTTGCTGGATGCCAGGATGTTGATCCAATTCAAGGCATAGATCCAGCAGATACTCCTTGATTTGTTGCTTCATTATCCTTATGATGGGGCTTTCTGGAGCAGGTGAAGCAAGTACTGTTCTGGTGTTGAAGGGATTATGAGAGATGGACACTCGCTTGTCGGATCTCTCAGGTTCTTGTGACTTGATTGGAGATTGGGATATTTGTGGTTCTTTTTCAGCATTTTGAGGGTGTTCAGTTTCCTGAACAGGTTCATTGATTGGTGGTGTGGGAGATCTTGGTGATCTGATAGGTGAGGGTGAGGGTGAGAAGGTTTTGTGAGGAGAGGGTGGTGTGATGATTTTTGAGGAGAGGGTGATGGTGATTTGGAAGTGGGCGTTGGCGATCTTGCTCTCTGGAAGATTGTGGTGAGAGGTAGAGAATCAGATGGTGATTCTTCCTCAGATTTCTCCACTTCTGTCCCTCTGACAGATTTCTCTCCTTCTGTTGCGATCATCTGCTCTTCCCTTACTTCTCTAGCAGTGGGCTCAGAGCGAACTGCTATCTCCTCTTCTGATTCCACTTGCATCAGATCCTTCGTTCTGCTAACTTGCTGGGCAGAACTTGGAGCAGTCTTCAGAGAAGAAGTCACTCTCTTCTGACGTTTCCGCTGAGCATCTGGTTTCTTGGCCTGATCCTTCCTCTTCATCCTCTTTTCCGGAATGGCCGTTCCCTGCGCTTCAGAAGATGCAGTTGCCTTATCTTTTCCCTTCTTTTCTCCCTTGGTTTGGGCACATAAGGAGTTGGATATTCATCAGTTTGTCCAGGTAGGGACTCATCCTTGCCTAATATGGCCTTGTTCTTTGCTTGATATATCTTTGCTCCATTCTCATTCCATTCATAGTTCCGTGGCAGCTTATCTGACAGAATGATTGAGATTTTGTGTATGAAGGAGCACTTGGAAGATAAGCACACTACATTGCTCTGGGTCAGTTCGAACTTCCCGGAGTCTTTCCTCAGTCGTGCCTTAACCATACCAAACCAATCTATATCTGAAACCTTCTTTATTATTGTAGCCATGACACTGATCTTATACGAAGTGATAGCATCAAGACTGTATGTTGAGCACATGATCACCTTTTGAACGATCTCAAGGAGAAGGCAATATTTCCTCTTCTGATAGGAGGCTTTGAAGTTTGTTGTGTTCTCCTTGTTTGCTGGTCTCAACAACTCGGCTTCAAGAAATTCTTTTTCTCCTACATCAGTCGTGTAGGTCTCTGGATTGATGCTTCCTCGAGTTATGCCGAATATCCTCTGGAGATCGTCATTCGACACTCGCACTTCCAGTCCGCCAACGGAAGGAATCAGGTCAGCATCAATGTCTTCATCCCTCTGTAGATTGTATAGAAACTCCAGGGCTTCATGGGTGTGGACGATGTTCTGATGTGTAGAGCAATATCGTTCTAGCCCACATGCTCGCAAGCACTCCAGAATTTCCAGCGATTCAGGATTTGAGGTGATAGTGAATACTACATACTTCTCATCAATGATGTCTTTCTTCATCGATGCAAAGTTGCAGAACTTTTTCCCTTGGCCCGGTCTTGGAACAAGATATGCCATTTCTGTACGATATGCAAATTGATGTTTAGTTTGAGTAAGATATTTCAATAAATTCAGTCAAACCAGTAATCTAAGCATCAATTTAGCAAGTAAGCGTATAGATCATATAAGAATTACAGAAACTTATCATTACGACTTGTAAACCTAGGTACCAGAGTGAATTGAAATAATGCAGTATTTAAACGAGAAATTACCAGAAATTGATTCGAATGATTTAGAAATCGAAAGAGTGGAATCAATTGATTTTGAAATTAATTCTCTGAAGATTTTGAGAGTTATGAACTTTTAAGAGCTTTGAGAAGACGAAGTAGTGGAAAGAAGTTTTCTGAGAAAGATTTGGATTTTATAGTAAACGGGGGAAAACCTTTTTGCACAACTTTCCAAAGTACTCAAGTATCCGTGTTTTGAAATCAGTGGCTGAGATTAGTCGGCTAAAAAGCATTTTAATCGCACGGTTGAGTAAAGAAGTCTTCTCGTATTTTGGACTCGAAAATTCACAATAAAATGCATTAAAAACACATTCCTAAGTCCGCATTAAAAGTTTTGCAGAGCATGCGTCATAAAGTGAAAACAGAGTAAAAACCAATTTATTTAAATAACGCATATAAGAAGTTCAGAAAGGGATAAATAAGAGAACGTATCTAACTGATTGATATTGTAACCAACCAGTTACCACTGTGATCTGATTTGGTACTTGTTGACCTTACTGATGGTAGCTGTTGGTCCCGGTGAAAACGAGTCTTACACGTGTATGGGGGGGAATACACGTGTTCAGTGTTTTTTAAAACTTTTTTCTTCGAGGTCACTTTGGGTCGATAATCCTCAAGATTAGGTCCCGAGAAGCACAAATCACTCGAGTCAAAGTCTCATCAAACAATGATCTCGAAGTGCTTTCGTAAAACCTCGATAATCCCAATTGAGTTCTGAGTTTCAGAGATCCTGAGTTGCTTGGATCAGATAACTAACTTACTGAACCCTCAGAAGAGTAAGTTCAGTTTGGTAACTATCTGTTCTAGCTACTCAGATGTGCGGAATGGTTGGCCCTTTAGTTTATACTCGTTTTAAGCTTTCCTGAAAACCTTCCTTTAATGGAATAGTGATTAGGCTGTGATTCAATTACATGCAACTTCCAGTGGATTGATTCCAACTGAAATATCAGTGAAAAATATGTTTTCAAACTCAGTGTAGCAACAGTTAAGCACAGATAAAGAAAGCAATAAACAACACAGCAGTTTATAGTGGTTCAGAGACTCAAGCTCCTACGTCCACTCTCTCTGATCCTCAGAGAAATTCACTAATCACTTCTGAGCTTTCTTACTACCTCGCGTAGTTTACTTACTCAACTCGGCCCTGAGCTTTCTGACTACTCCACGTAGTTTACTTACTCAACCCGACCTTGAGCTTTCTGACTACCTCCGTAGTTTACTTACTCAAACACAAACAAGCTTTCAGACTACCTCTGTAGCTTACTAACTTCACCTCTAGAGTTTTCTGACTACTCCGCGTAGTTTACTAACTCTTTACAACTCTTCTCACCAACAAACACACTCCAACTACCTTCTCAAGGGTTTGGGGTTTCTCGGTTGGTTTCCAACTAAGATGAGATATCCTTTACAATGAAGTACAATGCAAAGGCTAGGATATCTCGACTAAGCTTCGGATATGTCTTATCAAGCTAGGCTTAGTTTAATGAGCTCTCTTCAATATAAAAGCACTTGGAAAATTCTAAGTTTTTCGAGTGCTTTAACTTTGCGATAATAAGTTTGAGCTCTTGAGTTGCTTATAAATTTCCTGTAACCTTACAATGTAGAGGGTCACAAGTATTTATAGGCATACACCAAGGTTACTCTTTGAAAACTATCCATTGGAGAGATAGCTTCGTGAGTTTCCTCTTATGGTGTGTGAGGAACGGCTATATTTAGGGTTTGAAAACTCCCTAACACGTTTTAGGCAATAGCCTTTCATGTAGCCGGTCTTCACTTTTTGCAGTCTGGAACTTTTGTACTTCTGAAATCTTTTTCAACGACACATCCTTTGTCGGTCAAGATGGTATGGTACAGTGTTGTCTTCCTCTTTTTGACTTTTGTCTCCAGTTAAAGGTAGACACCTTCAACGGCTCTTTTGGTTACAAACTCTAAGTTGATATAACCTTAACGACACTCTGACTTAGTTCCTTTTGTCTGCTTTTGAATGTCTTGGAAAATATCTATTCTTCTAAGGAATCGCGATTTTCTCAGTATTGCATCCTTCAGATAGATATATTCAGTGCCTCGGAACATTCAGGTTTATACTGAGCATTTAGTACATTCTTGAGTCTTGATAATTCTTTGTGCCTTGATATTCTTGATCTTGATCTTGATCTTGCGTCTTGAGTCTTACGAGTCTTGAGGTCTTCTGGCGAGTCTTGAGTCATCCCGAGTCTTGGCGTCTTAGTCTTACGAGTCTTGAGTCTTGAGTCTTGAGTCTTCGAGTCTTGGTCTTGAGTCTTCGAGTCTTCACGGATATCTTGGTGATATCTTTGAATCTTCATCTTTGAGTCTTGATTCCTCGGTTTCATCTTGAGTCTTACGTATCTCGATTTCTGTTTGAGTCTTGATTCTCGATTTCATCTTGAGTCTTGAAAACTTTGATTTCATCTTGAAACCGAAACTTCGGTTTCATCTTGAAAACAGTTTCTTGAAACTATCTTGAGTCTTGAGAATCTTGAGATCTAAACGATCTATATCTGCTGACTATACATTTTGCAGATATCATCCTGAATACTTTAAAATAAATCCTGACTCAACTATCAAGATTATCCTGAACATGTCATACTCAAGGGTTTTGGGATCTAATCAAAATCATATATCTTTATTAAATTCATCTCCCAACAATTTCCCCCTTTTTGATGATGACAAAACCTATCTTGTTACAACCATATAACCTAAACTCAGGTTTCAGTTTTATCCTATTACAAGATTGGTTATGTCTCCCAACAATTTCCTGAATCAGAGAATCTCCCAACAATTTCAGAGAGTCTCCCAATCAATTAATTATTCAACAATTTCTTCAGTAATGAATCTTCTTAAATAGTTCATCACTAAATACTTAAACAATTTCCCTCATAAACAATTAATTCAGAGACATTCATTCAACATATCAAAAGTAAAAGACATGTAAATAAGATAATGAGATATTATCTTTTGAGCATAAATGATAAATTTTCATTGATGATGAGTAGTCTGTTACAGGTTACAATGAAATTTATCAAAACAAAAAAAAGACAAAAAGATAGAAAAAAATTACAAAGTGTCTTGGTCTTGGTCTTGATTTGGCTCTTGGTCTTACGCTCTTGAGTTTTTGCAGATCGCTCTTGACTTGTTTCTTCTTGACTTCATCGTGGGCACTTCCACCTTGAACATTCCGAAATACCTCTTCTTCTGAGCATCTCTTTCCTTAATGATATCCGGACTGTTCCCTGTCAAACCCAATCGAAAGCAAAGATATTGAGCAATTTCTTGAATAATGGCTTTCTCATTCACCATGCCATTATCAAGTCTTGGAGGAGGGTAGAAGTATGGACCAGGGGCAACTATCTGTACCTTTCCTTCATCTGCTAAGTTCATCCAACTTTGGAGATATTTTGGATAGAAGGTTAGGAGATATTCAATGAATGCTTCATTCGATCGAGCTTTCCCTCTCCTCCCTCGAAAGCACATCATAATAGAACCAGAAGGTTCTCTTAACCTCTTCCCACACATCGTTGAATTTGATAGGCATCCATTTGTCAACGTGTGGCCACTTCAGTGCTTTTGATGTCTCTCTCCTTTTGCTCGCAAACTTTTTGAATCCACTCCTTCGCTTTAGCACTTCTTGATCTTCTTCCCGATCACGAGAACGCTCGAGGCCCCGGCAAAGAACTTTCTTAGCCTGTTTTATCTGGAGTGTCTTCAGAGCATTCTTCGTGTTGAAGACTTTCTTCTTCTGTTGACCTGCAGACTCTTCCAACTCTTCCATCAACTTTCTCTGCACTGGCTTAGAAGCCTTAGCACGCTTGCTTTCAGGTTCAACAATGCCCAAGGCTTTCCTCTTCATAGGCAATTCAGCAGCAGCCTGGCTTGTTCCAACCTTAGCTCTAGCACTCAGTTTCTCTCTTGCAACATCAAGCATGGTTTACTCAGAAACTCGAGTGTAGATAGGCTTCTCCACCTGAACGAACTTCAGTTTGTCATTAGCTTCGACTTCCTTCAAGGCTTTGGATAGGCTATTCATTTCAGCTTCTTTTTGTGCCTTTTTCTCCAAAGTACGTGCCAATAACTTCTTGAGGTCATCATCTGGTCTTTCCCCCTTCTTGGCACCGTAATTTGGAAGAAGTCTGGAGAGTGCTGTGTCCATGTGATATTGCTCTTTGCTCACACAGCGCACCTCTCCTGCTATCTAATCTTGTTCATCTTTTAGCCTCCTGATGTGGTTCTTAGCCACAGAAAATTCTTCAGAGAGATGGGCAAACTGGCCAGAGAGAGCTTCATTCTTCTCAACAGCAGATTTGAGCTCATTTCCTCAACAGCAGATTTGATCAGCACTTCATTCTTCTCTGCCAATTTCACCTCTAGAAATTCAGTTCTCTCCGGTGCTTATACATTTCAAGTTCAACTTTTTTTCGGCCTTGACTCCCTCCAGCTTTTCATTCAGCTTGTCTTCCATGGAGGTCATCTTTGAGGTCAGAGTGTTTTGGAGTTGCACCAGTTCTGAAGATTGACTAAGATTCTCCATCTTTTGAGCTTGGCTGGCCAATGTCTCTTCCATCTGAGCAATCTTGTTCATCATTGGCTCAACCTTCTCAAGCTTTTCCATCAAGGGAGTGAGGTCGATCTCAGGAACCTTCTGCACCTTCTCAGGCTTTGATTGATCATCGAGGTTTGAGACACAACCCGAGGGTCGGTTCAAGACTGAGCTTCAAATTTTCATCCTGAGCTCCAGTCTCTAACCAAGCCTCAGTCTGACATCAGACAATTCAGAGTTAAAGATAGAAACTTCAGGAACTTTGGCATAATTTTTAATAGTGCCAAAAGGTACCAAGAAAGTGCTAGCCTTTAGTCTGAGGTTGAATGATTTCAGTTGATCAAAGACAAGAAGTTTCCTTCTCCATCCGAGATCGATCCTCAAGATCTCCTGTTGGTCCCCATCTTGAGATTTGTCTCGCTGCTAGGGGCACCAACCCGATAGCTCTCCTCTCGGCTATCTTCCTCCGAACTAGCTCATCAAAATTGGAATTTTTCATCTGAGCTTTGTCTTCTGAATCGAGAACTCGGTCGGAAAGTGCGTCTCCTCATTCCACCGGTCTTCCCTCCGAATGCAAACAATGTTAAGCATCTCCGGAAGAGTCGATTGAGGATGAAAACCGTCAACCTTAATCTGAAGAAGATATCTTGCAGATCAGGGAATGAGCTGAGCTCAGGGTAGTGGTCAAGGATGAACCGTTCCCCCTTGCTCCTCCACTCGATTTCTTGACCGCGCCTTCTTCAATCTCGGGCTTTCTAGTTCGGGGTTGAAGCATCACCAAGGATCAAGAAGTAGCTCACTCGGGGAGTTCATCAAAAGTAAGTCGCTCCTCGAAGTCTCAAAGAACATCCGAAGGTTGTGCGGTCAGTCCTCGGTTTTTCATCGAGTAGGTTCAGGGGCCCGGTATGCACGTCCTCCAGATTGACTCGAGTTAGGCTCTTTGTCCCGAGCCAAGCATCTTTGGTAGGAATCTCGAGGTCCGAGTTCCTTTAAAAATTTCCTGAGAAATTTTGTCTGAACTGAGAGATGTCTCAAGCACCTCAGAGAAGACCTGCTCCTCAGTCTGTTCCTGTGCCTTAGAGATAACCTGAGCCAAAACTTGCAATGGCGAATTCTGAGCGGTTTGGCTCTCAGGTTGAATCTCTTTAGAATCACTGCCATCTTCATCGGTGAGAACCACCAATCTTCTGCGCTTTGGAGCAAGGTTCTTCTGCTTCATCAATTTTACACCCTGCTCCTTCTTTGCCTCCAACAAAAACTTCCCCCTGGTTTGTTGGGTCTCTTCAGCAGCAGCACCTTTAGGTGATTCTGCTTTCTTTTCTTTCTTCCCCCTGATGGCCTGCTTCTTCACAGCAATGGGCTTGAAGAGCACCTTGGACTTGGGGAATGGGGTCGAATTGGCGAAGATATCCTCCTCCTCTCTGCACATCTCCAAAATAAATGCTATTTTGGTTGCATGGTGGATCTTGCCTTTAATCGTGATAGCCCCGTCAACCTTCTTGAAGACTTTGGCTTGCTCACTCACCGTCTGAATCAAAAAAATTCAGCCAGTTGAAGTCGGTGGTGGGTGAAGCCTCGATCGCCGCCATTATTCTGAGCTTCGGGGTACTAATCTGCTCAAAACTCCCTGAATGACTCATAATGCATTTGCTCACAATATCTATCAAAACTCTATATTGTGGCTTCAAATGCCTCTTATGCAGTGTAGCCTCAAATTTTACAGGATTCTCAGCAATCCTATCTAAATACTCCTACTCTCTACCCAACATATACATAGCAGGATCCTCTCCACTATCACAAAGCTCAAAAACATCGTTTAAATTCTTCGGAATAATATACAGTTCCCTTTCAAAATCGATGTGTTTGGATGAATGCTCTAAATGTGATACAGTAATCTCAGAATGCATACCATCCTCTTCATCTATCTTCAAATTACAGATGAACTCGATTACCTCTTTCGCGTATTCTTGGTCTGGTCGGCTTGCAACGAGATGAGTGAGCTTGGCCAATCGGATCATATGGAGAGACTCCTCTTCTGGTTTGGAGTTGGTTGTGCTATCGAGCGAGACAACGAACTCGTACCAGGGTTTGTTGGTTTCGGCTAATTTATCAAAAATGGTAGGAGCCATTTGAGAGATTGAAGATTTAGGGTTTAGGATTTTCTGGGCAAAGGGGATTAATTTTGCAGAGGATTTTGGGAACGAATGGTTTGATAAAATTTGGCTTGAATGGCTTATTGGGGTATAAATAGTTTCGAGATCGTGGGAATTCGCGTTGGTTAGGTGAGAAGCAACGGTTGATATTAATCTCTGATTAATCGGGTATGCAAACAGTCGATCTTCCGAAAAGTAAGCCGCCAAAATATCCTCATTGGTCATTAATGTAACAGAGCATTAAATGACTGTTGACCTTCTTCGGAATTTCAAAAGATCCCGCCCAAAAACATTCCTTAGGTGATTTTGTAATTATTGCAAATGATTACTGAGCTTCACTTAAGCAATAAATGAGTTGCATGAGTCATTACTTCTTCAGACTAATTTCTCTCTATCAGTCTTACTAAGTACTGACCTTGATAAAATGTCAAAGATAATATCGAAAGTCTTGAATGGGTTCAAGATAATAACCGAAGTAATCTTGACCTTGAAGAATCTGAGTAACCAGTTAATTCAAGGTTATCATCAGCTGGATACCATAATCCTCTATTCACTGTGCCCTTAAGATACTTCAGTATCTTTTTGGGAGCCTCCATTTGACTAGCCTTAGGATTAGCTTGGTATCTTGCACATATCCCAACAAAGAAATGTTATATCCGCCTACTTTTTGTGAGATAGAGCAATGATCCAATGATTCCTCTATAATTAGTATGACTCACCGATTTGCCTTGTAATCGGGGATCCATCTTGTAGTTAGTATTCATAGGAATTCTACGCATTGCAATCTCATACACCATATTTGGCAATCGGATCTCGGTGTACTTTACGGTTGATGAATATTCCTTCCTTTGATTGTTTCACTTGAAGACCTAGAAAGAAATTCATCTCCCCATCATTGACATCTCAAACTTGCCTTTCATCGGTGTTGAAAACTTTTTCACACCGGTGATGGTTTGGAAATCCAAAAATGATGTCATCAACATATATCTGAACCAAAGAAGATATCTTCCCCATCTTCTATCCTGAACAGAGTTCTATCACCAGTTCCTTTGACAAAACCATGGTCAGTAAGAAACTGAGAAAGAGTATCATACCATGCTCGGGTGCTTGCTTAAGACCATACAAGGCTTTTTTCGAGCGTAAACTTGGTCATTCTGTTTTGAAACCGTGGAGGTTGTTCCACATAAACCTCTTCTTTAAGCACACCGGTCAGAAATGCACTTTTCACATCCATTTGATAGACTGTGAACTTCATGTGGGCAGCATATGCAAGAAACAATCTGGTGGCTTCTTGTCTTGCAACAGGTGCAAAGGTTTCATCATAATCCAAGCCTTCTTCTTGGGAATAACCTTGTGCAACTAGCCTTCCCTTGTTTCTTACAATGTTGTTGTTTTCATCTCTTTTATTCTTAAAAACCCACTTGGTTCCAATGACATTGTGCCTTTCAGGTCTATCTACTAGCTCCCATACTTCATTCCTTGAGAATTGATTCAGCTCATCTTGCATAGCAGTAATCCAATGAGAATCTTGTAGAGCTTCACCAATCTCAGTAGGTTCTTTCTCTGATAGGAAGCAGTAGAATAGTGCACTCTCACCATGGAACCTTCTTGTTTTAACACCTTCAGTTAGATCACCCACAATCTGACTTGTAGGATGACTATCTAACCATTTCCTTCTTGATGTTCCCCCTTCAGCAGTATCCTCAACATTTGAAATGTTAGGTTCAGTTAATTCAGTAAACTCAGGGAACAACAGAAAAGGAGAAAGGGAATCATCTTCCTCAGGGGAAATTCTATTTAGAACATTGTCAGAGACACTTGTTCCCCCTTGGTTGATAGATTCAGAATTTGCCTCAGTTGTGACCACATCTTCATTGGCATCACATACCTGAGTCTGAACTGGTGTTTGTTCAGATTGGTCACCTTTGGTGTGTTGGCTTTCCTGAGTCTCACCATCCTGAGTTCCATCATGAACTTCTTTATCTGAGTCTGAGTCACTCCAATCATAGGATGTGACTGACTTCTTCTTTTCAGGTTCAGTGGATGATTTATCTTTCGGTTTCAGGCTTAATCTGGTGATCCTCTTAGTCAGTTCATCTGCATCATGTTCCTGTTTCTTCTGAACACAAGTAGATTCATCAAAAACAACATGAGGTGTTTCCTCCACAATAAGAGTCCTACAGTTGTAAACTCTGAAAGCTTTACTGACTGCAGAATATCCTAAGAATAAGCTTTACTATCAAATGTTTTCAAATGATCTTTACCATTATTGTGTATGAAACACTTGCAACCAAACACACGAAAGAAAGAAACAAGAGGCTTCCTTTCATTCCAAAGCTCATAAGGTGTTTTGCCTTGAATCTTGGTCAGCATGGATCTGTTCTGTGAGCAGCATGCAGTGTTGACATCTTCAGCCCAAAACCTTTTAGGAATATCAGCTTCAACTATCATTGTCCTTGCAGCTTCTTTCAGAGTCCTGTTCCTTCTTTCAGCAACACCATTTTGTTGAGGGGTCCTTGCAGCTGATGTTTCATGTGAAATTCCATTTGCTGCACAATAATCAGATATGATATGATTTATAAATTCAGTTCCCTTGTCAGATCTGATTTTGACCACACTCAGATTTTTCTCAATACTGAGCCTTTTCAGTAATTCTGGCAGCTTTATCTGAGTCTCTTTCTTACTGAGTAAGAATATGACCCAAGTATATCTTGAGTAGTCATCAACTACTACCAATGTGTATTTCCTGCCATTAGTGCTCATTGGTGTTATAGGACCAAAAAGATCCATATGCAGTAACTGAAGTATTCTGTCAGTAGAAACATCTACTTTGCTTTTAAATGATGCTCTAATTTGTTTTCCTTTCTGGCACGCATCACAAATATGTTCCTTACTGAACACTTCAGTAGGCAACCCTCTCACAAGAGCTAATCTTGCAAGTTTATTCAGGGTTTTGAAATTCAGGTGATTCATTCTTTTATGCCATAACCAACTGGTTTCTGTGGAACTTTTAGCAACCAAACATGTATCTTTAGGAGTTGAACTCCAATCAGCAAGATACACATTTATTTTTCTAGTACCAGTCAGTAATATTTTATGTGTTGTATCATCTTTCAAATAACATAAGTTCTTAGAGAACTCAACATTAAAACCCTTATCACAAAATTGACTTATTGAAAGTAAATTATGCTTCAATCCTGATACATATGAAACACCATGGATATGAACTGAGTCGATTTTCAAAGTTTCATATCCTTCAGTCTGTCCCTTGGAGTTATCTCCAAAAGTGATCTGTGGGCCTCTTTGTTCAACATAGTCACTGAGTATCTTCTTGAATCCTGTCATATGTCTTGAACATCCACTGTCAAGATACCATACATCAGGGGCCTTTTCATCTCTGCTCATCAGTGCTATGTGATCTTTAATCAGCTTAGTGCCCTTGTTTTCCTCCTGAAAAACAGATCAATTTTTAGGTACCCAATTTGTGTAGGGTCCTACAAGGTTAGATGTACCTTTCGGAATCCAAATCTGCCTGACAACTCTAATCACTTTAGAGTGGCTAATTTGTCTTCCATAAACATCAACATACACATTTACTACTCTGGATGCCTTAGCAGTTTTCTGTGTATGTGTGCTAGCTTTAGCATGAACATGTGCCTTTGAATTTTTCTTTGGTTCAGGCTTTTTGTTCATTTGCTTTGGCTTCTGTGCAGCCGGTCTAAATCTTTGATGACTCGGGTTCAGATAACCTTTACCCTTAGGCAAGTGGGGTTCAGGTTGTGCATCTTTGAAAACTGGTCTTTCAATTATCTTCGAGGACTTGGTCTCTTTGATTGAGAATGTCTCTCACGAGTGTTTCTCATCGAGGATTCCTCTTATGGTTCAAATGTGGAGCCTTTCGGGTTTGCATTCTTAGCCCGAGGCTTTGAAGTACTTGCTCGAAACTTTCTTAATCGAAAGTGCTCAGTTTTCTAGCCTTCACCGAGGTTTGGGCTTTCCTACCGATCATTCGGGTTTTTCTCGAGACCATAGGTCCTTTTCCTTGTCTACAACCTTGGGCATTTCTTTAGTTTGAAGTGTAGGTGCCACTGGTTTTACAAAGATTATCTTCTTGCTACTTGATGCAGCATTCAGATGACCTTGTGAGGTTCCCCCTGGAATGTATCCCAATCCAGATTTTATAGTGGCAGATCTCTGGTCACTAGAGTTAACTTCTTCTGTGCACTATCCTCACAGTTCTGTAGAGTTTCATGCTTCACAGAGAGGTCATTGAATTTAGTTCTGATTAGCTGAATCTCTTCAGTGGATTTCTCTAGCTTTTCAGTTAAGGTCACTATCAACTTCTCTTTCTCTGAGAGTTGTACTTTCAGAACAACCAGTTCATCAGTAGTTCCCATTAATTGAGAAGTGATTTCAGTTTTGCTAGAGTCTTTCCATTTTAGATTTTCAGCTTTCAGTTCTTTATTCTGCTCTTGGGTTTCATTTAGCAGTTCTTGTAAAATAGCATAGTCCTTCATCAGATTCTCAAAAGAATCCATCAGGTCAAATTGACTGTTTACAGTTGAACTTGACAACTCTTGTGTTAGTGTAGGAGCAACAACAGAGAAAGAAGAGTTTACCTCCTCAATGGCCATCAGACAAATGTCATCACTTTCACTGTCTGAGAATATCTCATCTGAAGAGCTAGATCCCTCCTCAGAATGTTCTTCTTCTGCAACCATGACCTTTTTGCTAGAGAACTTCTTGTCTCTTTTAGCTTGCCTTTCTCTTCTCTCCTTAGCACTCAGATATGGACAATCATACAGGAAGTGACCTTTCTTTTGGCAATTGTAGCATCTGTTGGCATCATCATCCTGATCACTTTCTTCTTTGGACTTGGAGTCCTTCCTTTTGGATGAAGATCCCTCAGCTTTCAGGTCCTTCTTCTTCTCAGTTGATCTGTCCTCAGGTTTATTCTGGTACCTGTGATTCCTGTAATAGCTTTTGTATTTTCCATATCGACTATTAAGTCTTTCAAACCTCCTTGCCATCAGTGCTAGCTTATCCTCAAGCTCATCCTGATTCTTAGCAAGGGAGTTCTCAGACTCTCTAGTTTTACAGGTTTTATCTTTGGCCTTAAAAGCCACATTCTTACTAGATGATGAATCATCTTTGTTGTCAGCCTTTTTAGATTTCTTATCAATTACAAACTCATAGGCCTTCAGCTCAGAGAAGACTTGATGATAGGGCATTGAATTAATGTTTTTGGTGTTTTCAATCACCACTGCATGTATATCCCCTTTCTTAGAAAGACCTCTAAGAATTTTCAATGCAATTTCTCTTTTGTGGATATTTCTTTCCAAGTGCATTTAGATCATTCATAATACTAGTGAATCTGACTTCCAATTTGTCAATAGATTCACCTTCTTCCATTTCAAAACTATCAAACTTTCCAATTGCAACTGAAAGTTTGTTTTCTTTGATATGATATGTGCCTTGGCACATTACAGCTAGTGTATCCCAAATTTCTTTGGCAGTATTGCAGTGAGAGATCATTCCCATCACACCATCATCAATTGTATAGTATAGTGTGTCTTTTGCAATGTAGTCTAGATTGACTAACTTTCTCTCCTCAGGAGTCAGTTGGTCATCAGACTTAGGAAATTCTGCTCTAGGATCAATTCTCTCATCTTCTGTTCCTCTGGGATTCACCACAGTAAATTGGAATGGCCCTTCAGAGACCACTCTCCACATTCGTTCATGTTTAGAATACAGGTGAGCCTGCATTCTCAGTCTCCATAAATCATAGTTCTCCACTGAGAACATGGGAAGTTTCTTAGAAGACATTTTAACTGAGTCTTTTAAGAATTCAGCAAATAAGATCAGTTCAGATAGACCACAAGTATTTTTAGCAAATAAAACTTTGGTCAACAAAGCAGGTGGTCAAGTTGAACCACTGCTTTGATACCACTTGTTGGTCCCGGTGAAAACGAGTCTTACACGTGTATGGGGGGGGAATACACGTGTACAGTGTTTTTTAAAACTTTTTCTTACTGAGGTCAGCTTGGGTCAGATAATCCTGAAGATTAGGTCCTGAGAAGCACATATCACTCTGAGTCAAAATCTACTGAGACAGTGATCCTGAGCTGCTTTCAGAAACCTCAGATAATCCCAACTGAGTCCTGAGTTTCAGAGATCCTGAGTTGCTTGGATCAGATAACTAACTTACTGAACCCTCTGAAGAGTAAGTTCAGTTTGGTAACTATCTGTTCTAGCTACTCAGATGTGCGGAATGGTTGGCCCTTTAGTTTATACTCGTTTTAAGCTTTGCTGAAAATCTCCCTTTAACGGAATAGTGATTAGGCTGTGATTCAATTACACGCAACTTCCAGTGGATTGATTCCAACTGAAATATCAGTGAAAAATATGTTTTCAAACTCAGTGATGCAACAGTTAAGCACAGATAAAGAAAGCAATAAACAACACAGCAGTTTATAGTGGTTCCGAGACTCAAGCTCCTACGTCCACTCTCTCTGATCCTCAGAGAAATTCACTAATCACTTCTGAGCTTTCTTACTACCTCGCGTAGTTTACTTACTCAACTCGGCCCTGAGCTTTCTGACTACTCCACGTAGTTTACTTACTCAACCCGACCTTGAGCTTTCTGACTACCTCCGTAGTTTACTTACTCAAACACAAACAAGCTTTCAGACTACCTCTGTAGCTTACTAACTTCACCTCTAGAGTTTTCTGACTACTCCGCGTAGTTTACTAACTCTTTACAACTCTTCTCACCAACAAACACACTCCAACTACCTTCTCAAGGGTTTGGGGTTTCTCGGTTGGTTTCCAACTAGGATGAGATATCCTTTACAATGAAGTACAATGCAAAGGCTAGGATATCTCGACTAAGCTTCAGATATGTCTTATCAAGCTAGGCTTAGTTTAATGAGCTCTCTTCAATATAAAAGCACTTGGGAAATTCTAAGTTTTTCGAGTGCTTTAACTTTGCGATAATAAGTTTGAGCTCTTGAGTTGCTTATAAATTTCCTGTAACCTTACAATGTAGAGGGTCACAAGTATTTATAGGCATACACCAAGGTTACTCTTTGAAAACTATCCGTTGGAGAGATAGCTTCGTGAGTTTCCTCTTATGGTGTGTGAGGAACGGCTAAATTTAGGGTTTGAAAACTCCCTAACACATTTTAGGCAATACCCTTTCATGTAGCCGGTCTTCACTTTTTGCAGTCTGGAACTTTTGTACTTCTGACATCTTTTTCAGCGACCTGTCACTGTCAGTGTCAGTATGGTACAGTGCTGTCTTCCACTTTTTGACTTTTGTCTCCAGTTAAAGGTAGACACCTTCAAAAGCTCTTTTGGTTACAAACTCTGAGTTGATATAACCTTAACAACACTCTGACTTAGTTCCTTTTGTCTTCTTTTGAATGTCTTGGCAAATATCTATTCTTCTAAGGAATCACGATTTTCTCAGTATTGCATCCTTCAGATAGATATATTCAGTGCCTCGGAACATTCAGGTTTATACTGTGCGTTTAGTACATTACTAAGTCTTCAGTAATTACTGTGCCTTCAGTATTCTTGATCTTCAGTCTTCAGTCTTCAGTCTTCAGTCTTGCGTCTTCTGAGTCTTCAGGGTCTTCTGAGTCTTCAGAGTCTTCAGCGTCTTCAGAGTCTTCAGAGTCTTCTGAGTCTTCAGGGTCTTCTGAGTCTTCAGAGTCTTTTGAGTCTTCACAGATATACTGACTGATATACTAAATCTTCATGCTGAGTCTTCAGTTCCTCAGTTTCATACTGAGTCTTCAGTATCTCATTTTCACACTGAGTCTTCAGATTCTCAGTTTCATACTGAACTTCAGAAACTTCAGTTTCATACTGAAACTTCAGAAACTTCAGTTTCATACTGAAACTTCAGTTTCTTCAGAAACATACTGAGTCTTCAGAATCTTCAGATCCTAACCTGATCTATATGTGCTGACTATACATTTTGCAGATATCATCCTGAATACTTTAAAACTAAATCCTGACTCAACTATCAAGATTATCCTGAACATGTCATACTCAGGGGTTTTGGGATCTAATCAAAATCATATATCTTTATTAAATTCATCTCCCAACAGTAGCCTTAAGCATTTCCCAACAATATTCCACTCAACTAATCAGATTCTTGCTTGAGACACTTCGTCACTTATCTGATCCATTTATCTGATACTCTTATCTGATACTCTTATCTTCAATCTTCTTCTAATTAGCCAGCATTTACTATGCACTTAAGTCTACTCCCGCCAAAACATTTACTTCGGGGAGTCAAAAAGTCGCCTCGATTTCCAAATCGGCGTGATTTGACATTCCGTAATAATGGCATAGATACGTTGTGATTACTCACACCGTCAACTCATCCAACCATTAGTCGTGTGTACCTCACGCGTTGTCGATGCAAATTTCTCTTAAGGTCTTCTGAGAATATAAATTTGCATTTATACCCCTAATTTCCTTCTATAAATTAGCCTGGGGTGAATAGGCAAACAACACAACATAAACTATTCATCTTCTTTAGCATATACTTCATGCCTTTCCGATGAGTTCCTTATTTCCGGTGAAACTTCCGGTGAAAACCTATAACCCTTTTCCAATGAATTCAGCTTCTCAAATCAACCCTGTGTGTTCCTTCACACTGCTTTCATCGTCATCAATGATTACACATACGATCAATGCAAAGCTTCTTTACCACCGTGGAGGCGGATCTGCTAAGGCAAATGAGAAGGCACTTCTCCTAACCGTATGTACCTTGTGCGCCTATCGAGATGACGGAATTAGCATCAACAGACTCAGTCTGAAACAAAACATGAGTTTGGTATACGATCTCGTGTATCAAACTCAATATTTGCATGTGACACTAGTGTTTGTTTGGTCCTTGTTACCAAACCTGTGGCATTGTGTCCCATTTAACAGCTGGAGAGCCCATTGATTTTAGGTCTAAGGGCTCCTAGCTTAAAGATCCTTCAAGGCCCGCTCTCGCTCCTCATTTCGAAGCTCTAAGAGTGGCTTTCATGATTCTAGAAGCTTCTCTGCGCCCCCTGGGTCGGAGAAAAATGAGAGCATCAGCTCTTAAAATCTCTCTCTCTCCTTCCCTGCCTTGGGTTGGCTTAGGGTTTATGGTTTATGTAGCGACCTCCGGGTCTTCTTGTACTTGAAGCTTGTAATACCACTTGAAGATAGCTTGTAGGTAGCTTGTGATATTACTTGTAACTTTTAAATCTGACCTCCGGGTCCTTATCAATGAAAAATTATGTTATTTCATTGTTGTGTTGCTTCTTCTGACTTATGCGATCTATAGCTTTCACCTTGTACGACTTGCTTGTTTACTGCAGCTTTAATCGAATTATAAAGTAATCTTCCAATCTGATCAGTTCCCCCTTAATCTGATATATCTTTAACTGATCTGCTTCTCGTCTGAACTTCAGATCGGCTACTTGTCTGACTTTCTGATCTGCTCCTTATCTAAACTTCAGATCAGCTACTTGTCTGACTTTCTGATTTGCTCCTTATCTGAACTTCAGATCGGCTCCTCGTCTGGTCGTCTGATCAGTTGAGATTCCTAACTCAACTGATTCTTCTTAACCTGGTTAGTCTTTTAACCAACTAGTTCTGGAGATCAGTCCACCAACCATTTCTGGTGCACTTTCTCCGAGATCCAAAAGCCCTAGCTCGTTGCATAATTCTCTGAATCTGATCTCAGCTAGCGGCTTAGATAAATATCAGTTTTCTGCTTGTCAGTATGGATCTTTTCCATTCTGATATTCTTCTTTTCAACGTGATCTCTGATAAAATGATGTTTAACATCCACATGCTTGCATCTTGTGTGTAGAACAGGATTCTGAGTGATTGCAATAGCACTATTACTGTCACAGAATATAGGTACGTTCTTAGCTACGATATTGTAATCCCTCAATTTCCGACTTAGCAGAAGAGCAGATGGGAACAATGACTTTCCCCGCACCATATATATTCGCTTCAAGTAGTAGATGTCATGAATCGATGTCTGCTTCTTCGAAAACCAAGAGATCAGTTTATTTCCCAGAAACTGACATGAACCTGAGGTTGACTTCCTGT
The DNA here is from genome assembly GCA_037126765.1 of Stenogyne calaminthoides. Lineage (NCBI taxonomy): Eukaryota > Viridiplantae > Streptophyta > Magnoliopsida > Lamiales > Lamiaceae > Stenogyne > Stenogyne calaminthoides. The sequence goes on from JBBCBC010000010.1 coordinate 14,327,774, forward strand.
CGATTCTGCAACCTTCGTAATCAAAATCAGAATACCCACTAAGCTCTAGATTATCATCTGATGGGTAAAATAAACCAAGGTTTAATGTCCCCTTCAGATACTTGAGAATCCGCTTAGCTGCTTCTAGGTGGCTTTGCATTGGATTTGCTTGAAATCGCACATACACCCATTGCAAAAAGTGATATCGGTCTGTTTTGGCAATCGGGTATAGTAGAGATCCAATGAGAGCCCTATATTCTTTCTGATTAGTTTTCTGACCGTCCTCATCTGGATCCATCTTGAACCCGGTCATCATGGTAATTTTGGCTTCCTTACAATGTTGAACTCCAAACTTGGCCAGTAGATTCCTTGTGTACTTCGCCTGGCAGATGAATATCCCTTCTGTACTCTGCTTAACTTGTAAACCCAAAAAGTAATTAATCTGACCCATCATGGACATCTCGAACTTCCCTTGCAGCAATTTGCTGAACTTCTCACACAACTTCTTGTTGGGAGATCCGAAGATGATGTCGTCCACGTAAATCTGAACCATCAGAATATCTTCTCCATCTTCTATTCTGAATAAGGTTCTGTCCACTATTCCTTTAGTAAATCCGTTGTCTATCAAGAACTGAGAGAGTGTATCATACCAAGCTCGAGGAGCTTGTTTCAGGCCATAAAGAGCTTTTCTTAAACGGTACACTTGGTTGCCATGTTCAAAGCCTGAAGGTTGTTCAACATAAACTTCCTCTGCTAGTACCCCATTTAAGAATACACTCTTTACATCCATCTGATACACAATGAACCCTCGTGAGCAAAAGATATGCCGTAAGCTTGACCCGAATGGCTTCTAAGCGGCGATCGGTGCAAAGGTCTCATCATAATCAATTCCTTCTGATTGTGAATATCCCTTAGCAACAAGTCTTGCCTTATTCCTGGTTATGACATTATTCTCATCTCTCTTGTTCTTGAATACCCACTTCGTGCCAATCACGTCTTGATGAGTTGGTATGTCCACCAGTTTCCAAACTTAATTCCTCTCAAACTATTCCAGCTCCTCTTGCATGGCTAGAATCCAACTTGCGTCTTGTAGAGCTTCCTCTACTGTAGTTGGTTCCTTCAAAGACACATAACAACAGTACATGGCACTTTCACCAATCTGATGTCTAGTTTTGACTCTATCAGATTGGTCTCCGATAATCAGATCAGTTGGATGACTGGTAATCCAGGTCCTTCTACTCTAATCCAGGTCCTTCTCAGTTTATGAAAGATATGATCGATAACATGCAGGTCGCATAAAAGACGTGATCGATAACATGCAGGTCGCATAAAAGACATGATTAAAAACACGTGGACCCGAGGTGTGACTTTAGAAATACTGGAGGCGAGATTGCCACCCTAGAGGTGCGGTTATCCCCCGACTTTGTAAGACGGCTATGCAAATGTCCAAGAACAAGTCTCCTAGAAAATAGGACGACAAGGGCAAAGTAAAAGTCGCATAAGGAAATCAAGTCGGCACAATAAGGGGTGGAAAGAAGAAGTGATATTCCGTATTGAAGAAAGGCCGAAGGCTACTCAAGTCGCAAACTGCTCGGCCAGAAATGGTCGTCGACGAGCGCAAAACAAGTCTCACACTAAAGAGTTTCAACTCAAAGTGCGAGCACAGAAAAGTCTCGCACTAAAGGGTTTCAACTCAAATTGCGAGCACATAAAAGTCTCGCACTAAAGGGTTTCAACTCAAAGTGCAAGCACAGAAAAGTCTGGCACTAAAGAGTTTCAACTCAAAGTTCAAGCCAGAAAAGTCTCGCACTAAAGAGTTTCAACTCAAAGTGCGAGCACAGAAAAGTCTCGCACTAAAGGGTTTCAACTCAAAGTGCGAGCACAGAAAACTCTCGCACTACAGAGTTTCAACTCAAAGTGCGAGCATAGAAAAGTCTCGCACTAAAGAGTTTCAACTCAAAGTGCGAGCACAGAAAAGTCTAGCACTAAAGAGTTTCAACTCAAAGTGCGAGCACAGAAAAGTCTCACACTAAAGAGTTTCAACTCCAAGTGAGAGCACAGAAAAGTCTCGCACCAAAGAGTTTCAACTCAAAGTGCGAGCACAAATAAGTCTCGCACGAAAGAGTTTCAACTGTAAGTGCGAGCGTCAACCAGAACTCTCGACGAGTTCAAATCTTGGCGGGTAGCGACCTCGGATGTATAACCTTCCGACTTGGAGCCACGAAGGAGAATCGAACCCGCAAAGATATGTCAAACTTAATACCAACAATGCAACCTCAAGTACGGAAAGCAGACAAATCCTAATCCAAAGCAGAGATCAAGACCAACCTCCGAACGAAGTCGGAGCCCGCTCTTGGGGGCAATTTTTGTAGTATGAATAATCTCACCATACAGATAAGATACAAAGCTGACAAGTCGATCACCAGCAACCGGATGAAGTGACTTGAGGTTGAGGCTCTATGAGCTAGAAGCCGCAGGTCGTAGGAATCTCATAGGCTGCCAGAGGTCAGAGGTGACTTGGAACGTTGCGCAAGTCGCTAGGCGACTTGGAAGAACATGAAGATTGTATGACAACTTGGAAGGCTGTGCAGGTTGCTGGGCGACGTGGAAGAAAGGGAAGGCCACTTGGCGACTTGGAAGGTCACACAAGTCGGGGACGACTTGGCCTCAAGGTCGGAAGGAGGATAAATATGGCAAAGATATGGGGAGTTAATGGCACGGATTTTGCGGACCGTAATCAGGGTAAGTGTATCCGGATGGGCGACTTGCGGGACAAGAAAGGGAACCCTAGGTCGGCCCATGGAACGAAGCCTGCGAAGACTGTAACCCTAATCTTGTGTCTATAAATATATCGTGTATCATTCACTGTAAAGGATTGAAATCTTGACACATTAGAATCCTAGGCAGAAAGCGTAGTGCAATATACCTGGCTTGGATTCCCCAGACATAGTCTTATTCAAAAGATGAACTGGGTAATCAAACTTCGTGTTTTTATATGTTTTGATCTTTTACTTGTTAATTGTACATTGTTTGTGTGCCGGAGAAAAAAAACAGGGTACAACACTTAGCGCGTCAGCCACGACGTTCGCTTTCCCAGGGCGATAATGGATAGTGCAATCATAGTCTTTCACCAGTTCAAGCCAGCTTCTCTGTCTCATGTTCAATTCTTTTTGCGTAAAGAAGTACTTCAGGCTCTTGTGGTCAGTGTATATTTCACACTTACCACCATATAGGTAGTGTCTCCTATCTTCAGAGCGTGAACAACGGCTGTTAACTCCAAGTCATGCGTAGGATAGTTCTATTCGTGCGTCTTTAGTTGGCGGGATGTGTACACAATGACCTTCCCATTCTGCATAAGGACACAACCCAATCCTGATAAGATGCGTCGTTGTTGATCACGAATCCTTCCGACCCGTTGGGAATAGTCAGTACCTGTGAGGAGGTTAATCGCTTTTTCAGTTCTTGAAAACTTTCCTCACAGGTAGACGTCCAGACAAACTTTTCATTCTTCTTGGTCAAGTGTGTCAGTGTTTCGTAATGCGTGAGAAATCCTGGATAAATCTCCGGTAGTATCCTGCTAGTCCCAAGAAACTTCTTATTTCATTGACATTTGTTGGGACCCTCCAGTATACTATAGCTTCCAACTTTGCAGGATCCATTTCGATTCCCTTTGCCAAGATTATGTGACCTAGGAATATCACTCGGTCAATCAAGAATTCGCCCTTGCTGAACTTGGCATATAGTTTTTCACGTCTCAGTGTCTCCAAGACAGTCCTGAGGTGCTCTTCATGTTGCGTTCGATCCCTCAAGTAAACCAGTATATCATCGATGAATACAATGATGAATTGGTCCAAGTATTGGTGGAATACTCGGTTCATCAAATCCATGAAAATTGCGAGTGCATTCGTCACTCCGAAAGGCATCACTATGAATTCGTAGTATCCGTACCTTGTCCTGAAGGTCGTCTTTGAAATATACTTCCCTTGACTTTCAGTTGGTGATAGCCCGATCTTAGATCGATCTTTTGAGAATACTGCCACTTGTTTCAACTGGTCGAACAAGTCCTTGATTCTGGGGAGAGGATACTTGTTCATGATGGTCAACTAGTTTAACCCTCTGTAATCGATACACATTCTGAGTGATCCATCTTTCTTCTTCACAGAGTGTACAGGTGCTCCCCAAGGCGATATGCTCGGACGGATGTACTTCTTATCCATCAGTTCCTGCAGTTGCTCCTTTAATTCTTGTAACTCCTTGGGTGCCATTCTGTACGGTGCCTTTGACACGAGTGCAACACCGGGTGTCAAGTCAATTGTGAATTCTACTTGGCGATCTGGGGGTAATCCAGACAGTTCTTCAGGAAATACATAGGGATATTTGTTTACGATTCGCACTTCAACTGGCGATTTTGTGTCCTTAGTCGTTGCGGAGAGGTTGACTAGGTATCCCTGGCAATTCCCCCTTTGTAGTAGCTTGGTAGCTTGCATATGCTGAGATTACCCTCACTCCAGTCTTGGTCTTCGTTCCTTGAAAGGTGAAACGTTGGCCATCCATCGTTTCAAAATCTATTTCCCTTTCCGAACACGTATGATAGCCTTGTTTCATCTTAACCAATCTATCCCTAGGATTATGTCAAAATCTTTCATCCTTAGAACATGAAGATCGGTTTTTATCTTGTGTTTGCCTATCTCTATGTTCACACTCTTTACTAGTTCCTGAATGTTTATTGTATCACCAGACGGAATGCTTACATTCAGAGTTTCACTATTAATACTTTTCAACTTAAGGTTTTTCTTAAACCTTTCAGACACAAAGGACTGTGATGCTCCAGTATCAAACAATATGTGAGAAGGCAAACCAAGAACTAGTAACGTACCTGCCATCATTTCATTAAGAGTAGGGTCTTCCATGCCCTCCTCTCCCATTATTGCATTCACCTGATCGCGTCCCCTCTGCGGCTAGGTGGGGAAATTCCCTCTCGGTGGCCTAGGTGGGCGGTAGTTACCATTCGGGGGTCCCGGCAGACGGAAGTTGTTTGTCGGCTACTGGCGGTTCTGATTCCTTATTTCAGGCAGGGGTCCATTAGCAGGCTGGGGGCATTCATGAGCCTTGTGTCTCGGCTGGTGGCACCTGAAACACGTGTCAGTCCCCTTGAAGCACGGTCCCACATGTGACCTCCTGCAGGTCGAGCAGAAAGGCAGGCGCCTCGCTCCAGGCTGAACAATAAAGTTATTCCCCATCTGTGGTTGGTTCGAGTCCCTCCTGAAATTTGGGGACCAGTTCCTGTTCGTCGCTAAGGCAGGTGGAGTCTGCTTGAACTACAGTCCTAAACTGATGGACACAATTAGTGCACGGTCGAACACTTCACCATAGCTGGGGAGCTTCAGCCCAACTACAACTCCTCCAATCTCAGGCCTCAGGCCTCTCACAAATCTCCTCGCTTTCCTCTCGTCCATCTCCACCAGATGTGGAGCATAACGAGATAGCTTGTTGAACTGCTTCTCGTACTCGGTAACCGAGAGAGTTCCTTGTTTGAGGTTCACAAATTTAATCTCCTTTCGGTCCCGAAGGGCCTGTTGGAAGTATCTCCTTGTCACTGCTCTCTTGAAATCCTCCCAAGTGAAGGATTCCCTCTCGTCGGGCGCCATGGTATGCTCGTGGGCTTCCCACCACTGGGCAGCATCCTCCGCCAACTAGAATTGGGCACATGACACTTTCTGGGCCTCCGTCACCGTCATGTGGCAGAAAATTCATTCTATCTCAGCTATCCATTCCTCGGTCCCCATGGGTCCTTCATTTCCCTTTAGGAGGGGTGGTTGCAACCGTCGAAATTGTTCGACAGTGGAGTTCGTGTGAGGGTGATGGAGCGGTGCATGAGCAGGTGGTGGGGGTGGTACTTGATGCTGTATGAATGTTTGTAGGGAGCTGAAGAACTCCTGTGCCATGTCAGCTCCGGATGTGGCGGGTGGAGCCTCGAGTCCTACGGAACCTTCAGACGGTTTCCTATTTGCACGTAGGTTCCTCCTGGGTGGTGCCATCCTAAAGAAAAATTTAGGAGAAGAAAGTATTAATTCATATAGGTATGATAAAATTCAAAACAAGAGAATCCAACATATAACAGCATGGTATTAAATCAATCACGTATGGGAGCACACGTAAACTGGAACGTACTATCTAGATCAGCAGCACGGTAGTCGGGCTCGACGATGCATGTTAGGAAAACAATGACACATGTTGTAAACATTGAGATAAACATAACAGATAGAATAGAATGTCCCACAAAAGAAACATGTGAGATTATAGTATGCATACATAATTGAAAAGAGAAAGGCAAGTTCTCAAGGTCAAACGGAGAGAAACGGGTCTCCAACAAAATTTAAAGGGTGCGAGACTTTGAAAATATATCAACATAACATTAAAATAAGTTGAGTAATATACATATTCGACAAACTAAAAGCAGGCGCACAGGCCGCTACAAAATAACGGTTCGGTAGCAAAAGGGTTCGAACTAGGTCGACCAGAAGTCTTCTAATTCTATTACATCACCCGAGAATTCATCCCCAAAAACTATGTACAAAATGCATCTACTGCGTCAGATCAATCTGTGGCGGAGCATGCGTCGGGGTGGCGGCTCGGTCCTGCCTCAGCATCATTGGTTCTAGTTGCTGGTCCCGTAGTGGGACTATAGTAACTATCCTCTGCTGGATCGTCATTTTGTTTGATGTCGACGTATTCCCTAATTGGGTCTGACGCTACGGGCCCTACAAATAGCCCGGTCTCCTGTCGAATATCCATGCCCAGATGGCGGTGGGTCTTTGCTACCTCCCGTCTAGCATTCTCGCGCTCAAACAGGTGGATGGCCTCGAGCTCCAGTCCGGCCTCCCTGTCCTCCAGGGTCCTCTTCTAAGCTCGTACGACCAAGATCTCGTGCTATATGACACGTCTATCCATGCCGATGCTCCCGACTGCTGCCTCGTGAAAGGCGCCCCTGGCGATCTCTAGGTTGGACCGTTCAAAGGCCCTGGTAGCTGCATCGATGCTCTCGGACAGATCGTCCATGAAAGTGGTGAGGCTAGCACGGTCCAGTGTCTATGCTTCAGTAGCCCACAGTGAGTCGAACACTCCCTGCGCACGCGTTAGCCATCCTGGCTGAACTGCGTCCCTCAGGTGGGCTGCAGCCTCCTACTCGGTCTGGACTAGGCCCTCTAAGAGAGCTCGTCCTCTGAAGGTGATGAAATGGGCAGTGAAGTTATAGATAGACTCGCGCTCACACTTGTACATGCTCCTGAGACGGAGAGTAAAAGCCATATAATCCTCCTAAGGTTCCCGTCTAAAAAGAAAGGATTTAGGATCAGTAACAAAGAAGAAAAAGAAGAAATAGTAGTCGTACATAACACGTAAACAATTTTGCTCGCAAGGAAGATCGTCACATAAGGTTAATACATGTATTACAAGAAATCAAGTAACATGCTCAAAACAGTATGTAAATCAGGCATCAGTTCCCATAGCGTATTCTTCTCTTTCCTTGGGGTTTTACTCGTCTCTTTTAAGACCTTTGTATTTTTTTCCTTTTTACTTCTTGGTTGTTCTCATTTGTAAGGGTTTTATTATACAATTTCTCACAAGTCATTCACATACCTCGAGGCTCTTCCGGTACGCTACGGTAGACAACCTTCCCACTAGTAACATTTATTAGAATTTATGAAAATTGTCTACTTTCCTAAGTAAAGTTTTGAAGTAAAAAGAAAGTAAGTCATTTGGTCCGGAGTTTTGAACATAAGCTCTGATACCACCTATAATGCCCCGAAATTTAGAACGTTGACCTTCGAGGTCATGACGCCCTAAACCCGAGTCATCACTTAGTGAACTGTAAAACTGAGCCAGAAAATTTCTTTTAAAAGGTAGGACAAACAAATTGAGTTGCAGCGGAATAAAACTTTACACAAGTTTAAAAATAGAAGGTTAGATAAATTCAATACTTAGTACAGAAACATCATTGGTACAAGATCCACGGAGTATTAATTAGACATATTATTCTAATTGAGAAAACAGTTAGTTTATTGAATAAGGCAGTGGAGGAAGCGGGTCGTCAACTGCAGCTCCCGACCCTCAGTATCATAACCTAAAAAGGGGTTTAAGGGGGTGTGAGATAAAAATATCAGCGGGCAACCTGTACGCTTTTATACAGATTGACAAGAATTCAAAAGGGTAGAAGCTTTTACTCATTCTCTTTATAACACAAAAACTTACTCACGATTTCTTGTTAATAGTTCATACAGTATCCAACATTTATAACATCAATCATATCATTCAACAATCACGCATATGGGTGGCACTGGTAGCGTCTACCACGTCCAATCCCGCAACATTCAAACAAAATAGGGTGGCACCGGTAGGCGCCCTACCGCCTCCAACCCTCGATAGCTTCCTTATATCCCCTTGCTTCCTTATATCAACGCTACCTTATATCAACGCTTCCTTATCTCCCAGCAAAACCACCAATTCATTCTCACGGGACTCATCCCAAAAATTATTGGCACGAGGCCCAATAGATAAACGACATATATAGTTCATGTTCCAATATTCACAAAACTCATTTTCTTACTCACATGATTTTCAGTGCATTGTTTACCAAAACCACAAGTTTCAAAAACATATCTTTTAACAGTGTTTATTTAGTTTGCTTTGAAAACTGTCAACAGTCCGTATAACATTATCGACTAATACAGATAGTGTCACCCACCTGACAACTCTTCAAGTAAAAGTTTTAACTCCTTGAAAGCTTTTGAACACGTGACGACTTCCAAGCTTCCGAGCTAACCCCAAGGACCTAGCACAGTTCGTTCGTTTAGTCACTGTTCATTCTTTTATTTAATAAATGGTTTTGCATCGAATTAAGGACTCTTCGATAAAAAGGCATTTAATAGTTAAAAGTTATAAGAGTTCATTTCGAGTTCAACGTGGCGTCGAAACTCGATTATTGGATTGGTACGATTTCCTTATTTTGTGAAAGGATTCACAGATCGAGGTCGGGTCTACTAAAAAAAACTTAATAATACAAGTAAAACATCCAAAAATATATTCACAAAAGAAAAAATGAACCATTCAACAACCTAAAACATGCTTGGTTCTAAAAGTATTATCATTCTTTCTCCCTAGTACTACTCATTTTGCATAAAGACATGTAATCATGCATAAATGGAAAAGAGCACTTAGACTTACTGGAAAAATAGGAATTTTTTAGTATGTTATACATCTTTTGAAAAGGAACAGAGTTCATCAAGTTAAAAAATTCGTTTGAGCTAAGGGAACAAGGTACATTTGCGATTTAAGGCATTGTATTGAAAGGTTCGTCAAAATAGTACACACTTTAAACTAAAAATCATAACTCACTGGAAAAACATCTAAAAATTACAAAATTAAAATATATTATACAACACTTAAAAATAATCAACTTTTATTTAGAAACCTAAGATATTTGAGCTAAGGATCGGTACCAGGTTTTTGAGTAAATACAGGTTCGTAACAGGGTACGTCATACAGTACATGCTTCATATGAAAATTCTCAACCCACTGGAAACTCAACGAAAATTCACCAAATTTTAATATGCCATTTTGGACTCACGTAAGAGAACATACAATTTTTCCATGATTTTCATGCTAAGGAAACAAGGATAAATAAATTGTTGAACTCGCAGTTTCAACCTTCGCCAATTATTTGTCACATAAATTTCAAATAGGCATATCCCATAATTATCTAAACAAAACACTGTGATTTTTGGATATGATTTAAAAGAAATCAATAGTAATTTCCTCAAAATTTTCTAGAATTTTCTAATCTTTTTAAATAAGTAAAACAATACAAAAGAGTCACTACTCCCAGTTTCACGTAGTCTTAGACACACAAATTTCCACGAATTTATTCTCCTTGGAGACAGATCAGATGACTACCAATTTTAAGTAGGTTGTTTTATACTTCAAATAATATACCTAGGAATTATTCCATGATTTTAAAACATCAAAAAGGCTTCAAACCAAAAGATATTGAAAAGGGGCAGTAGCATATACGAACCTTTTTCAGTTTTATCGAACTTTCACAAAAAACAAACTAAACATGCTCAAACACATAAGAGATCCCCTAAAAAACCTTTATACATGATTCTAACAGTTTAAAAAAGATTAGAGAGGGCTCTTAGCATTCCATTTCTATGGGTTTCATGCTCAAGACGAGGGGTGATCATGAAACTAAGAAAATAGGTCATTTGGACTTACCCTTGTAGTTTCCTTCTTGGTATGGATGGATTGGGACTCAAGGTGGTAAAGAACCAAACTCTTAACAGCTCTTGGCTCCAAGAATGGTGATGGTGGTGGTCGATAAAGATGGAAGGGAGGGGGAAAAGGGTGTTCTTCTTCTTCTACTTCTCAAGCTTCTCCATCTTTCTTTTCTCTCTTTGAAGGGAAAAGGAACAAGACTTTGGGGGTGGGGGAGTGTTATGAAAATCTGGGAATGGGGAGGGGTGATGGCCGAAATATAAGGGGGAGAGAGGGAAGGGAGAGTTGGCAATGGTTTAATGAAGTTTGATGATGAGATGGTTTAATGAGATGGGATTATAGGGGGCTAGTTACAAGACATCACAAGGCCAAATATCATCTCTTTACTCTTGCAAGGGGGTGGCACTTGGTCATTTGGGGCTGCCATTATGGTAGTCCCGGTTCTAGACGCGATTTCGGCTCCGACGGCGTATTTTTTTTATATTTTTTGGTTTGTTTTTTGGTTCCGAAAATTATTTTAAACGTACCATTAAACTCGCACGATTTTTAGGATTCCTTTGAAGTTCTCCTTTCTCCTTTTGAATTCTTTAAATTTTGACATTATCAACGGTCCTGTTTTACGGAGAAAAACCCGAAAAGTGCCAGTAGGGTTTTTCGGCTCGAAAAGCTCGTCTATCACCTGAAAAATTTAGAAAATTGTACACATATTTTTAAAAAAAACAATTATAACATTTAAACACATTAGGAAAAATAAACAAATAAGTCCTAAATGGATTCAGGTTGTTACATAGGACTTGTCGTTTTTCTCGCGCTCGCTGTCGGGGATGCGGCCAGGGCTGGAGCTTCTGGCCTTGGGAGGTTTTCCGGCAGGGGCATCATGGCAACTCTTTTTTGAGCGGTCCTCCGAGGACGTAAGGTCGCGCTCTCGCCTTTTGTGCGAGCTCTCCGTCCCTTTCCCCTTATCCTGGGATTTGTCCCCTTTCTCGGAGGAGGGAGCGACACCCTAGGAATAGGTTTCGGCCATGGCATCTGGCACCTCAGGCGTCGGGGTCACGACCTCCTCGGTCACAATCCCCTGGGCTCGCTCCCGGGCTTCTTTATCCCGAGCCTTCTGAGCAGCTCGGGCCTCCACGAGGATTTTCATCCTCTCCTTCCTCAAGGAGGAGGGTTTTTGGCTTTCCATCAACTAGATTTCCGCGGGAGTGGGGATGAAGAGAAGAGCGAAACAAGGTGCAACTGTTACAAGAAAAAGATGTTTAAAACCAGGAAAAGAGAACAATTTTTAATCAAAAAGATGAAAGGGAAAACATATTCACCTCGCGGAAATTGAGATCATAGGTGGTTAGGCCCGATCAATATGCCCAAATCCTTCTGAACCTCGTTCGAGTCTAGCTTTTTCAAGGACCTATCGGCAAGGCTTTTCCGACAGACCACGACCGCTCGAGCCAAAAAGTGTGAAAAGAGTGGCTCCTCTTGATTCTTGGTTGCAAAAAGAACGGAGTCAAATCAGTAACCTGGGAAATTAGAACAATATGCGAACTTACTTTGGGCGATGCCGAACTCGGTCTGGATATTGATCCGACCACCTCGGTCCAGCTCATCCACCGGACTCCTTCAATCCCCAGAAACCCACCAAAACCTTAATTTCCACCCTTCCACCTTGGACGGGACGTCCTCGACGATTTTGTTGCCAGGGCGAGCTTGCACATAATACCAGCCGCTCTCCTCCGCATGAGCCCCTACGAGGTTGGTCAGCGAGACAATCTCATCGGCTGCCAGGAGGTGACCAGGCTGAATGGACCCTAACACGGTCAACAGACTGATCAGCGTGCTCCACCCGTTACGTGTGATTTGGGTCGGAGCGAGATCCCATCGGTTTAGAATCTCACTGATCCTCGGGTAAAGGGGAAATCACAAGCCCGTCTCCATGGTGCCCTCATTAATAGCCACGCATCCCTCAGGGGGTTGGTCGGCCCTTTCATCCAAGGTCGGGACCCAAAAATGAACGTCCTGGGGGACCTCATACCACTCTCAAAATAATTCGAGCTCGGTTTCCTGCACCGAGCTAGCAAGCTTACCCGCCATGTAGCGAGCAAGTTCCTCCCTCACACCCTTCCTCTCGGCAGGTCGCTTTGAGGGGCGCTGGTAGGGGAAGTTTGTCTGGTACTCCTGGAACGTGAGTTCAAAAGGAGAAGCCTCAGCTCGGGTGGTAGGGACCACCATTACTGGGAGAGTCCCCTGGATCCCTGGTTTAGATGATGGGCAACCTCTGAAGGACCGATTCGATCGGAACTCGACCGGTTTCCCAACCTGATCGCCTCCTCAGCGGAGAGAATTTGAAAGTTCTAATCGTACTCCCCCAGAATCTCCACCCGATCATCATCATCATCGTCTACGACGTCATCTTCCAGGAGGAAATCGGAAAAATAAGAGTCAGAATATGAATACCAATGCTCATCTCGTCATGGGTGGTGGATCCCGAGGAAACATCAAAAACTGGGTGACCACCACTGATCCCTGTGGACGGTGTTAAATGCCCAAATTCCAATGGAGGAGCGGAAGAGCCCTCTCCGGCGCGGGGGATCGAAGTAAATTTAATGGGGGAGATAGTCATTGAGAAAGAGAAAATGTTTTGGAGTATACCTAACCTAAAGTTTGTGAATTCCAGCGGCGGCAATGGTCAAGCACGGCGGAGCAACAACAGAGAGAAAGAGTGTGAAGTTTGAAAAGTGAGAAATGACAAGAGGATCTCATTTATATAGAGAGCAGATTAGGGCGCGTGGAGCTCGCGAACTAAGGCCGCCCGCGCGTCACGACCCTTGAAGTCAGGCGTGTGATGAACATGCGCCATCATCACTCCTGCAAAAGTGATCATAGAAGTCACAACAGAGTCGCCTCGGGACATGAGATGTCACACTGAATCCCATAAAGGCACCGAAATTTAAGCGAAAACCCATACACTGGTTGCATACCAGATCCCGCGCGAGCCCTATAGCCCGACGAGTGACCTGGGGGGCAATTGTTGTGCTCGAATAATTAAACTGCACGTGGGGTCTAGCACTTAAGAAAAGTTTTTGTATTTAGTCGGGCGAAATACTAATCAGGATGGCCAGTGACCTAAGTAGGTCACTAACAGAAGGTTAATCTGACCCTACTAAGGTCGGGGTAAGATCTCACCTTTTCCGAGCTGCATGGTCGCGAACTAACGGGACCCCGGGACAATACCTCAGAAAAGAGCAATTTCATAATGGCGGCGCCTGCGCGCTTGAGTCCCGGGAAGTAAACATGATCAGAGAAGACCTTCCCAAAGGGGAAGCTGCTCCCTGGCCATAAAAAAGCAGGACGCCATAACAAGGAAAGATCAGGTGAGTGACCTCGAAGTTTGAGTCAGCGACCTTGGATATAGTACCAGCGACCTCCGGCGAGTAACCCAAGGCAAGGAGGTCGCCCCACAATTCAGCAGGAACACTCCGCCCAGTAACCGAAGTCGGTGCCATTTAATGCTCCCTTCGTGCCATTTAATGCCTAGACCCTAGGCCCCTAGGAGGCTATACCCCAGGAGTTTGTAGTATAAATACATATAATTAAAGCTCATTGAGGGGTTTGAACATCCTACAAAGGCTTTATTAGCCAAAAAAAGAGGTCTTTGGCCCAAACACTTTTGCAATTTATTGCTTTCCAACACTTAATAACAAGCTCTAAATAGCATGTTCATCACACTGATGAAGAACATTCCTTTTATTCTTCATTAACTCTCACCAACCTTAAATCCTAAATAGTTTGATACCAATCTAAGCCACATTAATGCCTTAATTGCTATCAACAATTATGTCCTTACAAATAATTGTCTCTAGGACACTAATACTAACACTATTACAATTGTTTTGGAACTTCCATCAAAATTATAAATTTTCCAACAATTGATACCACTTGTTGGTCTCGAAATACCGAGTTAAAATTCGAAAAATCTCAATGGGAGGTGACTTTAAAAATTTTGCGAATGTGTTATATAGATTTGCTAAAATATGTATGATAGTTAATATGAAAACAAATAAGAACACACATATTTTTATAGTGGTTCTGAGAACTCCTCCTACATCCACTCTTCCCTTCATGGGTCCTTAATCCAATAGAAACCTTAGTTTACACTGTTAGGGACACCATCATACAGATGTTTAATGAGTTCTCACTCTCGGGACTTATCTCCCTCATGGGATTGCCTATAGATGTTTAATGAGTTCTCACTCTCGGGACTTATCTTCCTCACGGGATAGCCCACCCTCCCTTGCGAGATTGCCTCTTAACTACCTCACTGAATCACTAATTCTCTCTCAAGAAAGGGTTTGGGTTTGGTGTTATTTCCAAGTAGGTGAGATTTTCCCTTACATTGTTTTAGTCTTTAAGCTAAGGATTGAAAAATCTCTCTAAGCTTAGGATATGTCATTTATGCTTAGATATAATGTAGAACACTCTTGGGTAAATTTGGATATCTAATGCTCTGTGTTCTTGAATGAAGATGCTTGAATATTTGGCTTTAATCTTCACTTGGCAGCATCCTCCATTATCTTCTTTTGACGATAGTGCAATGTATTTATAATGTGGATTTAAATATTATCGTTGGAGAGTAAATTCAAATGCATACTAATAACCTTCCAGCTTTTCTTTGTCCTTTTGCACTACACTATTGCTTGCAACTTTATGTCACATCCAGCTCAAAGTTAAGGAGAATGATATACCCAAAATGACATTTAGAACACAATATGGTCACTACGAGTTCACAGTAATGCCTTTTGAAGTAACCAATGCACCGACAATTTTTATGGATATGATGAATCGCACATTTCATCAGTATGTTGATCAATTCATCATCGTATTCATCGATGATATATTAGTGTATTCAGGGGATGAGAGGAAACACGAAGAACATCTGCGAATTGTGCTAGAAACCCTAAGAAGGGAAAAACTCTATGCTAAATTTAATAAATGCGAATTTTGGCTCGATAGAGTTATGTTTTTGGGACACATTATTTCGGCAAAGGGGATTGAAGTAGATCCCCCAAAAGTGGAAACTGTAGTAAATTGGAAAGCTCCAAGGAATGTGAATGAAGTACGGAGCTTCATGGGTTTGGCTAGATACTATAGGAAGTTCATTCAAGATTTCTCCCGAATTGCGAGACCCCTAACGCAACTGACTAAGAAAAATGAAAAGTTTGTCTGGTCGCCCAGATGCGAAGAGAGTTTCGAAGAGCTAAAACAGAGACTAGTGTCAGCTCCAATATTAACCATCCCAGATGGTACTGAAGGATTCTCAATTTATATGGATGCCTCGAAGACGGGTTTAGGGATCTTATGCAAATCGGAAAGGTTATTGTTTACGCATCACTACAACTAAAACCCCATGAGCAAAACTACCCAACTCATGACTTGGAGTTAGCAGTAGTAGTTCATGAACTGAATATTTGGAGGCATTATTTGTACGACGGGAAGTGTGAAATCTACACTGACCACAAAAGCCTCAAATACTTCTTTACCCAAAAGGACCTGAACATGAGGCAAAGAAGATGGCTGGAGTTAGTAAAGGATTATGATTGTACGATCCACTACCATCCTGGGAAAGCAAACGTTGTAGCTGATGCCCTTAGTCGGAAGGGTAACCTTCAGTTGGCATTCATATCTACACTAACGCCTACCAAGCAAGAATCACTAATTCAAGAATTTTCACAATTAAGGTTAGAGTATATTGAACCATGTTGCATAAATGGGTTGTTATCTGCACTAATGGTACAACCAACCGTGAAGGAAAGGATCAAAGAGGCACAACGGAGTGACAAGTTTCTTGACAAGATTAAGACAAGGGCAGAAAAAGGAGACATTAAAGGTTTTTCCATTGCCTCAGATGGAACCTTGATGTTTGAATGAAGATTGTGCGTAGGCCATGACATATCTTTAAGAGAGAAAATTCTTAAAGAAGCACATACCACTCCTTACACAGTACACCCAGGGGAAACAGAGATGAATAGAGATCTAAGGGAAACATTCTGGTTGAAAGGAATGAAGAGAACTATAGCCGAATTCGTGAGGAGATGTTTGACTTGTCAACAAATCAAAGTCGACCATCAACGACCATCAGGATTGTTAAATCCACTAGAAATACCAGAATGGAAATGGGAGCATGTCACTATGGATTTTGTTACGGGCTCCTAAGGACGAAGCGAGACCACGATGCTATTTGGGTAGTGGTAGATCGACTAACAAAGTTGTCTCATTTCATTCCAGTTCGAATGATGTATTCATTGGATAAGCTTACTCAATTGTACGTGGAAGGAATCATCAGGCTACATGTCATACCAGTCTCTATCGTTTCAAATCGAGACCCACGTTTTACTTCAAAATTTTGGAAGAGTCTCCAACAAGCCATGGGAACGAAGCTCCACTTTAGTACCGCCTATCACCAGTAAACAGATGGCCAATCGGAAAGGACGATTCAGACACTTGAAGACATGTTAAGAGCCTGTGCCCTAGACCTCGAGGGTAGCTGGGAAGATCATCTTGCTTTGATAGAATTCGCATACAACAATAGTTTCCAAGCTACGATTAAGATGGCACCATTTGAAGCACTATATGGTAGGAGATGTAGGACGCCAGTGTGCTGGGATGAAGTTGGAGTTCGAATGATTCTTGGTCCCGAATTAATTGAAAAATCCGCAGAAGTTGTTACAATAATAAGGGACAGAATTAAAGCCTCTCAAGACCGTCAAAAATCGTATGTTGACACGCGGAGAAAAGATCTGGAGTTTGATGTCGGGGAGAAAGTTTTTCTTCGAGTAGCTCCAATTAAGGGTTTAGTGCGGTTCGGAAAAAGAGGGAAACTAAAACCACGTTACATAGGGGCTTTCGAAATCCTGGAAAGAATTGGAGAAGTAGCTTACCGTCTTGCATTACCCCCAGACCTGTCGCAAGTGCACGATGTATTTTACGTATCAATGATAAGGAAATACATTATGGATCCAGGTCATGTTATCAATTTTAAAGACTTATAATTAAATCGGGACATGACGTATGAGGAGGTACCTGCAACTATTCTAGAAAGAAAAATGCATATCCTCATAAATCGACAGATTCCCTTAATACTAGTGCAATGGAATAGGCATGGGAGAGAAGAAGCCACCTGGGAAAGGGAAGACGAAAGTTTAGCAAAATACCCAGCTGTAGTCTAAACATTTAGTAAGTGAAATTTCGGGGACGAATTTTTTGTTAGGAGGATAGAATGTAATACCCCGTGCATATTTCATACTTGAGCATAATTTTAAATTACATTATAATTTTAAAATATTTTTTTTACTAACGACAATTTTAGTATCTTTAAAAAAATTGTTTTTGAAGGAAAAGCTGGACGAGCTGCTCAAACTCAAAGGTAGTCATAGCACTTAAAAATAAAATTTGATTTACCCATAATACGACTAAAGAGTATAAAATAAAATAGGTGTATAAATATATAAGTGTATATATATGTGTGTATAAATATATATGTATATATACATTAGTTGTTACATACGTATATGAGATAAAGATAAAATAAAATGAAAAATGAAAAAGAAAGAGATAAAGGAAGAAAAAAACAACGTGGCAAGTAAGCATAAAGGATAAGGAGGACACTTCATCAAGCCTATGTAGTAGATTAGTCATTAGCTAGTTACATAGGTTAGATTAGTCATTAAGCTACACGAACATATACATACACCTATAAATAGGATGCTTGCCACCATCCTTCCATTCATGTTTCGAATACTTCAAAAAAAATTATATATATTATCACTCTACAATCCTAAATATGTTCACCTAAAATTCAGCTGGCGTGATTGACGTTTTAATCCCAAATAAAGGTAATTGTATCTTCTTAGTCTTTTAATATTTTTATTTTGTAAAAAAATCATACATTTATTCCCATGCCTGAAATATAATTAATAATTAGGGAAATATATTATTATTTCTTTTGTTAAAAATATCAAATGGGATTTGTATGGAAATTTTGGTAAAACTAATATTTGCATGCATTATATTGAACTTGTGTATCGAGTGCACGCAAACTAGTAAAATTCAATCACGTAAAATAGCAGGGGAAATCACTTTATATTTCACATAGTGTATGAAAATATAATGTAATTTCATTTTACTAAAATATCACCCTACTTATGGTATTATTAATATTAAGTATTAACACTAGTAATGTTGTACTTTAAAGAATAAATTATAGAGCCATTTAGAAATAAATCTCTAAATAAAATGTGCTAAGTGCAGTACTAAAGGAGTTCGAGGCTCAGACCAATCTTTTCCCCCATCAAGAACAAAAGTACAAGTTAACAAGGTAGGTAACATTATCTGCAGTAAAGTGGTAATGTTTTGTCGTTTGTTAATGTATGAATTGTATTTATTATATCAACCAATGTGTTATTATTATTCCGGATCTTCGGATCTAAGTGGCCAATTGGACTGACGAGTTAATGACCGACGGGTCTATCGGGCCAGAGCCTTATGTGTTCATTGAGTCTTGTGTACTCACCATAGTGATCTTCGGATCATAGAGCCTATTGGACCTACGGGTTAAGGATCGACGAATCTATCGGACAATTTTATTTATGAAATGACTGACGAGTCCGGTTCGTAATAATACAATCTGTGTGCACTTTCAAATGACTTAACAGTCTACAGGTTATCCACTGAGATTTCATCTCACACCCCATTTTTTTTAACATCTCAGATTTCGAAGTTGAAGCTCGGGAGCTACCGTAACACCAAGCCCCCGACCAAATATTTAATTAAATCCACTTTATTTAAGCTAGTATTGTTAGCTATAATACTCTTATGTTTGTAATAAACCAGGCCGGATTGTTTGCATTGGCAATGTTTTACTAAATTACATTTTTATAATATATTTGTATTACCTGCTCTATTCCTCTGTCACTTAGATTTGTTATTTCGCTTCCACTGGAAAAAAAAAAGAATTTAGTCAGACACGTGTTTGCTACGTGGCAACTCGATCTCAGCTCGCTCAAACCATAGAGGGTTTAACGTACCAGGAATGGGACGCTACAAAAGACCTTCCAAACATCATGAGAATTTTGAGACTAACTTGTCGCCTTCAATTGGCCACACACTACCCACGTCCATCTCAGGTTCCTCTACGGTACATCCTTTATCCAATTATGTATCTTATGATCGATTTTCTTTCTCTCACAAGGCTTTTCTAGAGGACATCACTTCTCGAGATGAGCCAAAATATTTTTCACAGGCTGTGAGGGATCCAAAATGGCGTGAAGCCATGCAGAAGAAGATAAAAGTGTTGAAAGAGAATGGAACTTGGACACTAGTTCCCTTGCCTCCTCGAAAGAAAGTTGTAGACTCTAAATGGGTATACAAAATCAAATAAAAGCCCACAGGGGAAGTTGAACGTTATAAAGCACGACTCGTGGTGAGGGGATTCACCCAAAGGCGTAGATTTTCATAAAACCATCACTCTGGTGGCAAGATTAGTTACATTTATATGCCTATTAACTGTAGCAGTTAAGAAAGGATGGGAAATTCACCAATTAGATGTCAACAATGCATTTCTTCATGGAGACCTTGTTGAACACATCTACATGAGAATTCCACAGTGGTTCGTGAGACAAAGGGAAACTCGAGTTTGCAAACTACAAAAGTCTCTCTATGGTTTAAGGCAGGCTTCAAGAAATTGGCATCACAAATTTACTCACGCTTTGACAACTTTTGGTTTCCGTCAATCCCGAGCAGACCATTCTTATATTATCAATTGTTGGGAGATAAATTTAATAAAGATATATGATTTTGATTAGATCTCAAAACCCCTGAGTATGACATGTTCAGGATAATCTTGATAGTTGAGTCAGGATTCAGTTTTAGAGTATTCAGGATGATATCTGCAAAATGTGTAGTCAGCAGATATAGATCAGGATAGATTTTGTTAAGTTCTGAAGACTCAGTAAGTTTCTGAAGAAACTGAAGTTTCAGTATGAAACTGAAGTTTCTGAGGTTTCAGTAAGAAACTGAGAAACTAAAGAGTTAGTAAACTACGCGGAGTAGTCAGAAAGCTCTAGAGGTGAAGTTAGTAAGCTACAGAGGTAGTTTGAAAGCTTGTTTGTGTTTGAGTAAGTAAACTACGGAGGTAGTCAGAAAGCTCAAGGTCGGGTTGAGTAAGTAAACTACGTGGAGTAGTCAGAAAACTCAGGGCCGAGTTGAGTAAGTAAACTACGCGAGGTAGTCAGAAAGCTCAGAAGTGATTAGTGAATTTCTCTGAGGATCAGAGAGAGTGGACGTAGGAGCTTGAGTCTCTGAACCACTATAAACTGCTGTGTTGTTTATTGCTTTCTTTATATGTGCTTAACTGTTGCATCACTGAGTTTGAAAGCATATTTTCACTGATATTTCAGTTGGAATCAATCCACTGGAAGTTGCATGTAATTGAATCACAGCCTAATCACTATTCCATTAAAGGAAGGTTTTCAGCAAAGCTTAAAACGAGTATAAACTAAGGGGCCAACCATTCCGCACATCTGAGTAGCTAGAACAGATAGTTACCAAACTTAACTTACTCTTCTAAGGGTTCAGTAAATTAGTTATCTGATCCAAGCAACTCAGGATCTCTGAAACTCAGGACTCAGTTGGGATTATCTAAGGTTTCTGAAAGCAGCTCAGGATCACTGTCTCAGTAGACTTTGACTCAGAGTGATTTGTGCTTCTCAGGACCTAATCTTCAGGATTATCTGACCCAAGCTGACCTCAGTAAGAAAAGGTTTTAAAAAACACTGAACACGTATATTCCCCCCCATACACGTGTAAGACTCGTTTTCACCGGGACCAACAAGTGGTATCAGAGCAGTGGTTCAACTTGACCACCTGCTTTGTTGACCAAAGTTTTATTTGCTAAAAATACTTGTGGTCTATCTGAACTGATCTTATTTGCTGAATTCTTAAAAGACTCAGTTAAAATGTCTTCTAAGAAACTTCCCATGTTCTCAGTGGAGAACTATGATTTATGGAGACTTAGAATGCAGGCTCACCTGTATTCCAAACATGAACGTATGTGGAGAGTGGTCTCTGGAGGGACATTCCAATTTACTGTGGTGAATCCCAGAGGAACAGAAGATGAGAGAATTGATCCTAGAGCAGAATTTCCTAAGTTTGATGACCAACTGACTCCTGAGGAGAGAAAGTTAGTCAATCTAGACTACATTGCAAAAGACACACTATACAGTACAATTGATGATGGTGTGATGGGAATGATCTCTCACTGCAATACTGCCAAAGAAATTTGGGATACACTAGCTGTAATGTGCCAAGGCACAGATCATATCAAGGAAAACAAACTTTCAGTTGCAATAGGAAAGTTTGATAGTTTTGAAATGGAAGAAGGTGAATCAATTGACAAATTGGAAGTCAGATTCACTAGTATTATGAATGATCTAAATGCACTTGGAAAGAAATATCCACAAAGAGAAATTGCATTGAAAATTCTTAGAGGTCTTTCTAAGAAATGGGATATACATGCAGTGGTGATTGAAAATACCAAAAACATTAATTCAATGCCATATCAACAAGTCTTCTCTGAGCTGAAGGCCTATGAGTTTGTAATTGATAAGAAATCCAAAAAGGCTGACAGCAAAGATGATTCATGATCTAGTAAAAATGTGGCTTTTAAAGCCAAAGATAAAACCTGTAAAACTAGAGAGTCTGAGAACTCCCTTGCTAAGAATCAGGATGAGCTTGAGGATAAGCTAGCACTGATGGCAAGGAAGTTTGAAAGACTTAATAGTCGATATAGAAAATACAAAAGTTGTTACAGGAATCACAGGTACCAGAAGAAACCTGAGGACAGATCAACTGAGAAGAAGAAAGACCTGAAAGTTGAGGGATCTTCATCCAAAAGGAAGGACTCCAAGTCCAAAGAAGAAAGTGATCAGGATGATGATGCCAGCAGATGCTACAATTGCCAAAAGAAAGGTCACTTCCAGTATGATTGTCCAGATCTGAGTGCTAAGGAGAGAAGAGAAAGGCAAGCTAAAAGAGACAAGAAGTTCTCTTGCAAAAAGGCCATGGTTGCAGAAGAAGAACATTCTGAGGAGGGATCTAGCTCTTCAGATGAGATATTCTCAGACAGTGAAAGTGATGACATTTGTCTGATGGCCATTGAGGAGGTAAACTCTTCTTTCTCTGTTGTTTCTCCTACACTAGCACAAGAGTTGTCAAGTTCAACTGTAAACAGTCAATTTGACCTGATGGATTCTTTTGAGAATCTGATGAACGACTATGCTGCTTTACAAGAACTGCTAAATGAAACTCAAGAGCAGAATAAAGAACTGAAAATCTAAAATGGAAAAACTCTAGCAATACTAAAATCACTTCTCAATTAATGGGAGCTACTGATGAACTGGATGTTCTGAAAGTACAACTCTCAGAGAAAGAGAAGTTGATAGTGACCCTAATCGAAAAAAGCTAGAGAAATCCATCAAGAGATTCAAATTTAATCAGACTAAGTTCAATGACCTCTCGAGAAGCATGAAACTCTACAGAATCGTGAGGATAGTGCATGAAGAAGTTAACTCTATTGAATATCGCATCTAAAGTAATAGATGAAATTGAGTTACCAGAGATCCGCCACTATAAAACCGGATTGGGATACATTCCAGTGGGGAACCTCACAAGGTCATCGAATCTTTGCGATCAAGTAGCAAGAAGACAATCTTTGTAAAACCAGTGGCACCTACACTTCAAACTGAAGTAATGCCCAAGGTTGTAGACAAGGGAAAATGACATATGGTCTCAGTAAAACTGAATGATCAGGTAGGAAAGCCCAAACCTCAGGTGAAGGCTAGAAAACCTGAGCACTCAGTTGGAAAGTTTCAGGCAAGTACTTCAAAGCCTCGGGCTAAGAATACAAACCGAAAGGCTCCACATGAACCATCGAGGAATCCTCGGATGAGAAACACTCACAGAGACATTCTCAATTGAAGAGACCAAGTCCTCAATCTTTGAAAGACCCAGATTTCAAAGATGATAACCCGAACCCCACTTGCTTAAGGGTAAAGGTTATCTGAACCCGAGTCAACAAAGATTTAGACCGGCTGCACTGAAGCCAAAGCAAATTAACAGAAGGCCTGAACCAAAGAAAAATTCTAAAGCCCATGTTCATGCTAAAGCTAGCACACATACACAGAAAACTGCTAAGGCACCCAGAGTAGTAAATGTGTATGTTGATGTTTATGGAAGACAAATTAGCCACTCTAAAGTGATTAGAGTTGTCAAGCAAATTTGGATTCCGAAAGGTACATCTAACCTTGTAGGACCCTACACAAATTGGGTACCTAAAAATTGATCATTTTTCGGGGAGGAAAACAAGGGCACCGAGTTGATTAAAGATCACATAAAGAGCGATGAAAGAGAGATGAAAAGGCCCCTGATGTATGGTATCTTGACAGTGGATGTTCAAGACATATGACAGGATTCAAGAAGATACTCAGTGACTATGTTGAACAAAGAGGCCCACAGATCACTTTTGGAGATAACTCCAAGGGACAGACTGAAGGATATGGAACTTTGGAAATCGACTCAGTTCATATCCATGGTGTTTCATATGTATCTGGATTGAAGCATAATTTGCTTTCAATAATCCAATTCTGTGATAATGGTTTTAATGTTGAGTTCTCTAAGAACTTATGTTATGTGAAAGATGATACAACACAGAAAATATTACTGAGTGGTACTAGAAAAGGAAATGTGTATCTTGCTGATTGGAGTTCAACTCCTAAAGATACATGTTTGGTTGCTAAAAGTTCCACAGATACCAGTTGGTTATGGCATAAAAGAATGAATCACCTGAATTTCAAAACCCTGAATAAGCTTGCAAGATTAGCTCTTGTAAGAGGGTTGCCTAATGAAGTGTTCAGTAAGGAACATATTTGTGATGCGTGCCAGAAAGGAAAACAAATTAGAGTATCATTTAAAAGCAAAGTAGATGTTTCTACTGACAGAATACTTCAGTTACTGCATATGGATCTTTTTGGTCCTATAACACCAGTGAGCACTAATGGCAGGAAATACACATTGGTAGTAGTTGATGACTACTCAAGATATACTTGGGTCATATTCTTACTCAGTAAGAAAGAGACTCAGATAAAAGTTTTTAATTAATGAAAAGGCTCAAGATTGAGAAAAATTTGAGTGTGGTCAAAATCAGATCTGACAAGGGAACTGAATTTATAAATCATATCATATCTGATTATTGTGCAGCAAATGGAATTTCACATGAAACATCAGCTATGAGGACCCCTCAACAAAATGGTGTTGCTGAAAGAAGGAACAGGACTCTGAAAGAAGCTGCAAGGACAATGATAGCTGAAGCTGATATCCCTAAAAGGTTTTGGGCTAAAGCTGTCAACACTGCATGCTACTCTCAGAACAGATCCATGCTGACCAAGAGTCAAGGCAAAACACCCTATGAGCTTTTGAATGAAAGGAAGCCTCTTGTTTCTTTCTTTCGTGTGTTTGGTTGCAAGTGTTTCATACACAATAATGGTAAAGATCAGTTGAAAACATTTGATAGTAAAAGGCGATGAAGGAATATTCTTAGGATATTAGGAAGTCAAAAAGCTTTTCGAGTTTACAACTGTAGGACTCTTATTGTGGAGGAAACACCTCATGTTGTTTTTGATGAATCTACTTGTTTTCAGAAGAAACAGGAACATGATGCAGATGAACTGACTAAGAGGATCACCAGATTAAGCCTGAAAAAGAATGACAAATCATCCACTAAACCTGAAAAGAAGAAGTCAGTCACTATCTATGATTGGAGTGACTCAGACTCAGATAAAGAAGTTCAGGATGGAACTCAGGATGGTGAGACTCAGGAAAACCAACACTCCAAAGGTGACCAATCTGAACAGACACCAGTTCAGACTCAGGTATGTGATGCCAATGAAGATGTGGTCACAGCTGAGGCAAATTCTGGATCTATCAACCAAAGGGGAACAAATGTCTCTGACAATGTTCTGAATGGAATTTCCCCTGAGGAAGATGATTCCCTTTCTCCTTTTTCGTTGTTCCTCGAGTTTCTTGAATTAGCCCGAACTTAACATTTCAAATGTTGAGGATACTCTTGAAGGGGAACATCAAGAAGGAAATGGTTAGATAGTCATCCTACAAGTCGATTGTGGGTGATCTAACCTGAAGGTGTTAAAAGAAGAAGGTTCCATGGTGAGAGTGCACTATTCATTTGCTTCCTATCGGAGAAAGAACCTCATCGAGATTGGTGAAGCTCTACAAGATTCTCATTGGATTCTTGCTATGCAAGATGAAATTTGAATCAATTCTCAAGGAATGAAGTATGAGAGCTAGTAGATAGACCGAAAGGCACAATGTCATTGGAACCAAGTGGGTTTTAAGAATAAAAGAGATGAAAACAACAACATTGTAAGAAACAAGGCAAATTTAGTTGCACAAGGTTATTCCCAAGAAGAAGGCTTGGAATATGATGAAACCTTTGCACTGTTGCAAGACTAGAAGCCATCGATTGTTTCTTGCATATCTTTGCCCACATGAAGTTCACGGTCTATCAAATGGATGTGAAAAGTTTATTTTAACGGTGTGCTTAAAGAAGAGGTTTATGTGGAACAACCTCCCGGTTTCAAAGCAGAATGACCAAGTTTCTGTGCTCGGAAAAGCTTTGTATGGTCTTAAGCTAACACCAAGAGCATGGTATGATACTCTTTCTTAGTTTCTTACTGACCATGGTTTTGTCAAAGGGGCTGTTGATAGAACTCTGTTCAGGATAGAAGATGGGGAAGATATCTTACTAGTTCAGGGATATATGTTGATGACATCATTTTTGGATCTCAAACCATCAATTTGTGTGAAAAGTTTTCAACACTGATGAAAGGCAAGTTTGAGATGTCAATGATGGGAGAGATGAATTTCTTTCTAGGTCTTCAAGTGAAACAATCAAAGGAAGGAATATTCATCAACCAGGCAAAGTACACCAGAGATCTGATTACCAAATATGGTG
This sequence comes from Stenogyne calaminthoides, assembly GCA_037126765.1. Taxonomy (NCBI): domain Eukaryota; kingdom Viridiplantae; phylum Streptophyta; class Magnoliopsida; order Lamiales; family Lamiaceae; genus Stenogyne; species Stenogyne calaminthoides. Next base: position 14,354,097 of record JBBCBC010000010.1, read on the forward strand.
TACAGAATTGCAATGCAGTTAGGATTCCCATGAATACTAACTACAAGATTGATCATGATTCTAAAGGCAAATCAATGAGTCAAACTGATTATAGAGGAATCATTGGATCATTGCTCTATCTCATGACAAGTAGTAGGCGGATATAACATTATTTGTTGGGATATGTGCAAGATACCAAGTTAATCCTAAGGCTAGTCACATGGAGGCTGCCAAAAAGATACTGAAGTATCTTAAGGGCACAGTGAATAGAGGATTATGGTATCCGGTGATGATAACCTTGAATTAACTGGTTTACTCAGATGCTGATTATGGAGGTTGCGACCAATGTGAAGTCCACTACAGGAACTTGTCAATTTCTAGGAAGTAAGTCGATATCTTGGGTTTTCGAAGAAAATGGACCTCAAAGAGCAACCAAGATTTTGAAATTTGAATACATGGTCTGCAGGAAGTCATTGCAGGTTTCAGATTCTTTGGCTCGGACAACAATTAAGGGATTATAAAGTTGTAGCCTAATGAAGTACCAATATTTTGTGACAATAATAGTGCCATTGCTATTTCACAAAATCCGGTATTGCACACCAGATGCAAGCATGTGGATGTCAGACATCACTTCATCAGAGGTCATGTCGAGAAAAAGGACATAAGGATGGAGAAAATTCATACCGACAAAGAGAGTCGATATCTTGACTAAACCTTTGGTCAATCAAGATTTCAGAACTTTCGATTGAATTAGGGATGTTAGATCGGTGTATAGAGTAAAATCTGAAAAATTGAAGGTTTTCGGATGCATGAAGTTTTCTCGAATTCTCTACCGAGAAGCTCAGGATAAAATGGAAATCATCGAATCGAGTCTCGGGAAACTCGGATTAAGCGAAGGTCAAGATTACTCGGTGTTATCTTGAACCCATTCGAAGATTTTCGATATTATCTTGACATTTTATCATAGTCGAAGACTCAAAGAAGACTGATAGAGAGAAATTAGTCTGAAGAAGTAATGACTCATGCAACTCATTTATTGCTTAAGTAAAGCTCAGTAATCATTTGTAATAAATACAAAACACCTAAGGAATGTTTTTGGGCGGGATCTTTTGAAATTCCGAAGAAGGTCTACAGTCATTTAATGCTCTGTTACATTAATGACCAATGAGGATATTTTGGCGGCTTACTTTTCGGAAGATCGACTGTTCGCATACCCGATTAATTGGAGATTAATCTCAACCGTTGCTTTTCACCTAACCAATGTGAATTCCCACGATCTCGAAACTATTTATACCCCAATAATCCATTCAAGCCAAATTTTATCAAACCCTTCGTTCCCAAAATCCTCTACAAAATTAATCCCCTTTGCCCAGAAAACCTAAACCCTAAATCTTCAATCTCTGAAATGGCTCCTACCATTTTCGATAAATTAGCCGAAACCAACAAACCTTGGTACGAGTTCGTTGTCTCGCTCGATAGCACAACCAACTCCAAACCAGAAGAGGAGGCTCTCCATATGATCCGATTGGCCAAACTCACTCATCTCGTCGCAAGCCGACCGGACCAAGAATACGCAAAAGAGGTAATCGAGTTCATCTGTAATATGAAGATAGATGAAGAGGATGGTATGCATTCTGAGATTACTGTATCACATTTAGAGCATTCGTCCAAATACATCGATTTTGAAAGGGAATTGTATATAATTCCGAAGAATTTAAACGATGTTTTTGAGCTTTGTGATAGAGGAGAGGATCCTGCTATGTATATGTTGGGTAGAGAGCAGGAGTATTTAGATAGGATTGCTGAGAATCCTGTAAAATTTGAGGCTACACTGCATAAGAGGCATTTGAAGCCACAATATAGAGTTTTGTTGGATATTGTGAGCAAATGCATCATGAGCCTTGCGGGGAGTTTTGAGCAGATTAGTACCCCGAAGCTCAGAATAATGGCGGCGATCGAGGCTTCACCCACCACCGACTTCAACTGGCTCAGATTCTTGATTCAGATGGTGAGTGAGCAAGCCAAAGTCATAAGAAAGGTTGACGGGGCTATCATGATTAAAGGCAAGATCCACCATGCAACCAAAATAGCATTTATTTTGGAGATGTGCAGAGAGGAGGAGGACATCTTCGCCAATTCGACCACATTCCCTAAGTCCAAGGTGCTCTTCAAGCCCATTGCTGTGAAGAAACATGCCATCAGAGGGAAGAAAGAAAAGAAAGTAGAATCACCAAAAGTTGTTGCTGCTGAAGAGACCCAACAAACCAGGGGGAATGTTTTGTTGGAGGCAAAAAAGGAGCAGGGTGTAAGATTGATGAAGCAGAAGAACCTTGCTCCAAAGCGCAGAAGATTGGTGGTTCTCACCGATGAAGATGGCAGTGATTCTGAGGAGATTCAACCTGAGGGCCAAACCGCTCAGAATTCGCCATTGCAAGTTTTGGCTCAGGTTATCTCTAAGGCACAGGAACAGACTGAGGAGCAGGTCTTCTCTGAGGTGCTTGAGACTTCGCTCAGTTCAGATAAAATTTCTCAGGAAATTTTTAAAGGAACTCAGGCCTCAGAGATTCGTACCAAAGATGTGCCGGCTTAGACAGAAGAGCCAACTCAGAGTCAATCTGAGAACGTGCCAGCTCAGGCCCCTGAACCTACTCAGATGCAAACTGAGGACCTGACTGCATCAGATGCTGCTGAGACTCAGGAGCAGCTTACTTTTGATGAGCTCCTGAGTGAGCTACTTCTTGATCCTTCAGTTGATGCTTCAACTGAACTAGAAAGCCCAAGATTGAAGAAGGGCGAAGCTGAAGAAACCGAGTGGAGGAGCAAGGGGGAACGGTTCATCCTTGACCGCTACCCTGAGCTCAGCTCATTCCCTGATCTGCAAGATATCTTCTTCAGATTAAGGTCGACGGTTTTCATCCTCAACCAGACTCTTCTGGAGATGCTTAACATTGCTGCATTCAGAGGGGAAGACTGGTGGAATGAGGAGACAGCTTTCCTGACTGAGTTCTCAGGATTCAGGAAGACAAAGCTCAGGATGAAAAATTCCGATTTTGATGAGCTAGTTCAGAGGAAGATAGCTGAGAGGAGAGCTACTGAAGTTGGTGCCCCTAGCAGCAGAGACAAATTTCAAGATGGGGACCAACAGGGAGATGCTGAGGATCAGTCTCAGATGGAGAAGGAAACTTCTTGTCCTGATCAACCTGAAATCATTCAACCTCAGACTGAAGCTAGCACTCTTCAGGTACCTTTTGGCACTATTAAAAATTATTCCAAAGTTACTGAAGTTTCTATCTTTAACTCTGAATTGTCTGATGTACATGCTGAGGCTTAGTTGGAGACTGGAGCTCAGGATGAAGCTGATGCTCAGGTGCAGACCGACCCTCAGGTTGTGTCTGCACCTCAGGATGATCAATCAGCACAGAAGGTGCAGAAGGTTCCTGAGATCGACCTCACTCCCTTGATAGAGAAGCTTGAGAAGGTTGAGCCAATGATGAACAAGATTGCCCAGATGGAAGAGACATTGGTCAACCAAGCTCAGAAGATGGAGAATCTTAGTCACTCTTCAGAACTGGTGCAAATCCAAAACACTCTGACCTCAAAGATGACCTCCATGGAAGACAAGATGAATGAAAAGCTGGAGGGAGTCAAGGCTGAGCTGAGTGCTGAACTGAAACAGAAGCACCAGGAGAGAACTGCATTTCTAGAGGTGAAATTGGCAGAGAGGAATGAAGTGCTGATCAAATCTGCTGTTGAGGAAATGAGCTCAATGCTCATGACCAAGATGACAGAGATGTTTAAAGATGCTCTCTCTGGCCAGTTTGCCCATCTCTCTGAAGAATTTTCTGTGGCTAAGAACCACATCAGGAGGCTGGAAGATGAACAAGATCAGATAGCAGGAGAGGTGCGTTGTGTGAGCAAAGAGCAATATCACATGGACACAGCACTCTTCAGACTTCTTCCAAATTACGGTGCCAAGAAGGGGGAAAGACAAGATGAGGACCTCAGGAAGTTATTGGCACGTACTTTGGAGAAAAAGGCACAGAAAGAAGCTGAAATGTATAGCCTATCCAAAGCCTTGAAGGAAGTCGAAGCTACTGACAAACTGAAGTTCGTTCAGGTGGAGAAGCCTATCTACACTCGAGTTTCTGAGGAAACCATGCTTGATGTTGCAAGAGAGAAACTGAGTGCTAGAGCTAAGGTTGGAACAAGCCAAGCTGCTGCTGAATTGCCTATGAAGAGGAAAGCCTTGGGCATTTTTCAACCTGAGAGCAAGCGTGCTAAGGCTTCTAAGCCAGTGCAGAGAAAGTTGATGGAGGAATTGGAAGAGTCTGCAGGTCAGCAGAAGAAGAAAGTCTTCAACACGAAGAATGCTCTGAAGACACTCCAGGTAGAACGGGCTAAGAAAGTTGTTGCTTCAGTCTCAGGCGTGCCTGTGATCAGGAAGAAGACTGAAGAAGAGCTGAAGCGAAGGAGTGGATTCAAAAAGTTTGCGAGCAAAAGGAGAGAGACATCAAAAGCACTGAAAAAATCACACGTTGATAAATAGATGCCTATCAAATTCAACGATGTGTGGGAAGAGGTCAAGAGAACCTTCTGGTTCTATTATGATGTGCTCAGGGAGTGGAGAGGGGAAAGCTCAAATCAGAATGAAGCATTCATTGAATATCTCCTTACCTTCTATCCAAAATATCTCCAAAGTTGGATGAACCTAGCAGATGAAGGAAAGGTACAGATAGTTGTCCCTGGTCCATACTCCTACCCTCCTCCAAGACTTGATAATGGCATGGTGAATGAGAAAGCCATTATTCAAGAAATTGCTCAGTATGCTGCTCAGTTGGGTTTGACAGGGAACAGTCTGGATATCATTAAGGAAAGAGATGCTCTGAAAAGGAGGTATTTCGGAATGTTCAACCTGGAAGTGCCCGCTGATGAAGCTGAAGAAGATGCAAGTTGAAGAGCAGATGCAAACTAAAGAGCAGAAGACTGAAGAGCCAAATCTGAAGACTGAAGACTTACCTGAAGACGCTTGTAATTTTTCTATCTTTTTGTCTTATTTTTGTTTTGATAAATTTCATTGTAACCTGTAACAGACTACTCATCATCAATGAAAATTTATCATTTATGCTCAAAAGATAATATCTCATTATCTTATTTACATGTCTTTACTTTTGATATGCTGAATGAATGTCTCTGAATTAATTGTTTATGAGGGAAATTGTTTAAATATTTGGTGATGAACTATTTAAGAAGATTCATTACTGAATAAATTGTTGAATGATTAAATATTGGGAGACTCTCTGAAATTGTTGAGAGATTCTGTGATTCAGGACATTGTTGGGAGACATAACCAATCTTGTAATAGGATAAAACTGAAACCTGAGTTTAGGTTATATGGTTGTAACAAGATAGGTTTTGGCATCATCAAAAAGGGGGAAATTGTTGGGAGATGAATTTAATAAAGATATATGATTTTGATTAGATCCCAAAACCCCTGAGTATGACATGTTCAGGATAATCTTGATAGTTGAGTCAGGATTAAGTTTTAGAGTATTCAGGATGATATCTGCAAAATGTGTAGTCAGCAGATATAGATCAGGATAGATTTTGTTAAGTTCTGAAGACTCAGTAAGTTTCTGAAGAAACTGAAGGTTCAGTATGAAACTGAAGTTTCTGAGGTTTCAGTAAGAAACTGAGAAACTGAAGACTCAATGAGAAACTGAGAAACTGAAGACTCGGCATGAAGACTCAGCATGAAGACTCAGTATATCAGTCAGTATATCCCTGAAGACTCAGAAGACTCAGAAGACTCTGAAGACGCTGAAGACTCAGAAGACTCTGAAGACTCAGAAGACCCTGAAGACTCAGAAGACTCTGAAGACGCAAGACTGAAGACTGAAGATCAAGAATACTGAAGGCACAGTAATTACTGAAGACTCAGTAATGTACTGAATGCTCAGTATAAACCTGAATGTTCCGAGGCACTGAGAATATTTATCTGAAGGATGCAATACTGAGAAAATCGCGATTCCTTAGAAGAATAGATATTTGCCAAGACATTCAAATGCAGACAAAAGGAACTAAGTCAGAGTGTTGTTAAGGTTATATCAACTCAGAGTTTGTAACCAAAAGAGCCATTGAAGGTGTCTATCTTCAACTGGAGACAAAAGTCAAAAAGAGGAAGACAGCACTGTACAAAATTGACACTGACAGTGACAGGTCGCTGAAAAAGATGTCAGAAGTACAAAAGTTCCAGACTGCAAAAAGTGAAGACCGGCTACATGAAAGGCTATTGCCTAAAACGTGTTAGGGAGTTTCAAACCCTAAATATAGTCGTTCCTCACACACCATAAGAGGAAACTCACGAAGCTATTTCTCCAACGGATAGTTTTCAAAGATTGACCTTGGTGTATGCCTATAAATACTTGTGACCCTCTACATTGTAAGGTTACGAGAAATTTGTAAGCAACTCAAGAAGCTCAAACTTATTATCGCAAAGTTAAAGCACTCGAAAAACATAAAATTTCCCAAGTGCTTTTATATTGAAGAGAGCTCACTAAACTAAGTCTAGCTTGATAAGACATATCCGAAGCTCAGTCGAGATATCCTAACCCTTTGCATTGTACTTCATTGTAAAGGATATCTCATCCTAGTTGGAAACCAACCGAGAAACCCCAAACCCTTGAGAAGGTAGTTGGAGTGTGTTTGTTGGTGATAAGAGTTGTAAAGAGTTAGTAAACTACGCGGAGTAGTCTGAAAGCTCTAGAGGTGAAGTTAATAAGCTACAGAGGTAGTCTGAAAGCTTGTTTGTGTTTGAGTAAGTAAACTACGGAGGTAGTCAGAAAGCTCAAGGTCGGGTTGAGTAAGTAAACTACGTGGAGTAGTCGTAAAAGCTCAGGGCGAGTTGAGTAAGTAAACTACGCGAGGTAGTCGTAAAAGCTCGAAGTGATTAATGAATTTCTCGAGGATCGAGAGAGTGGGACGAGGAGCTTGAGTCTCGAACCACTATAAAGCTTTGTGTTGTTTATTGATTTCTTTATCTGTGCTTAACTGTTGCATCACTGAGTTTGAAAGCGCATTTTCACTGATATTTCAGTTGGAATCAATCCACTGGAAGTTGCATGTAATTGAATCACAGCCTAATCACTATTCCATTAAAGGAAGGTTTTCAGCAAAGCTTAAAACGAGTATAAACTAAAGGGCCAACCATTCAAGACATCCGAGTAGCTAGAACAGATAGTTACCAAACCGAACTTACTCTTCCGAGGGTTGAAGAAGTTAGTTATATCGATCCAAGCAACTCGGGATCTCTCAAACTCGGGACTCGGTTGGGATTATCTCGAGGTTTCTTAAAAGCAATTTCGGGATCTTTGTCTCGAGAGACTTTGACTCAGAGTGATTTGTGCTTCTCAGGACCTAATCTTCAGGATTATCTGACCCAAGCTGACCTCAGTAAGAAAATGTTTTAAAAAACACTGAACACGTGTATTCCCCCCCCATACACGTGTAAGACTCGTTTTCACCGGGACCAACATCTATGTTGATGATGTATTACTTGCTGGAAACCACCGGACTACTATTGATCGTATTAAATATTATCTCGATGCTCATTTTAGTATCAAAGATCTGGGTATTCTAAAATACTTTTTAGGTATCGAGGTTGCCCACTTCCCCGAAGGTATTATTTTAAGTCGTCGAAAATATACTCTTGATATTTTGAAAGAGAGTGAACTTCAAGGGGGACAACTTAGCACCTTTCTTGGAGCAGAATCTGAAACTTCATAAAGATGATGATGGATTCTTAGTTGATGCGACCACATATCGACGACTTGTAGGCCATCTGTTGTATCTTACAGCCACACGACCAGATATTGCCTTTTTGGCAAATAAATTGTGTCAATTCATGAGTAATCCACGTGTATCTCACATGAACGATGCCATTAGAGTCTTAAGGTATTTAAAGACAACACCTGGCCAAGGCTGTTAGTATTAGTGTCCTAGAGACAATCATATGTAAGGACATAATACTCGATGATATTCAGTTGATTTAATATTATAGTTCATTTAATATTAATGTGTGGCAATACACTTGTTTGAATATTATGTTTGATTGTTTTCATTTATTCATGTAAGTGTTCCCATGAATCAATGTTGTCATTGAGGATGAGAGACCTCAGTTGACTTATACATAGTTCTTAATTAGCCCCGATCAAGGATCATCAAGAATGAGATATTGATGATTCATTTTGTTGGGGTTATATATTCCCCAACACATTTGAGATTGGTGTGCGATCTGCATCATACTCTTAGAGAGTGTAGTAGTTCTCAATTAATACAAGATACTAAGTGTTGGGAGATGAATTTAATAAAGAAGTTTTGATTAGATCCCAAAAACCCTGAGTATGACATGTTCAGGATAATCTTGATAGACTGAGTCAGGATTCAGTATAGATTATTCAGGAAGTTATCTGCACCATGTATAGTCAGCAGATATAGATCAGGTTAGATTTTGAAGACACTGAAGACTCAAGAAGTCGTCAAGACATCAAGACTCAAGAAGTTGTCAAGACATCAAGACTCAAGATGTCATCAAGACATCAAGATTCAAGATGTCATCAAGACATCAAGACTCAAAGATGTCACTAAAGACATCAAGACTCGTAAGATATCAAGACCCAAAGAGTTATCGAAGACTCAAGAAGATACCGAATACTCAAGATAAACTCAATGTTCAGAGGCATCGAATAATATCTATTCAAGACTACAAACCGTGAAAAACGCAAAAATTGAGAAAAAGTAGATATTGCCCAAAAAACATTCATATGCGCATAAAAGTGTTGGTCCCGGCAGTTATTCCAGTCTCACACGTGTATGGGGGAGGAATACACGTGTTCAATGATTTTTAAAACTTTTCTTCACCGAGGTCAGATGGGTCAGGTTGTCCTGATGATTTGGCCCTGAGAAGCCACAGACATACTCGAGTCAAAGTCTCTACGAGGCGGTGATCCCGAAGCCGCTTTCGAAGCCTCGAGATAATCCCAATCGAGCTCGAAGTTTTTTCAGAGATCTTGAGTTGCTTGGATCAGATAACTATCTTACTGAACCCTCAGTAGAGTTAGTTCAGTTTGGTAACTATCTGTTCTAGCTACTCAGATGTGCGGAATGGTTGGCCCTAAGTTTATACTCGTTTTTAGCTTTGCTGAAAACCTTCCTTTTAATGAAACAAATGATTAAGGTTTGTGATCGTTAGATGCAAGTTCGATTGGATTGATTCCAACCTGAATATCGGTGAAAATATGCTTTTCGATTAAAGATATGCAACAGATAATCAATGCGATCTGAAAAGCAAATAACATAGCAAGTTATAGTGGTTCGAGACTCAAGCTCCCACGTCCACTCTCTCGACCTTGAGAGAATTTCTTAACCACTTCCTAAGGTTTTTTCGACTACCTCAATGTAGTTTACTAACCTTTCTATTTTGAGCTTTCTGACTACCTCCTTGTAGTTTACTTACTCAAAACACACACAAGCTTTCTGACTATCCAAGATAGTTTACTCACTTCTTCTCTAGAGTTTTGTGACTACCTCAATGTAGTTTACTAACTCTTTACAACTCCAACTCACCAACAATCACACTCAAACTACCTTACAAAGGGTTTGGGGTTTCTTGGTTGGTTTCCAACTAGGATGAGATATCCTTTATAATAAGCACAATGCAAAGGCTAGGATATCTCTACTAAGCTTTGGATATATCTTATCAAACTAGGCTTAGTGAATGAGCTCTCTTCAATGTAAAGCACTTGGGAAATTCTTGGGTTTTCGAGTGCTTCAACTTGCAATAATAAGTTTGAGCTCTTGAGTTGCTTACAAATTTCCCATAACCTTCAATGTAGAGGGTCACTAGTATTTATAGTCAATCACCGAGGTCACTCTTGAAAAACTATCCGTTGGAAGAGATAGCTTCATGAGTTTCCTCTTATGGTGTGTGATGAACGGCTATTTTAGGGTTTGAATACTCCCTTGCATGTTTTAGGCAATATGCTTTCATGCAGCCAGTCACCACTTTTTGTAGTCTGGAACATAGTACTACTGACATGCTTCATGACTGTCGCTTTCAAAGGTCGATAAAAATGAGTGTTTCTTCTTCTTCGATTGGCTCTTGTCTTTGATAAATGTAGACAAACATAACGGCTCTTTTTGGTTAATATCTCTGAGTGATATAACCTTAACAACACTTAGTTTTAGTTCCTTTTGTCTGCATGTGAATGTCTTGGGCAATATCTATTTTTCTGTGTATTCACGTTTTTCTCAATTTTGTATCCTTCAGATAGATATTATTCAGTGCCTCAGAACATTCAGGTTATACTGAGCATTTAGTAGATTCTTGAGTCGCCGGTAACTCACTCGTGTCTTGATATCTTCTTTGTCTTGATATCTTGGTCTTGATCTTGAGTCTTACGAGTCTTGATGTCTTCGAGTCTTCGAGTCTTACGAGTCTTGAGATATATCTTGATTGATATACTGAGTCTTCATAATGAGTCTTCAGTTTCTCAGTTTCATACTGAGTCTTCAATTTCTCAGTCTCATATTGAGTCTTGGTTTCTCGATTTCATCTTGAGTCTTGATTTCTCGATTTCATCTTTGAAACATTAGTTTCTCCGTTTCATACTGAAACTTCAGAAACTTACTGAGTCTTCAGAATCTTCAGAATTTAACCTGATCTATATCTGCTGACTATACATGGTGCAGATAACATCCTGAACACTCTAAAACTGAATCCTGACTCATCTATCAAGATTATCCTGAACATGTCATACTCAGGGGTTTTGGGATCTAATCAAAATCTTCTTTATTAAATTCATCTCCCAACAAAAAGGAACTAAGTCTAAGTGTTGTTTAAGGTTATCTCATTCAGAGATATTGACCAAAAAGAGCCGTTTTGTTTGTCTACATTTACTGAAGACAAAAACCAATTAGAGGAAGACAACATCGATTTTTATCGACCTTTGAAAGTGACAGACTTTGAATCATGTCAAGTAGTACTATGTTCGCATCGCAAAAATTGGTGATTAGCTACATGACTGCATATTTCCTAAAATATGCAAGGGAGTATTCAAACTTTAAATATAGTCGTTCATCAAACACCATAAGAGGAAACTCATGAAGCTATCTCCTCCAACGGATAGTTTTTCAAGAGTGACCTTGGTGAAGCTGCCTATAAATACTAGTGACCCTTTACATTGAGAGGTTACGGGAAATTTCAAAGCAACTCCAGAGCTCATTCGTATTATTGCAAATTGAAGCACTCGAAAACCCTAGAATTTCCCAAGTGTTTCACATTGGAGAGAGCTCACTATTCTAAGCCTAGAGTGATAGATATATCCAAATCTTAGAAGAGATATCCTAGCCTTTGAATTCGTTCTTATTATAAAGGATATCTCACCCTAGTTGGAAACCAACCCAAAATCCAAACCCTTTGTTAAGGTAGTTTGTGTCTGTTTTGTTGGTGAGTTTGAGTTGTAAAGAGTTAGTAAGCTACAGTGAGTTAGCCAGAAAATTCTAGAGAAGAAATTAGTAAGCTACTTGTGATAGTCTGAACACTTGTGTGTGTTTGAGTTAGTAAGCTGCAGTGAGTCGGCCAGAAAACTCAAGGTAGAAAAGTGAGTAAGCTACAGTGAGTTAGCCAGAAAGCTTAAGGAAGTGGTTAAGGAATTTCTCTGAAGGTCAGAGAGAGTGGACGTAGGTGCTTGAGTCTCTGAACCACTATAATTGCTGTCCCATCAGATGATAATCTAGAGCTTAGTGGGTATTCTGATTCTGATTATGGAGGTTGCAAGATTGACAGAAAATCCACCTCAGGAACTTGTCAATTCTTAAGAAGTAAACTGATCTCGTGGTTTTCAAAGAAGCAGACATCAGTTGCGACATCTACTACTGAAGCAGAATATATGGCTGCAGGAAGCTGTTGTTCCCAACTGCTCAGGCTTAGTCAGCAGCTGAGGGATTATAACATTGAAGCTAAAAATGTACCTATTTTCTGTGACAGTAATAGTGCTATTGCAATAACTCAGAATCCTGTTCTACATACAAGATGCAAGCATGTAGATGTCAGACACCATTTTATAAGAGATCATGTTGAAAAGAAGAATATCAGAATGGAAAAGATTCATACTGACATACAGAAAGCTGATATTCTAACCAAGCCACTAGCTGAGATCAAATTCAGAGAATTATGCAATGAGCTAGGGCTTTTGGATCTTGGAGAAAAATGCACCTAAAATGTTTGATGGATTGTTCTCCAGAACCAGCTGGTTAAGAGATTAACCAGGCTGAAAGGAATCAGTTGAGTTTGGTATCTCAACTGATCAGAAGATCAGTCAAGGAACTGATATGAGAAGATGCCGATCAGATTTAAAGTTTATCAGATTAAATGAACTGATCGTTTAAAGGATTATCTGATTAAATCTGTTCAGTTATACTTTGTAAGTCAATTAAGCTGAATTTCAACAAGATTCAAAGGAATTGATCAGTTTTACAAGTTATCAGATTTAGGGTTTATCAGATTAAATCAGTTGGGTTATTTTACATCCTTGTAAGTCGATTAAGCTGATATTCAACAAGCAAGATTCACAAGTGGTATTCACAAGATTAAATCTTAAAATCGCATAAGGATACAGGAATTTTACACAACAATGGAATAATAGAACTTTTCATTGATAAAAACCCGAAGGTCCGATTACATTACAAGATACAAGTACAAAGGACCCTGGAGGTCGGTACATAAGTAATAACCAAAAACCCTAAACCTTTAACCCTAAACCCTCATCCTAACCCAAGTAGTGCAAGGGGAGAGAGATTTTTAAATCGATGCTCTCATTTTCCCCACTTAACAAGGGTGAGAGAGGCTTTTAAAGAAATCCTAAAAGCCGCTTAATTTGAAGCTAAAACCAAATTGGAGCGACAAAGTGGCCTTGATAGGATTTTTAAGCCGGAGCCCTAAGAAAGAGTCGATTGGGCTCTCCAACATTAAATGGTGAGTTAATATACGAAGATCGGTTGTTGGTGATCAAGATCGTATATCAAACTCACGTTCATTTTCGGACTAAAATGTTGATGGTAGTTACATCATAACGATAGACACACAAGGTGCATACGGTTAGGAGAAGTGTCTTCTCGATTTGCAAGCAAAGAGCGCCCGCCGCCATGGTGGTAGAGAAGCTTTGCAACAACCGTATGTGAAATCTTTGATGATAACGAAAAACAAATGATAAGGGGATTATACAAGGTTGATTTGAGAAGTGAAATCATTGAAAAAGGGGTAAAGGTGTTTGGGAAGTTTCACAGGAAATAGGGGTTCACGGGTTTCATGATTCTACAAAGAAGATAAGAATGGTGAATGGGTTATGTTGTGTAAAAACAATTGGTCCAATTTATAGAGGCAAGCAAGGGTGCAAATGCAAATTCGAAGTTCTCAAAACCTTTTAGAGAAATCGCACAAAAAAGGACAGTGTGTAGGAATCACGCGATCGATAATTAGATAAATTTCTACGGATTGACATATCGAAAGATTAGGGCGATAATTACAAGATGTCAAATCGCGCCAACTTAGGGAATAGAAGCTACTATCCTAGACTAAGTTTTGGCGGTAACACTTATCCCAAGAATTGGCTTGATCGAGAAGAATCGATTAGGTCAACTAAAAATCGATTACATCTGAAAGTCGACGATAAGGAAGATCACCGAGCTTGAAACTCCAACAAATCGATACATCGATCTATGAGAAAAACAAAAATATCGGTTGAAGGGGGGAACTTCAACCGATCAAGGAGGATCGAAAGAGAAATCGACGATTCAAGGAAGATCAGTTGAGCTTGAAAGTTCAACAAATCAGATGCAAATGAAGAAGATCAGTTAAAAGGATCAGTTGGGAAATTTTAAGGCTTAGGCAGAATATTAAGATCAACAAGTGAAATCAACATGGACAAGTGGTATTGACTGATTACAATATCGATCCAACCAGACATCGCTTTTTCTTTTCTCTTGTTCTTTGCTTATTTATCGGATCTTATATCGATACTATTTGCCTTACTGTACCCATTATCCTTGTGACGTATTCTCTGCAAATCATTTAATGCGGACGTGGGGAACATGTATTAACTGCTACTAAATGTGCCTTTAAATCCAAAAGGTTTTTTTAGACGCGTTTTTTTTCGACCCTACGATCAAAACCGCTTAATCTGGAGCGTTCAATCTTTTCAAACGGTTGATCTTCAAAATCGTGTCTTCTTCTTCCCTCCTCGTCTTTATAAAGTTCATTAAAAACATACCAGAGTTTTCCATTTCACAAACTTGCGATTTATTCTCCGAAAACTCCATTACTTCTCTCGATTCAAAATATTTTCCTAAGTTTCAAAATCAACTTTCCGAAAAATGAATCGGTAATTTATGTTTATTTGATGTATCTTGTGTGATATTCTTTGTATTAATGCACAATTTTAACCAAATCTATCTTATCGTAGAGATGATCATTCACGGTATGGGTAAGATAATGTGCAATTATCTTGGGCGGCAACAAAGATTGTGGATGATAAGTCCGTTCAGTTCAATGTCACTCAGGATCCGGAATCCATGGAGGTCGAGCAAATTCTGCGAAATGCAGGCCTTGAGAAATTTTGCGCTGCTCACTGCAATCCAGTGATGCAGTATGAAGCTCTAGAATTCCTAAGGAATTTAAGAGTGGATCTGATGCTCAGAGAAGAACTTCTTTTTCGGCAAATCCACGGAGAAGAAATCGGTCGACGAATGAAGATATAACTCGTCTGTTCAAACCTACCAAAGGGCCGGATCTACTTTGCTCATTACAGGGAGAACGACGATGAGCTGATCAGAAAAGAGCTCTTCTTCAGAGAGGCCGACAAACACCATACTTGAGATTTGTCGCCAATGCTCAAGAGGAAATACCGATTGTTGTTTGACATATTGTCAAAAACAATTATGGGTATTGCATTCAGCCCAGATGTTATTACATCCGTCAAACTGTACAGCATGGCTGCAATAATTGATGGAGCCAAGAACATCAACTGGCATGGGTTTCTGAAGGCCATTCTGCTCCAATAACATGATAAATTTGGAGTTGATGAGTGGAGGCAGGTATTTCTGAAGAAAAAGATCAGCAATCTCAACAAGGTTGCAGTTATCTTACAGGATAAAATGCCAAAGGCCAAATGGGAACAGAATGGACTGAAGTCCTATAAGGCTTTTCTCACTGCCACTTCAGTCATTTTTGGGCCACCAAACGATGATATGCGGCCAACCCCCCCAAAGTCAAAGAAGGGAAAAGGCAAGAAGAAAGCAACTTCTTCTACACCGGATCTTGGGCGAATCGAATCGAAATTGGTGAAAGCCCCCGAAGGCCCACCAGATGCCCCCAAGAAGAAGAAAAGAAAATGGTGAAGGCCCAGACAAGAGGTCAAGAAGGCGGAAGCAAGCCTCCATGACTCGATGCTTGAAGATGAGTCGATGAAGAAAGAGCGCCAGATCTGTTGCAACAACAAAAATCAGTGAAAAATCGACGCAAAGCTTCGAAGTCGAAAGATCGCCAGTCATTTCGAGGAAGACGCGACAAGTCGATCGATCTCCTTCTCCTCAAGCTCGAAGTGATTCACCACTGGACTAATGGTCTGCCGAGCATAACTCTCCTATTCTTCCACCGCCAAATAACTCAAACTACATCGATTCGCGAACCGTAAAGCTTAATTGTTAGGAACCGAATCACCGCTTCCACAATGAGTAACCTCCGCAGTCGAACCGATCACCAACTTCCGCTTACTCAAGCACAACCAGAACCTTCCACATCTCATCAAATCGAACTGGACCGACAATTCTCGAGTCCAGATCAACAAAGATCATAATCGAAATTGATCGTAATGCTAATCGAAAGAGAGATTGATGAGTTGTACCTTAATCGGGTCGCCTAACCGCCATAAGAGAGGAAGTTTTGGAGATCCTCACGGAGAGATCTTCGATTAAAAAGCTTCTCGACTTCATAATAATTATTGAACAGATGGGCGGTGCAGATGAGTTTGCAGACTTCGATTTCGACATGAGGAAATCTGCAAAAGTGGGATCACCAGCTGAGCTGATAACTGCTAAATCTGTTAAAGCTCGATCCACGAGGAAGCTAGGGTTGCGTAGCAGTCGAATCGAGACTCGACAAAGCTCTGGCGAGATGCCATCATGAAGGATCAGAGCCGCCGATGATAGTGGAACGGTCTTTGCAGTTCATGACCAACCTTTGGAGGCACAAACAACGAACCGGATCAAGTGACACCCAACATTCCAACATCTCACGTCACTATTGATCAACTTCAGGAGATCAAATCTTGTCTCAAAGATCTCCTGAAAGAAGAAGTTGAGGGACCGATAGGTGATCAAAAGCGATTGCCATTAAAGAAATATCGATCAAAGGAATTGGCTATTTCCCAGATTAGGGCAATCAAAGATCGGTTCTCCTAAATCAGTGTCATCAAGCGCGTACCGAATCGATAAAGACCGTTGATACCAAAATCGACTCGGTGGACAAACAACAAGTTTTTTTCCGGTGCTCACCGACAAGCTAGAATTGATGAAGAGAAACTTGACAAACCGATTAAAACACTCTCCATCGCCATGGAATCTGTCAAGATCGAAATGATATCAAAGATTCAAAATCTAATCGCTCAAATCGAAGGCATCTCTCATTGCAGATCTCAACAAGGCGATCGCGATCAACTTTGGTTCTCGACCTCCCACCTCACTACTCTTTTTGATCAAACCAAAAAGGGGAAGGACAGAGTGAGAAACCAACCCGACACAACAGTGCGTGGACATCACAAACTCAGACTCATCAAAAAGATGTCCAAAGAACAGATAGTCAAGAAGCCGAAAATGTCAAGAAGAAAGAAGGGCGAAAAAAAAAAATGTCGAGGCGTAAAATCGAACAAGAAATTCAGATCGAGAGTAAAGAAAGGAAGAATTTGGAAAATCCGTGCGAACCTAAGCCGCCAAACAAGAGTTGATGAGATCATCCCAAAAACTGCTGCGCATGCTAAGAAATTTGAGGAATGAAATAAGATCAGGAGTGAATGGCTTCTGGATGCCTTTGTTCTTAATCTTGTTCCACAAGAAGAATCTCCTGATGAAGAATTTCTCAACTGGTTAGAAAACAAATACCCGGATTTTCTGAAGTATCTGGAAAATGAGGCCAAGCTTATCAATGTAAAAATTATTTGCCAAGAGTATGATCTGTTGGAATACTCGAAGAAGGCAGATGGCTCATTTGACAGACTGGCATTTCAAAGATTCTATTTTGACATCCTGCACAGAACGCAAATAACTGATTCCCAGCAGACTGATGATGTCAAATGGAAACTTTATCAGATTTTCAACGTACCTCAAGATCAAAGAGAGATGTCAGAAGGATACAAGCCCAAAGAGTGAAGAATCAGAAGACTACTCAGGATCAGCTGTTATTATTTTCAAACTTTTCTGATGTAACATGTAATCAACATTCATTAATGAGAAAAGTTTATTTTCTGATCCTAAGACAAAGTCTCATTGTCTTCGATTATATGCTCTTAATCATTCTATTTTTTTTATCAAATTTGTTTTGGTTTCTCAAAGTGTTTTGGTTCATCAAAAAGGGGAAATTGTTGGGAAATTTATAGTTTTGATGAAAGTTCCAAAAAACACATGTAATAGACCGATCGGACACATTAAGGACCGATGTTTATATTACCTGCTATAGGAGACCAGTTGATAATGATTGTATAGAACAACTGATGAAATAAATAGGTCACATATTGAGGGGGAAACTCAATATGTATAGGTCAGATCTGAAGACTCAAAGGACAGCTGATATCCGACAGGCCAGAATGCAAGACAAGAAAAGAAGATCGATCGCTCGATCCGGGTGCGATATCTCGGTGAAGTCATGTAGATCAAACTCGAATACTCAAGATCGGACGGAAGACCTACATCGTCGAGTCCGCTAGTTGAAGCTAAGTCAACCTAACTGAAGACTCTATCGGTAGATCGATCGATTCAGATCGATCAAGTCATTACCACCAGTGAAATCTGATGTTTCACCTAATCATACGTCTATGATCTGAACAAGAAGAATGTCAAGCTTAGTTGGAAGAACAACTCTGAAAAGTGAGTCTGCTATCCAATAAGAACAAGACACGTATGATCAGAGCCGACAATTGTGGGATTTCGATGCTACCTCTCAGAACGGCTACAAAGTACAAATTCACGCTTTTGGCCATGCTGCCCCGCTTCGTCACATCAAGCCTGCAAGTCTACCAAATATAGCCTGAAATTCAAATTGCTCTCCAACGGCTCTTTGATTTCAAGGTCTATATATATGGGATTACACTTTAGAGTGAAAAAACAGAGACTCTGAACAATTAAGAAGCTCAAGCAATTCTCAGATTTCCGCACAAGAACACGAACAAGAAGATTAATTTTTATTAAGTGTTCATCCCATAAGTTCTTTAGCACAGAAATCTTTTCATCTAAATTGTTAGGGTCGCTTATATGCAAGAAAAGATTTCATAGTTGGAACCAAAACAATCTTACCAAACCCCCAAGTTAGGTTAAGTTGTTTAGCAAGATTTCAGACTAGGGTTTCTAGTTCTGATCTCTGGGATCGGTTGAGTGTGAACTCCTTAAACATCTAGTCGGATAATCTTGTGTTGGACTTACACATAAAACAAAGTCCAGTTGGTTAAGTAGGTGCCCCTTGTGATAGGGAAGAGTGGACGTAGGACTGGTTTGTCCGAACCACTATAAATCTTGTGTGCCTTTACCGCTTTGATTAACTGATTACACAATCGCACACAACCCTTTAAAGCGCATACATATTCCAAGTTGAGATCAGTTAGCACCAAGATTATGATCAGATCAAACGTGACACTTCAGTCAAACTGATTAAAAGATTAACCTTGGAATCAGATTTATCAAAACTGGTTTTTCACACGGGTAAAACTTAAGCTTCCGCACACATCAGTTAAAGCGATAATTCTCGAATCGATCCGCCTTCAAAGCGATCAAGAAGTTGGTTATCAGCCCAAACTGATTCACTCGCACTCTGATCAGGTTAACTGCCCTCACACCTGATTTGTACAAAAGTTTTCAGAAGTCTATTCACCCCTCCCCTCTAGACTTCTGCCCTCACAAACCCGTTCGGGACCTACAGTGTCTAACGGATCATTCAGACTCATCTTATCATATCAAATGAGTCTTATCTCAACTTGTCCGATCAGGTGACAGTGATCTTCAGCTTACCTTAATCAGCTTTATCAGATTAGGTGACTACGTTGTCAGCTTCATCTGATCAGGTGACTTCTTCTCAGCTTCATTAGATCAGATGGTTTCTTTTTAGCATCATCATATCAGATGGCTTCTTCTAAACTTCATAGAATCGGATGACTTCTTCTCAGCTTCACCAGATCAGATGATTTCTTCTCAGCTTCATCAGATCAGATGGATTCTTCTCAGCTTCATTAGATCAGGTGATTTCTTCATCAGACTAACTTTCTCATCGACTCGGCTTATCAACTTACTTAGAACTCATCTCCATCAACCTCGTTTTATCAGATGAGTTCCCCCTCAAATTGCTACCTGTAAAAATATAACCAAGTCTAGAAACACAAGATTTCTATACAACTTAACTTGTTCTATTACAAGGTATTTTGACATAATCTTAAAAACTATAAATATCCCAACAATTTTTCTCTTTTTAATGATGTCAAAACTAACTAAGAACTGAAATCTATAACAGAAAACAATGTTAGTTAAACAGGTGATTTGATAAAAAGTATGTGATGATTGTCAAAACGGGTTTTACAAAAAATATTACGAGAAGATGATTGTCAACCTTTATGAATTTTATAAAAGATAAGAATTTTAATAAAAATAGGTTTTCCAATAATAACAGTTCAAGTGGTCACATTAAAAACAAGTGATCTTTTGAACTCCTACTCTGATAACACTTGTTGATCTCGAAAAATCGAGTTAAACTTGAATTTTTGTAATGAGAGGTGAATTAAATAAATTTGTGTGAATCATAATATATACGTCATCTTGTGCAAGATCGGCTTACTTGGTATACAATGCAGCTCATCTTGTACAAGTTATCTTACGCAGGACAACTTACTTTTTGTATAGTTGATCAGATGAGTCTTATGAAGTCAAACTCATCTTATGTGTTATGCAGATTTACTAAAGTATGTATGAAACTTAATATGAAAGCGAATAAGAACGGAACTATTTTTTATAGTGATTCGTGTTGGGGAATTATTTTTTGAGATGCCAGGATCTATTCGGGACGTAAATTAAATACGAATTAACATAAATCTAATTCTATTATTTAAAC
The DNA here is from genome assembly GCA_037126765.1 of Stenogyne calaminthoides. Taxonomy (NCBI): domain Eukaryota; kingdom Viridiplantae; phylum Streptophyta; class Magnoliopsida; order Lamiales; family Lamiaceae; genus Stenogyne; species Stenogyne calaminthoides. The sequence continues at coordinate 14,374,489 of JBBCBC010000010.1, forward strand.
AATTAAATCATGCAATTCACGTAATTTGAATAACGGTAAAACAGTAAATCCCTAAGCATGCAGAACTAAAGGATTACGCGTTTACCTTTGATTGGAGAGACACCTTTGAGAAAAGGCACAAAGTGATATGATTCAACCAAAATGCCTTCTCAAGTATTCCCGAAGTCCAAGCTTAATGATCCGGTGAGAGATCCTTCAAACTCTCTAACACTCAAGGAAAAAAAATTAATTTCTTGTTGCACATAATTGAAATAAAAAAAAACACACACACAAATTGTCGACGTTTCAAAAATATTTGATATTTTTATCGACGCTGATATTTTTCTGAAAAATCATTTTTTGTGTTATTGGAATCATCTGGGGCTGAAAAAGATCAGCGCCTTATTTATAACCATAGGGCATGATGAAAATTTGATAAAATGGATACGGATGTGAAAGATTTTATTCTCCAAGAGATACTTATATCTTCTCCACATATATGTTAGTGTTAGTGTTCTAGAGACAATCCATTGTAAGGACATAATACTCAGATAATATTCAGTATTGGTTTAATATTATTATTTATTTAATATTAAATGTATGATGTTATACTCATTAGAATATTATGTTTGATTGTTTGCATTTATTCTTATATATGTTCCCTTGAATCACTGTTGTCATTGGGTGAGTGAGAACTCATATAACTTAAGCATGTTTCTTAAATAGCCCCAATCGAGGATCATCAAGAAACGGATATTGATGATGCAATGGAGATTGGTGTGCGATCTACATCATACTCTTAGAGAGTGTAGTAAGATCTCACTTACTACGAGATACTAGGTATCTCATGATGGATGCACAAATACCTTAGAGGGTATTGGTATACCCATCCGAGAAACCGTTTGATGTAGTTCCACTATATGTGTCTATGGGTGTCTCGGTTAGTGGGAGCGATGAGATACTCCTTTGACTTGAGGTCAATACGCACGACATGTGTGGAGTGATGAAATTTGACCATGACCGACACTTGCACCCGTCTATGGGTAGATATGGCTTGGATTGGGTTCATCACGAAGTGCATGTGCGTGGTAGTTGAACTAAGAAAATGATTCATTCCTCAAAGTGGATTTAGAGAGAATACTCATCTTCTCATCATAATTGGATCTAAGTCATTGGTCAATGCACGTCAACTTAGACTTTGTGACTAAGTGTGACATTAATGATCAATTAGTGATTTGAGATAAATTGATTTAGTTATTTGAATAGGCACTTCATCATGTTCAAGACTAATCGAGTATTCATGAATGAAAGGAGGAAATCGCAATTGCCCACGTTACAGTTACAGGTAGTTGCATGTTTCTCGCAACGTACCTCATATATTGAGAATATCTGATTTATTGACTAAGGTTCAATTAAGACCGTTAGTTTGACTAATCGCTCGATATATGAGGGCCTATGGGTCACACAACAAGTAGTTCCCTTTTACGGATTATAGTTGGTTGATTAAATGTTAAATTGGATTTAATATTTAATTTATGGAGAAGAAATTAATAATAGATTAATTTGGAATTAATTATTATTAATATTATTTAATTTAATTTGATTTAATTAAATAAGAATTCCCAATAATTGTATTTGGAATATAATTATAGGATTTAATGTATATGGAAATAAATCGTAGAGATTTTCATATAAGGCATTTAAATCCGTAGAGATTTATATTTAGGGAATTAAACTAAAGGAATTAATTTAATTCAAGATTAGAGTTTTTATTTCCCTAATTGGGCTAGCTTAAGATTTAAGCTGGACCTCCCCTATATATACAGACTCTTGGGAATTCACAAACAACGTAACTTAATATTCTCTCCATAAGATCTAAAGTTTGGGTTTTCCTAGCTGATTCAACTTGGGATTCAACACTGGAAAATTTGTGCAGATCCGTTCTTGGGGATTATGTGGATACCATAGTTGAGGAATCTGCTCTACAGTTATTGTAAGATTTCTTGTTATGATTACTGTAATCCTTTTTGTGCAATTAATTGTTCGTTGTTGGTGAACTTCAATTTCCGCTGCGCATGTATTACGTGTTTACGTGTCTCCATAATCCAACAGTGGTATCAGAGCTCAGGCTCTTGTTTAATTGCATACAAAATTGGTTTTGTTTTTAAAATTAAAATTTTATTTATGAAACCGGGTGCGGCTGCCTTTTGTTTGACAAAACCGCACCTTTTTTTTTTGTCTCCTTGGCTCTCCTTCTCCAACGAAAACCTAGGGTTTTCTGGTTTGTACCGCCACCTCGATCCCTTCCATCTCGCCGGCTGCTCACTGGTATCCGCGACGCCGCTCGAGTCGGCGGCTTTATGCCGCGACTCGCGGTGCTCGTGCGAAGCCGCGACACCGTGCGCGACGACAAATTAGATTCGCCTCGCCGTCCCTCGCCTCGTGAATCGATGCGACTCGCTCGCATCCCTTTCTATCGCCGCACGTAGTTCTCCGTTCGATTCACTTGACCACCGTCTCGATTCCTCGAAAGTCGCAACCGTGTGCTTATTGACTGGTTCGAACGATGGAGGTGAACCGCGGTTCCCGTTGATTTTCAATTTGGGTCAGCCTATTTCAAAATTTGGGGTGAGTCGCATGGTGTGCCAGCGGTTCGACCTGGTTAGCGCACCTAACCTATTTTGATTGGGTCGCGGCTTTGACCGCGTGCCCTTCTGACCCTTCCGTGATGGTGGCGAATCGCCCGCACGCGCCTAGCTGCGGCGACGACTCGCCCGCGCCCGTTGATGTCCTGTTTCGATTCTGCCCCTTTTACTGGTTTTGATCGAGTTCCATGAAATTCCAGTTTCTGGGTTCTCGATGTATTGCTTGTTTCGTTCGATTTCGTTCTCTCGGGGTTCGATTTCGATTGTTACAGTTGAACAAATTTGATAAATTGATTGGATTAATTCTGAAATTGTTAATGATTCGGGTTGGTATTTGGAAACGGTTGTCCCAAAATACAAATTGGATGCTGTCAGATTTTGGGCGGTGATGGCGGAGGGCTATTCTGCAAATCGATTTTTGGAATAGGCCCTCCAGTGCAATTTTGGAAATTGCATCTGAGCCCCTAACAAAACAAATTAAAATTGTGACCTTAAAATTAATTTGATTAATTTAATAAGATTAAAAGTTGGACTTTTAATAATAATAATTAATTTGATTAATTATTAACTTTTAATAATTTAAAATCGAATTTAAATTGGATTTTGAAATTCGGTTTAAGAGGAATTATTAAATCCCACTTATTTAACTTGTTTATTATTTAAATTCGTTAATACTTTTACGTCCGCGTTTTAATTGTTTGGGTAGGCGGCACCCAATAACTGTCGGACCGTATTTATTGTTTGGGTAGACGGCGCCCACATAAGTGTTAGTCCGTGTAATGTCATGTTTGGGTAGGCGGCGCCCAATAATTGCTCAAATGTGATATAGATTAACATGTTGAATCTCGATTAAGTAATTAATACCCCGCTTTTAAAATGTTCCTCACTAAAATATGGTTTTTTCATTGAATTGAAATGATGTCTTCCATCGAAATTAAAAGTAAACCGGGAATTTTGTTCCAATGGGTATTTAAGACCAAAGTCTTTTTCTCGGATCTACATTCAACGGGACTTTTATAGGGACACACAGTGTCCCGCTTGATGGTTGTAAACCAACTTAACTTTGTTTATTCAGCCGAAACTGGGAAACGAAAGCTAAGGGACATCCGATTAAACTATGTTTAATCAACTAGGAATTAAAAATTTTGCAATTGGTTTGGAGACCTACCAGTTATGCTATCATAGTATTCAGCCAAAGCTGGGATTATGATAGTAGGAATGTGGATCCTAGTCCATTATGATTTATATTGGATATAAATTCGTATTCTTCCGATGAGGTCGTTGAATATGTGAAAATAATGGAGACAAAATAAATTAAAAGGCCATATTTATTTTGATTGCTGAATATTGATCATAGAAATTATGTGTTTTTAATTCCCGTTTTATTTTATTTCTCTAGGATTGTTGAAATGAATAACTTATCACTGAGAAGCGTTTTGGAAACGAACAAATTGGTTGGGCCAAATTTTCTCGACTGGCACCGAAACGTGAGTTTGGTGCTCAAGCAAGAAAAGATTGAGTACGTGTTGGACACGCTAATCCATGCTACCCCGGAGGCTGGTACTGAAGAAGCCGAGGCTCAAAAGAAGCATCAAGATGATGCTTCCCATGCTCAGTGTGTTATGCTACTCGGGATGACTCCCGAATTGCAAAGGCAGCATGAGAAGATGCTTCCCTTCGAGATGATCAAGCATATGAAGGATCTCTTTGATTCTGAATCTCATTCCGAGATTTACGAAGTAATGAGAGATCTGTTTAGATGCCGACTGTATGACGGAGGGAAGGTTTCTACTCATGTATTGAAGATGATAGGGCTAATCGAGAAGCTTGGTCGGTTGGGCATTGAGCTCAAAACCAACGTTGCTGTTTATGTCATTCTTCAGTCACTTCCTGATTCATATTCGAGTTTGTTAGTAAACTTTAATATGAATAAGACATAATCGACTATGCCCGAGCTGCATAACATGCTAAAGACCTTTAAGTCTTCCACTGCTAAGGAAAAGCCCGTGCTCATGGTGAGTGCCTCTACTTCTTCTGCTCCGAAAGGAAAGAAGAAGCGAAGGGGCAAGGCAAAGAAAGGCTCTAAGCCGAACTTTCTTAAGCCCAAAGGTGGAATTCAAAAGAAGGAGAGGGTGGACAAGGATGTATGCCTCCACTGCAAGAAGAAGGGGCATTGGAAGATGTTGGGGAATTATTTGCACAGATCTATTCGGGGTGAATATTTAAATACAAATTTAATTCATTAATTATTACTAGCATGAATTAATCCTATATTAATTCAAATAATAATTTCAACAACATATCATGCATATAAAAAGCCACGTAAAACCTACGCATGCGGAATCTACGGGTTTACGTGAACGTACCTCTCGGGATGGCAGTGACTTCGGTCGGACGGACTAACCAAAAGGACTTCCCAAGTATTCCCTTAGCCCTTGCTCAACTATCCGGTGGAAGGACACTCGTTGAACAACTAACAAAAGGAAAAAATAAACTTTATTGCACCACTTATGTGGATTTGCTAATATTTCCAGCACATGGAATTGTACTTGGGAATGAACTAATCATCCCCTATTTATAGATAGGAGGTGGTCGAAATTTTGGGTCCAAAATCAATGTGGGAAAAGACATTTCTTGATCAACAAGAAATCTTGAATATATCTCCTATATTCTTTTTCCCATATTTATGATATTCCACAAAAATTCCACCTTCCCTTGTTATGGGGTAATTTTCGAAAATTTGGTTCAAAATTACAAGATTTGGATCTTCTTGAATTTATGAGATATTCTTGTATTTCAAGAAATACATATCTTCCATAATATCTTTTCAAGAAAATCAAGAAAATCTTTCTTGCCCATAATATTCAAAAATTTCAAAATATTCCATATAGATAATCAAGTGGGAGATTTCTTGAATTTAATGAGATAATCTTGTATTCCAAGAATACATATCTACATTCCATAACAAAATTCAAAGAAAATCTTTCTCCCTCTTTTATCCATAAATTTCGAAAATTAGAGGAAATATTAAGCAACAATATTTATTTTATTTTAATCACCTTTTCAGTTATTGGACTATTTATTGGGCTACTCAGGGGGCCTTTAGGAGAATTAAGATTGGACCTTCTAATGGATCTTGAATATCTAATATTGAGCCACAATATAATTCAAGCCCATAAATATTAATTAATCCCACTACATAATTAATATTGCACTATCCATCTTAACCCATATTACAGTCAATATGGCTCCCGGTCATTATTTCCCGTGTTTAAGATTATCTAACCCATTAATTAATTCAAGCCACTAAAATAGTTTTCCGTTAATTAATATCTTTTGTCCTTGGTCGAGGAACGGTTCAACATTATTATCCATACCGGAAACTAATTCCACTTGCAAGATTTGGTATGATAAAACTTATGAACCTCCCAAGGGGGCAAATCAAGCAAGCGTACTTGCACACGATTCTTCGTATTAAATTTTAGCAATCACATGTGACCAATAATATTGCCCAAGATAAAAAGTATTGAATCTCTCTGATTCGCTACCCATGATAAGTCAAAGCAATAGTTACCAATCCCACGTGATCCTATTTAAGGAACGAAGGTTATGAAACAACGAACCACTGAGGTCTAATTCTTCCTTGTTCAGTTCTGAAGAATTTATCCTCATGTAGGTCCTATTCAGCGCATCAGTCATGCACTAGTATAATCTCTTGGTCAAGACAAACCAATCTGAGCCTTACACCTCAACCTTTCGTAATGGTTGTTCATTTCCATCTAGGTCTTGAATGGCGTACTTTTAGTTACAAGGGACTGTTAATTTAATCTTCTGTGATCTGGTATCACTAAATTAACTACAATGTAACATGTACGAATTATTGAACAGTTATGCAGTAAATATATGTAACATTCAATCATATTTAAAGCATCAGTGATAAATAATTTATTTCAGTAAATAAGTCTGAAAATTCAGTTTCGATTATACAAAGTAAAAAGCATACTTTTTAGTATAATCCCAACAATCTCACACTTATACTCAAAGTCTGCTTTTAAGTATACTACAACACGTCTCGAGTAGTCCGTGACATCTAATGTCACCTACACGAACCTAATCATTTCTCTCACTTATACTCAAAGCAGATTGGCAACGGTCTTGGCACCCATTCCTTCCACATGTCTCTCGAATGTATTCAGAGGCAGACTCTTTGTGAATGGATCTGCTAGGTTGTCCTCAGACGCTATCTTTGCCACATCTATATCTCCTCTCTTAACGATATCTCGTATAAGATGGTATTTCCTTTCTATGTGTTTGTTTGGCTTTGTGGGCTCTTGGTTCCTTTGAATTTGCAAATCGCTTCCCAAGCATTGTCACAATAAAAAATGCTGATTTCTTTGGGCAAATTCGGAACCACATCTAAGTCCACTAGGAAGTGCTTGAGCTAAACCGCTTTTTTCGCCGCCTGTTAGCGCCTACATATTCGCTTCCATGGTAGAATCTGCGACGATTTCGCTTGACGCTTCTCCATGTCATGGCTCCTTCCCCATGCAAAACACACTCTGGGAGGTAGATTTTTCGAGTCTACGTCGATTGGAAACCGAGTCCGTGTAACCGATGGGGATTGGACTACGACCGATAAAACCAACATTCTATCCCGAGTTCTTTTCGGATACTTGAGAATGTTTTTTAAGCGTCATCCAATGCTTTTTTCCCGGTTACTTTGATATCTTGCCACCATGCCTACGCAAAAGCAAATATCCCTAACAGACACAAAGATTGCATACATAAGGCTTCCGACGGTAGAAGCATCTGGAATGCCTTTCATGTCATCTATCTCCTCTTGATTCTTAGGGGACATTTTCTTGGATAGATGGATTCCATGCCTGAAAGGTACGAATCCTTTCTTGGAATCTTGCATGCTGAAGCGTTTCAAGACAGTATCTATGTATGAAGCTTGCGATAAGCCTATCATCCTTTTCTTGCGATCTCGAGTGATCTTGATCCCAAGTATGTGACCGGCTTCCCCTAAGTCTTTCATATCAAACTGTTTTGAAAGCCATGCCCTTACATCTGATAACACCTTCACATCGTTCCCGATGATCAAAATGTAAATCTCACGATAGTACTAAGAATACCAATGCAGTTCCGACATGCTTTTTATACACACAACTTTCAAACTCATTTTGATCAAACCCATAAGACTTTATAACATGATCAAAACATTGGTTCCAAGCTCTGGATGCCTGTTTGAGTCCGTAAATGGACTTCTTGAGCTTACAAACAAGATGTTCTTGGCCTGTTTCAATGAAACCTTGGGGTTGTTGCATATAGATCTCTTCATCAAGACTTCCGTTAAGGAAAGCTGTTTTGACATCCATTTGCCAGATTTCAAAATCGAAATGCGCAGCAATCGATAAGAGAATACGGATGGACTTAAGCATGGCTACGGGCGAAAAAGTTTCCTCATAATCGATCCCTTCTTTTTGAGTATAACCTTTCGCCACTAGTCTTGCTTTAAAGGTTTCAACCTTCCCGTCCGGTCCTCTTTTCCTCTTATATACCCACTTGCATCCAATGGGTTTCACCCCATTAAGTGGTTCGACTAGCTCCCACACTCTATTATGAAACATAGAACCCATTTCGGCTTTCATTGTTGTTTGCCAAGAATCTGCATCCTTATCTTGGAGTGCCTCGTCATATGTCCATGGGTCTGATTCGCCTTGTCCGGGAATCAAGTCCGAGGACTCTCCTATTCCCATGAATCTCTCGGGCTGTCTAACAACCCTCCCACTACGACGAGGCTCCGGTTGTGAAAACGTATCATTTGGTATATCATCTAGTACAGTTGGCCCTGAGGTTTGCCCTCTAAGCTCATTTAAGGTAATCTCATACGGGTTTTCTTTGGTTCATATAGTCTTCTTCCAAAAAATCTAAAGTGGGTGCTTATGACCACCTTTTGATCTTGAGGACCATAGAACATACACCCTTTTTGTTCCCTCGGGGTATCCTACAAAAAAATTTTAATTACGATCGAGGATCCAATTTACTGGCTTCCTTGTCCAACACGTAGGCCGGACACCCCAAATTCTCATGTGTCTCATGCTAGGCTTGCGCCCGCTCCACAATTCTTTGGGAGTTTTGGGAACCGATTTGGATGGCACCAAGTTCAGAATGTAAGCCGCTGTTTCCAAGGCATGACCCCAGAATGACTTGGGAAGATCCGCATAACTCATCATTGATCTAACCATTTCCAAAAGAGTTATGTTTCTTCGCTCTGCAACCCCGTTTTGTTCAGGGGTTCCGGGTGCAGTGAGCTGGGATATAATCCCTTCATCAGATAAGTAGTTTAAAAACTCATCGCTGAGGTATTCGCCTCCACGATCAGATCGTAGAGACTTGATACGTTTTTCCATATGATTCTCTGCTTGAGCCTTAAATTCTTTGAATTTCTCAAAGGTCTCAGATTTATGCTTCATAAGGAAAATGTAACCGTACCTTGAGTAATCATCAATAAAGGTGACAAAATACTCATAACCTCCTCTTACTTTGGTTGACATTGGACCACATACATCTGTGTGAACGATCTCTAACACTTCTTTGGCCCTATTCCCCTTAGCTCCAAATGCCCTCTTGGTCATTTTACCCTCCAAACATGATTCGCAGGTTGGAAACGGTTCAACTTGAAGGAGCTCTAGTAAACCGTCTTTCACCAACCTTTGGATCCTCTTTCGATTTATATGACCCAATCTTAGATGCCAAAGAAGTGTCTCATTCACGTCTGATGAACGTTTTCTTTTCTCTGAAACAGTTGATGTGTATAGGATGCATTTCGTGAGTGGTGTGCACAGTTAATTGTATAGAGATTATTCGCCAACGTTCCATGACAGATAAATTTATCATAAAGAGAAATGGTAACAACTTTATTAAAAGTAACCGAATATCCATCATGAAAAAGTTTAGAAACTGAAATCAAATTCTTTCTAAAAACTCGAACGCATGAACATCTCTTAAAATTAAAACTATGTCTTCAAAAGACAGTTGCACTTCTCCCACTGCTTTAGCTGCCACTCTCGTAGCATCGCCCAGTGTGATGAGGATCTCACTTCCACTTAGTTGTCGGGTCCGTTTGAACTCCTGTAATGTGAAACAAACATGATCAGTGGATCCCGTATCCACCACCCATAAATGGGAGGCATAGGCCGCTAAACAAGTTTCAACAACTAGTGAGTGAGGATTACCTTTATTTCCTTTCCTTTTGGGATTGGAACAGTGACCTCAATGTCCTTTTCTCCCGCAATTAAAACATATTCCCTTTGGTTCTTTCTTGACACCCAACCAGCTAACCTTCTTTTTCTCACTTTTCTTAGTGATGAGTTTGCTTTGGTTCTGACCACTTTCCTTTTCTTGAGACTTGCCTGCCACTGGCCTAGTTCTCGAGAAAAGACTTTTGGTCACCAATGCTTCGTCTTTCTTTCCTAAATGCTTCTCTACTATCTCCAAGGCTTCTTGTAGATTATCCATAGTAAACATGTGATCACTCATCACAAAACCACAAAAGATAAAATCCATCGAAGCTCCTTGGCGAGAGTAAGCAAATGAAATTCGATTTGGGCCTCATCACAATACTTAGTTCCGAGATAAGCTAGTTTTAGAAAATGGTGTTTGACTCTGAGAACATGCTCCCTTACAGGTGTTCTCTCAGCCATTTTCAGCCTAGCCACGTCGTCGTTTTTAAACTGATCGAAACATTTCTTCAAGACTTTGCATAATTTCCGTAGCGGACTCAACACCTTCATGAATGTGTTTCAAATCATCAGACAGTGAAGTTAAGATTACACGTTTCATGGGTTCATTGGCCTGCTCCCAAATATTATACTCATGTCTTGCCGCATCAGTTGATTCATCAGTAGGCTTACGTGGCTTGGGTACATCAAGAATCCAAAAATGTTTTTTGTGCAGGTAGGACAAAGCTCATATTTCGTTTCCAAACATTATAGTTTTCTCCAGTTAATTGGTGTTCTTTGAGAGTATATAATAGTGGATTAAAAGGTTGCGACATGATGAACTGAAATAAAATAATAACATGCATAAGCACAAGTATATCACAAGGTTTGATCACATGCATCATATTAAAATCTCAAAAAAAATATGAACATGCATCAGCCAACATCTCAAAACAATTTAAATAAGCCACGTTGGGTGGGTCATTATTTAAACACATTCAAGCAGGTTACAAACAAGAACAGTTACAAACCTTTAATATCCAGATTAATAGTTGGCTTCCACTTGACCAATATAAAATTGACAGGGACTCCGGAGAAGTATATGAATATCAATTTTATACCTAAGTAATAACCATGATTAAATACAGGATTACTATTTCACTTTGATCGAGCCTCGTTGGGAGGGTCATCGTCGCCACTAGTAATAACCCACAATCATCCGTTTGGAATTCATTCATGTGAAACCTATCTTTTGACCGTCCCGTTGGGGGAATTTCTCCAAAAGAATTCACAAATAAATAAATCATGGAGGTCAAAATTAATTCAATTTTATTATCCGGAATAAAATTGTCAATTAATTATTTAAACATACTTAGTAATTTTGTAGGTGAGATTTTTTCATTTGGCAACCCTCATGCAAACACATTTAAACAAATTAAATAAAGCATAAGATAGCACAAATAAATCAAGCAAAACAGAAAAATAAACATATTGGGCACAAATTATCCAATTGCCATGGTTTGATTTTTCTTGGCTTTATCTTGAAGAAAACACGTCTCGCATTTCTCCCACTCGTTCGTCTCGAAAAAACTTCGTCTCAAACGCCCCCATGGCATTTCCTTGGAGGAATACTGCGCCCGCATCGGCGGCCCTTGGCTGGGGCGGCCCTGGCGCGCCCGTGGCTGCGCCGCCCGTGATCTCTCTGCCGCCTCGGCGGTGTGTCGGCGAATCTCGGCGGCGATACGCATCGCATTCCCGCCGGCTCAACGCGACCTGACCTCAGCGGCGCCAGTAGCGCCGTGACATCCGCCCGTCACTTTCGGCTGGAAGCGCGCACCGCCCGTCTTGCGGCCCTCATCCTCGTCTTGGCCTTCGACGCCCGACCTCTCTGCTGCGCCCATGCGTGCCAGCCCAGCGCGCCCGCTTTAATAAGTTTTGGATTTGCGTCCTTTAATTAACCCGTCTCTTAGTTCCGTCCGGTTACAATTTATTTACAAAAATAAATAAACCTAGATCTGAACTAGTCTATTACATTGATCAAATCAAGCAAATCCTGAAGTCTGCTGGTGAATTTTCTCGCGAGGTAAAACAAATCCGAAACGAATCGAATTAAAAAACCACGGTTTATATGCATGCAAAATTAAACATTAAAATCCATGACAATTGGATACGCAAAGCGGATCTAACAGATTCTACTATCCAATTTCAAATTTAATGTCCACTTAATTAAATTACAATTTAAAAATTCAGAGTCAAAACAAGTGGCTCGATGCGCTTGTTGGGGAATTATTTGCACAAATCTATTCGGGGTGAATATTTAAATACAAATTTAATTCATTAATTATTACTAGCATGAATTTATCCTATATTAATTCAAATAATAATTTCAACAACATATCATGCATATAAAAAGCCACGTAAAACCTACGCATGCGGAATCTACGGGTTTACGTGAATGTACCTCTCGGGATGGCAGTGACTTCGGTCGGACGGACTAACCAAAAGGACTTCCCAAGTATTCCCTTAGCCCTTGCTCAACTATCCGGTGGAAGGACACTCGTCGAACAACTAACAAAAGGAAAAAATAAACTTTGTTGCACCACTTATGTGGATTTGCTAATATTTCTAGCACATGGAATTGTACTTGGGAATGAACTAATCATCCCCTATTTATAGATAAGAGGTGGTCGAAATTTTGGGTCCAAAATCAATGTGGGAAAAGACTTTTCTTGATCACCAAGAAATCTTGAATATATCTCCTATATTCTTTTTCCCATAATTATGATATTCCACAAAAATTCCACCTTCCCTTGTTATGGGGTAATTTTCGAAAATTTGGTTCAAGATTACAAGATTTGGATCTTCTTGAATTTATGAGATATTCTTGTATTTCAAGAAATACATATCTTCCATAATATCTTTTCAAGAAAATCAAGAAAATCTTTCTTGCCCATAATATTCAAAAATTTCGAAATATTCCATATAGATAATCAAGTGGGAGATTTCTTGAATTTAATGAGATAATCTTGTATTCCAAGAATACATATCTACATTCCATAACAAAATTCAAAGAAAATCTTTCTCCTCTTTTTATCCATAAATTCGAAAATTAGAGGAAATATTAAGCAACAATATTTATTTTATTTTAATCACCTTTTCAGTTATTGGACTATTTATTGGGCTACTCAGGGGGCCTTTAGGAGAATTAAGATTGGACCGTCTAATGGATCTTGAATATCTAATATTGAGCCACAATATAATTCAAGCCCATAAATATTAATTAATCACACTACATAATTAATATTCAGACTATCCATCTTAACTCATATTACAAATCAATATGGCTCCGGTCATTATTTCCGTGTTTAAGATTATCTAGCCCATTAATTAATTCAAGCCCTTTGAAATAGCTTACCGTTAATTAATATCTTTTGTCCTTGGTCGAGGAACGGTTCAACATTATTATCCATCCCTAAACTAATTCCACTTGCAAGATTTGGTATGATAAAACTTATGAACCTCCCAAGGGGCAAATCAAGCAAGCGTACTTGCACACGATTCTTCAGATTAAATCTTAGCAATCACATGTGACGATAATATTGCCCAAGATAAAAAGTATTGAATCTCTCCGATTCGCTACCCATGATAAGTCAAAGCAATAGTTACCAATCCCACGTGATCCTATTTAAGGAACGAAGGTTATGAAACAACGAACCACTGAGGTCTAATTCTTCCTTGTTCAGTTCTGAAGAATTTATCCTCATGTAGGTCCTATTCAACAAGATCGATCATGCACTAGTGTAATCTCTTGGTCAAGACAAACCAATCGAGCCTTACACCTCAACCTTTTCGTAATGGTTGTTCATTTCCATCTAGGTCGTGAATGGCGTCTTTTTTAGTTACAAAGGATCATTAATTTAATCTTCTGTGATCTGGTATCACTAAATTAACTACAATGTAACATGTACGAATTATTGAACAGTTATGTAGTAAATATATGTAACATTCAATCATATTTAAAGCATCAGTGATAAACAATTTATTTCAGTAAATAAGTCTGAAAATTCAGTTTCGATTATACAAAGTAAAAAGCATACTTTTCAGTATAATCCCAAAAGAAGAAGGATGTGAAGGTTCTAAGAATCGAAAAAGAAGACACAAGGTGTCTCAAATTAATCGAGCAGTATGTTTGTTATTGAGATAAACATGTCCACAAATGATACTAAGCTGGCTTTGGGTATTGGATCTGGGTTGTGGCTCACACATTTGTACTAATGTGCAGGGTCTCAAGCATAGCAGGGCAGTTAGGCCGGGTGAAGTTTCCCTACACGTTGAGAATGGAGAAAGAGTTGCTGCTGAACGTGTTGGCATTTATGTTTTAAACTTACCCTCTGGTTTTAGACTTGAACTGAATAATTGTTATTTCGTTCCTTCTATTACTCGCAGCATTATTTCTATTCCTATGTTAGACATTGAAGGGTTGGTCATGCAAATGAGAATAGGATCGCAAGGTTAAGGAAGTTAGACTACTTAACCCCATTCGACTTTGAGTCCTATGGAAACTGTGAATCCTGTCTCAAGGGCAAAATGACCAACAAACCATTTTCTGGGAAAGGGGTTCATGCCAAAGAAGTTCTAGAGTTGATCCACAATGATGTCTATGGACCATTTCCCACTCTAGCTAGGGGTCACTTCGCCTACTTCATCACTTTTACTGACGATTTCTCAAGATATGGATACGTGTATCTTATGAAACACAAATCTGAATTTTTTCAGAAATTCAAGGAGTTCAAAGCTGAAGTAGAGAAGCAGCTTGGTAAGAGTATAAAAACTCTTCGATCAGATCGAGGAGGTAAATACCTTAGCCACGAGTTCATGGATTACTTGAAGTTACATGGAATCCAATCTCAATGGACTCCTCCTGGAACACCACAAATGAACGGAGTATCCGAGAGGAGAAACCGAACCTTGTTAGACATGGTAAGGTCCATGATGAGCTTTTCTTCTCTCCCTACATTCTTATGGGGATAAGCGTTACAAACCTCAATTTACATTCTGAATAGGATTCCATCTAAATCAGTTGAGCATACGCCATATGAACTATGGTGTGGCAAGAAGCCAACTTTTTCACATATCAAAACATGGGGTTGCCCGCGATTGTGAAAAAGATGATCACTGATAAGTTGGAATCCAAAGGTGAAAAGGGCTATTTTGTGGGATATCCTAAGGAAACTAAAGGATATTACTTCTATCTACCGGAGAAAGAATCAGTGATTGTTTCTAGGCAGGCCAGGTTCCTCGAAGAAGATTTTGTCTTCAAGGACCAAGGCCGTAAGAAGATAGAACTTGAAGAAATTCAAGAACCACAAGATAACCAAGAGATTGATACCTTGCCAAAGAAACGTGACAAGGAATCAGTGGGAGCATTCAGCAACTCACATGGTGGAAGTTTATCACTTAGTGATCCTCTTTCAGCCAGTGGGAGCGTAATTGGAGTTGCATTGCCTTCGCAACAAACTCCAAGTGGGCTGAATGAGAACAACATAGTTCAAACTTCCGCCCAAGAGGCATCAGAAAGTGTTGCTCTTGAGGACTCTCAGGACATTGATGAAATCGATGCACCACAAAATTTTCACGATCAGAATGTACAGCCTGCACAACCACAGCTCCGTAAGTCCACTAGGATTTGTAATCCGCCCACTAGATATTATGGTTTCCTCGTAGAGGAACATGATGATGTAGAGATCCCGGATAAAGACGATCCTAGAACTTACACTGAGGCAACATTAGATGTTGACTCGGAGAAGTGGCATGAAGCCATGAAATCCGAGATGGACTCGATGTACACAAATCAAGTCTGGGACTTGGTTGAATTGCCGAACGGGGTAAAACCCATAGGTTGCAAATGGGTCTACAAGCGTAAGACTGATGCAAACGGGAAGGTACAAACCTACAAGGCTAGGTTGGTAGCAAAAGGTTATAGTCAACGCGAAGGCATTGACTATGATGAGACTTTCTCACCTGTTGCCAAGATCAAGTCCATTCGAATTTTACTTGTTGTAGCAGCACATTTAGATTATGAGATTTGGCAGATGGATGTCAAAACGGCCTTTCTCAATGGGAACATTGATAAGGAGGTGTTTATGACTCAACCGAAAGGTTTTGTATCTAAGCCAAAGTCTAATCTTGTGTGCATGCTCAAACAGTTCATTTTGGAACATCCGATTTGATGAGGCTGTCAAATAATTTGACTTCATCAGAAATTCGAAAGATCCATGCGTTTATCGTAAACGCAGTAGGAGAAATATTATTTTCATAGTTGTGTATGTCGATGACATACTAATTATGGGAAACAACATTCCTCTTATGCAGTTGGTTAAAGATTGGCTATCAAGGACCTTCATGATGAAGGACCTTGGTGAGGCATGCTACATCTTAGGGATCAAGATCCACATGGATAGATCCAAGAAGATGTTGGGACTGTCACAGTCAACCTACGTAGATAAAGTGCTAAAGCAATTTGTGATGGAGAACTCTAAGAGAGGTTCTCTACCGGCATGTCATGGGATAAAGCTATCTAAGAAGGATTGTCCTTCCACAGAAGCTGATATCCGGCGCATGAAGGATATACCATATGAACCTGCAATTGGCTCCATCATGTACGCCATGACTTGCACAAGGCGGATGTGGCCCATTTGTGCTGACTCTTGGTAGATACCGGTGAGAATCTAGGTGAACCTCTTTGGATTGCTATCAAGAACATTCTTAAGTACCTTAGACGCATCTAAAAATTTTTTTCTTGGTCTACGAGGAGAATCGATCTAGCTAGTTGCGGTGGCTATGCCGATCTGAAGTTTCAATCCATTGTGATGATTACAAGTCACAGTCGGGCTATGTTTATGTTCTCAATGTTGGGGCGGTTAGTTGGAATAGTTCCAAGCAAGAGACTACCGTAGACTCAACAACTGAAGGTGAGTACATTGCTGCGGCAGAAGCTGCCAAAGAAGTTGTCTGGATAAAACAGTTCTTAAGTGAACTAGGGGTAGTTCCGAGTGCCAGTAGTCTAATAAAGTTATATTGTGACAATACTGGTGCGGTTGCGCAAGCTAAGGAACCGAGATCCAATAACAGAAACAAGCATGTACCGAGGCGTTATCACTTGATAAGAGAGATAATTGCTAGAGGAGAAATAGAGTTAGAACGTGTCCCCACGGAGGATAACTTGGCTGATCCTTTCACCAAGGATTTGAGTGTTCATGTACACACTAGACATTTTGATGGTCTAGGGGTTAGACATGTAGGTGATTGGCTCTAGTTCAAGTGGGAGATTGTTAGTGTTAGTGTCCTAGAGACAATCCATTGTAAGAACATAATACTCAGATAATATTCAGTATTGGTTTAATATTATTATTTGTTTAATATTAAATGTATGGCGTTATACTCATTAGAATATTATGTTTGATTGTTTGCATTTATTCTTATATGTGTTCCCTTGAATCACTGCTGTCATTGGGTGAGTGAGAACTCAGATGACTTAAGCATGATTCTTAAATAGCCCCAATTGAGGATCATCAAGAAAGGGATACTGATGATGCAATGGAGATTGGTGTGCGATCTGCATCATACTTTTAGAGAGTGTAGTAAGATCTCACTTGCTAGGAGATACTAGGTATCTCATGATGGATGCACAAATACCTTAGAGGGTATTGGTATACCCATCCGAGAAACCGTTTGATGTAGTTCCACTATATGTGTCTACGGGTGTCTCGGTTAGTGGGAGCGATGCGAAACTCCTTTGACTTGAGGTCAACACACACGACATGTGTGGAGTGAAGAACTTTTACCATGACCGACACTTGCACCCTTCCATGGGTAGATATGGCTTGGATTGGGTTCATCACGAAGTGCATGTGCGTGGTAGTTGAGCCAAGATTAAGATTCATTCCTCAAAGTGTATTTAGAGAGAATACTTATCTTCTCATCATAATTGGATCAAAGTCATTGGCCAATGCACGTCAACTTGGATTTTGTGGCCAAGTGTGACATAAGTGATCAATTAGTGATTGGAGATAATAAGATTAAGTTATTTGAATAGACGCTTCATCATGTTCAAGGCTAATCGAGTATTCGTGAATGAAAGGAGGAAATCGTAATAGCCCAAGTTTCAGTTACAGGTAGTTACACATTTCTCGCAACGTACCTCACATATTAAGAATGTCTTATTTATTGTCTAAGGTTCAATTGAGACCGTTAGTTTGACTAATCGCTCGATATATGAGGGCCTATGGGTCACACAACAAGTAGTTCCCTTTTACGGATTATAGTTGGTTGAATAAATGTTAAATTGAATTTAATATTTAATTTATGGAGAAGAAATTAATAATAGATTAATTTGGAATTAATTATTATTAATATTATTTAATTGAATTTGATTTAATTAAATAAGAATTCCCAATAATTATATTTGGAATATAATTATAGGATTTAATGTATATGAAAATAAATCGTAGAGATTTTCATATAAGACATTTAAATCCGTAGAGATTTATATTTATGGAATTAAATTAAAGGAATTAATTTAATTCAAGATTATGGTCTAGCTTAAGATTTAAGCTGGGCCTCCTCTATATATACAGGCTCTTGGGAATTCATAAATAACGTAACTTAATATTCTCTCCATAAGATCTAAAGTTTGGATTTTCCTAGCTGATTCAACTTGGGATTCAACACTGGCAAATTCGTGCAGATCCGTTCTTGGGGATTACGTGGATACCATAGTTGAGGAATTTGCTCTACAGTTATTGTAAGATTTCTTGTTATGATTACTGTAATCCTTTTTGTGCAATTAATTGTTCGTTGTTGGTGAACTTCAATTTCCGCTGCGCATGTATTACGTGTTTACGTGCCTCCATAATCCAACAATATCTTCCATATTTATCTTTTTCCACAAGATTCTCTTCCTTCCTTATCTATAATTTTTGAAAAATCCATCAAGAAACCAAAGTCAAAGATTCTTGAAATTATGGAAAGATCTTGTTTTTCAAGAAACCTTTTCTTCCTTCCATAATATCTTTTCAAGAATTCTTTTCTTTAATCTTGAAATAATTCTATCTAAGTTGTGAATCATTTGTACTTATTTACAAGGAATTGATAATGTGATCTTTTGTGATCTTCTACATACCACATTATCTACAATGTAAATTATTGAACGTTTATGCAATAAATATGTAACATTCATGATATTTAAAGCAATAAATATGCAATAAATATGTAACAACAATAAAAATATTATTCTCATAAATAAGTGCAAGAATCAGTTTATATACATAAGTAGCATTCAAAGCATACTTGCCATTATAACTCCAACAGTTCGAAGACCCAACTTCTACATCCACTTTTCCCTTCTTGGGAAACTTTCTTAATCCAAAGGAGTCTTAGTTTAAAGTGTAAGGAACACTATCAATCGAGTAATCTCATCGTGAGATCGCCTCACTAGACTTTTATAGAGTTCTAGCCCTCTATTGAATACCCATCTATCAGCTAGTTTCCTCAACTAAGCTTCTAGACTTGCTTACGAAATTTCTAACGGTTTTAATTGAAGGGATTTGATTTTGTTTTCAACTAGGTGAGTTTTTCTCTTACACTACAGGAAATTCGAGAAATCGCGACGAAAAAGTTCATCACTGAAACATCATTTTTCGTCACAATTGATAATTTATGACGATTTTTTTTGTGGCATAGATCGTCATTTAATGTGTGTGGTATTATGAAAAATGTGACGTTATATTAATTCGTCATGAAAAGGGCATCATTTGGTGACGAAAAAGATCATCGTCACTATATGTTTCCATCTATTGTGACGCATAAATTGTCACTTTAGGCATCAAAAATTCGTCACTTAATATGACGTTTCGTCACTAAAGTTCAATTTTATGTGACGATATAAATAATTGTCACAAAAAATGTTACTTTAGTGACATTAATTTTGTCACAATTAGGTTGGTTATTTCGTCACATTTTCTATATTCGTCAAGAAAGAGTTGTTATTCGGTGACGAAATGTTGATCATCGTTATATGTGTACATATAAAATGACGATAAAATTTGTCACTGATTAATATGATTTAGTGACAAAACTTTTATTGTCGCAAAATGATGTGGAAATTGTGACAAATTATTTTTGTCACTATAATATATTATTTAGTGACGAAAATAATAACCATCACTAAAAGTTCATATTTGGTGACAATATATTGTTCGTCATATTTCACATTTTTCGTCATGAAATAATTGCAAAAAAATGACGAAAAAAATGATCGTGGTTATATATATAGATATAATGACAACTAAACTTCGTCACAAAAAATTGGACTTTAGTGACAAAATATTCGTCGTCGTTAAAAGATGTAAAAATGGTGACAAAATATTTTTTGTCATAAAAAAATATTATTCAGTGACGATGATGATAATCCGTCACTAAAGAAATTGATATAGTAACAACATATATCGTCATGATTAGTTAACATACCATGACTATTATTTCGTCATAAAAATGATACATATTGTGACGCATTTATTTCATCGTGAAATAATTACTTTTATTATCAATTTATTTGAATTTTATATATATTAAATCAGTAATAATACTAAATAATAAATATTACAACAAAAACTAAATTAATTAAAGATAAAAAAAATTAATTTGCATTAACAAAAAAACTCCTTCAAACAATTAGAAATCAATCAACAATCTTTGTTATCAATACTACATGAAACAATAAACTAAAAAAATCAATGTCTTATATGTCTCCAAAACTAATTTTCATGTCATTATTCCTTTTTGCACTTCAAACTACGATGCCTTTAAGCTAAGGTTTGGAAAATCTCTCTAAGCTTAGGATATGACATCTATGCTTAGATATAATGTAGAACATTCTTGGATAAATTTGGATATCTCATGCTCTGTGTCATTCAATGGAGATGCTTGAAGATTTGACTTTCTTGTTCACTTGGTCTTTTTCTTTATTACCTTTTATTGAAGGTAGTGCAATGTATTTATAGTGTGGATTTGAATTTTACCATTGGTGAGTGAATTCAAATCCATAGGAATAATCTTCCAGCTTTTCTTTGTCCTTTTGCACTGTTGCATGCAACTTTACGTCAGATACGTACACGTGTTATGGACTTATCATTGATCTACTTCTTTGCGTGTCTAACAGATCTTTCAGCCTCATGTTATCATATCAGATGAGTTTTATCTCAGCTTGTCAGAACAGATGATGTTGATCTTCAACTTATGTTCATCAGCTTAACTTACTCATCAATTTCAACTTATCGATAAGCTTCATCAGATCAGGTGACTCTGTTCTCAGTGTTAGTGTTAGTGTCTTAGAGACAATCCTATTGTAAGGACATAATGCTAAGATAATATTCAATATTGGTTTTAATATTACTGTTTGTTTAATATTAAATGTATGGCATTACACTTGTTTGAATATTATGTTTGGTTGTTTGTATTTATTCTTATTTGTGTTCCCATGAGTCATTGTTGTCATTGAGGTTGTGAGAACTTAGTTGACTTAAGCATGATTCTCAAATAGCCCCGATCAAGGATCATCAAGAATGGGATATTGATGATGCAATTGAGATTGGTGTGCAATCTGCATCATACTCTTAGTGAGTGTAGTGAGATCTCACTTGCAACGAGATACTAGGTATCTCATGATGGATGCACAAATACCTTAGAGGGTATTGGTATACCTATCCAAGAAACCGTTTGATGTAACTCCACAATATGTGTCTACGGGTGTCTCGGTTAGTGGGAGCGATGCAATACTCCTTTGACTTGAGGTCAATACGCACGACATGTGTGGAGTGATGAGCTTTGACCATGACTGACGCTTGCACCCTTCCATGGGTAGATATGACTTGGATTTGGTTCATCACGAAGTGCATGTGTGTGGTAGTTGAGCCAAGAATAGGATTAATTCCTCAAAGTGGATTTAGAGAGAATACTCATCTTCTCATCATAATTGGATCTAAGTCATCGGCCGATGCACGTCAGCTTGGACTTTATGGCCAAGTGTGACATACGTGATCGTGATTAGAGATAATATGATTTAGTTATTTGAATAGACACTTCATCATGTTCAAGACTTAATTGAGTATTCGCGAATGAAAGGAAGTTATCGTAATAGCTCATGTTTCAGTTACAGGTAGTTGCACATTTCTCGCAACGTACCTCATATATTGAGAATGTCTGATTTATTGTCAAGGGTTCAATTAAGACCGTTTGTTTGACTGATCGCTCGATATATGAGGGCATATAAGTCACACAACAAGTAATTTCCCTTACAAATTAAAGTTGGTTGATTAAGTATTAAATTGGATTTAATATTTAATTTATGGAGAATTAATAATATAATAATTTGGAATTAATTATTACTACTATTTAATTAAATTGGATTTAATTAAATAGAAATTCCAAATAATATGTGGAATATTATTGTAGGAAAATATATGTAGGGAAAATCAAATCTATGGGATTTGATTTGCAAGATTAGGAAATAATATTCCTAATAAAGATATCTTAAGATTTAAGCTGGGCTTCCCCTATATATATGAGATCCTAAGGATTCATTAATTGCTACAAGAAACTCTAATTTCTCCATAAAATCTCCTGTCATAATTTTCCTAGTAAATTCGTCTCGGGGATTCAACGATGGCAAATCTGTGCGGATCTACTAATGGGGATTACGTGGATACCATAGTGGAGGAATCTGTGTACAATTTACTGTAAGGATTCTGTTTATGATTATCCGTATTTAATTATGCAATTATATGTTCGTTGTTGGTGAACTGTTTAATTCCACTGCGCATGTATTACATGTTTACGTGCCACTATATTCCAACACTCAGCTTCATCATATCGGATGTCTTCTTCTCAACTTCATCAGATCAGATGGTTTCTTCTCAGCTTCATCAGATCAGATGGTTTCTTCTTAGCTTTATTAGGTCAGGTGATTTATTCTCAGCTTCATCAGATCAGATGGTTTCTTCTCAGCTTCATCAGACCAGGTGGCCTCTTCTCAGCTTGATAAGATCATGTAATTTCTTCTCAGCTTCATCAGATCAAGTGATTTCTTCTCAACTTCAGCAGATCGGATGGATTCTTCTCAGCTTCATCAAATCAGATGACTTCTTCTCATCTTCATCAAACTAGGTGATTTCTTCATCAGATCAACTTTCTCATCAGCTTAGATCAGCTTACTTAGAACTCATCTTTATCAGCCTAGTTTTATCTTGATCAGCCTCATATTATTAGATGAGTTCCCCCTCAACTTGTTACATGTAAAAATAAAACTAAGTCTAGAAACATAATATTTCTACACAACTTAGCATGTCCTATTACAAGGTGTTTTGGTATAATCATCACAACTATAGATATCCCAACAGAAGCACATAAACACAGAGGAAAAAGTTTGCGGAATCTGTGCGGGTCGAATTGGGTCAAACACACTTTTTTATAAAACTCGCGCAAAGGCAAAACAACATGTTTCAATACTCAAAATATGTTGCACTTTACAAATTTACAATGGCAAAATAATAAAAAATTAAAAAAATGGCTTGAGCATAATTTTAAATTTTAACTTAGAAATTCTAAGTTAGAAACTTAAAATTTTGTTGCCTACATATCATCTTGGATGGAATCAAAGCCCACATAGTTCTCTTACATTTTAACTTACCTCTGACTCCGAGCTCCAATACTCATTCCTCAAGCATCACTTTCGCTTTCAGTGTTGTTCATCAATTCATCATCACTTGAATTCATGCTACTACAAAAAAAAGGGTTATTACCACATCCCTTTTAACACACTATAAAATTGATATGGTGATAAATGATTTATAATTACATCTATATTGTAAGGTGTGTTAATACGTATGTTAATACTAATTATTGGTACCTATTAACACATTAGAAATTAAATGTATTAATACTAACTATATTATAACACCATTGAGAGTCATATTAACATTTCAACAAGGGATTAAATTTTTTGCAGCCCAATAACTTTGAGCCGATTTGAAATTGGTCCATCAGTTACCGGTGAACAGTACACGTGGCAATTAATTTGTATTTTCATTTATTTTTAGGGTGTCACATGTGTATTTCTTATTTTTATTATTGATTTTTTTTTATTCAGTTTCCAATGGGTTGGGTTTAGGATCGGGTTTTACGGGTCGGGTTTTACGGATCAGGATTTAACAGGTTGGGTTTTACGGATCAGGATTTAACGGGTCGGGTTGGACCGAACCGACCCGGTTAATTAATAGTGTAAATATAAATGAAAAATAAAATAAGGAATTACACATGTAGCACTCTAAAAATAAATGAAAATACAAATTAATTTCCACGTGTACTGTTCACCGGTTGACCAACCGGTTTGACAGATTTTGAGGGCCAAAATCAAAAAAAGTTAAAACATACATTAAAATCGGCCCAAAGTTATTGGGCTACAAAAAATTTAATATCTATCAACAAAATACTACATAAAATCGTAGCCTAATACAACACTAAAACACAAATGTGTCAAATGTAATTCTGTAACCACTGTTTTTATCAATGTGAAAATACATTAAAGGCATTAAATTAAAAGAGTCTTAAAATTTATTATATTCCCACACTTTTTTAGGGGAGGTGATAATATAAATATATAATCAAATAATTTTTTTCTTGGGTAGTCATCCAAAAACGCCACTTAGCAATGCCACCTTTTACTTTAACAACTTTGGAAGATTAAAATAACGCATGCTCATTTTTTATAAATATTTTATTCCATCTTTTACTGAATCCGAGACTGAAAACTTCCGCAAAACCGTCCAACAAAAGAAGAAAAGAATTCCCGCGAAACATTAATTCCCCAATTGAATAGCCGCGCATAACCTAATAGAAAAGGTTCAATCTACTGTGGTGGGAGAAATCCCTAATTCCCCAATTGTATCAAGGTCCAATTGCTCTCTTAGATCGTTTGGGTTGCCTCTACGTCCGGTATGCTTCCATCCTCATTTTTTGTCTCTACTCAATTTCTTTTTCTTTTATACTTAGTCCACTGGTTCGGTCCATCCTCGTTTAATCTTAACTTAATATCATTTTTATAAATTGATTAGCATGAGATGTATATAAATGTTGGGCTACTGAGAATTTCTAATAGGATTGGATTGTCTTGTCTTCAATGAACCTATAGAATTTAGCATCTTGATATTGATTGGTTTGTGCTTCCATAGTATATGCAGAGCATTAGTAATCGATGAATGATGTGTTTGCATGATAATAGTAGATTGGTTGCTAAATATGCCACTGTTTTGGAGAACCTTCATGACTGAAATTATTTAGCTTCAGTTTCAAAACTTATGTTGATTTCATACATATTATGTATTCAAACTAGTAAATATTGTTTAATTTTCTTTGCACCTCATTTCTTTATTTTGTTTTACTGTGCTTGTATTTTTTTCTCTCTTTAAGAAGCTACCTAGATTAGTTCTTGGGTGAAATTTGAGAGTTCTGTTGCTTATCTGACATCTGAATACTTTAACCACACTTGAATGGAGGGTGGATTGCTAATTGCAGATCTGTATATTTTATAGTTGGCTTGTATATATAGTCTGTTTGTTTGTAAAACAAAGAGTAAATGAGTTGTATATATTTGGTTATTCAAATTTATAATTGAACAGAAAAGTTGCAAAGGAAAAAGTTTAGGAATAAATTTAATCAATTATGCACGGTCTATGGTTTGTTATTATTATTTTTTTGTTTTGAATTCATCTTTGAATACAAAAGTATATTTTCTTTGATCACCTGCTTTGATCTTCTTTAATCGTGTATATGTCTTTCATTCAAATATTTTAAATTAATTGTCATATATCTGTACCATAAATTGGTATCTTACTAATTGTATGATATTCTTTGGTTTTCTTGGATTAAAGAATGCAAACAATTTCCTAATTTTGGAGCAGAGCATTTTTTTTTTAATTATTAAGTTTAAACTAATGAAATTAGCTCATAGCATATGTGCAACTTGAAATATTAGTACTGCTCGGCTCATCTCTCACATTTTGATGGTAGTGTTGTTACATTAATACTACTTTATATTTGGGTTGAGATAAACCATGCTACAATAATTTGAAGATAGAAGTAAAATGCAGAATGTGATAGCAGAAATCCTTTATTATAGCTAGATTTTTTGTTCTGCACACTTAAAATACTTGGACAAGAACAATAATGAATTGAATTACATGGCAGATTTCAGGAAAGTGTGCATTAAGATTTTCTTAAGAGTTAGGACACTCAAAAATTGTGCAACTTAGTAGTTAGCAACAGTTCTCCATTCTATTGTGAGGAAGACATCATTATATTACAAAGCAACTTATGCAATCCTATAGATGGCAATGAGAGTGGAGAAGTAAGATGGGTTCACGAAGATACAGAAGGGGTCGAAATGATATTCCTGCTTGAAATTCAGTTTCACACCACATAAGATCTAATTTGTTATCCTCCATAATTTTTATTCCATTTTGTTACTGAATCTTCTTTTTTTTTTAGTTGTGATAAAATCACTGTTGAATCTCATAAGACACTGCATTGTTTTTAATGCTTCAAATTTTATAATTACCCTTTTACTTTTACTGTTCTCAGTAATTTAAAGATGTGGAGAATGGAAAATGTTTACCTTTGCGAGTGTTTACCTTTGCGAGGAAAATAGGTAATTATTTGTTTGGTTTGCAGGTGGCGATTTTATGATCATCAGTTGATTGTATTATCTCTGTTTTTTAAGATTTTTTACTTGACAATCAATTGGGTTTTAATGTATTCTCATTTATTTTTGGTATTAATGAAAACAGGAGATTTTATGATTTGATGTTCTGGTATTAATGAAAATTAAGGCTTTCTTGGTGTTTTAAAAGTGCTCTCATTAATTTATGAACGATAGAAACGATTGGATGCAGGTTGAGTAACTTGTTGTGATATATTATATAATATGCAGGGATCCTCCAATATGGCTGATGTTATGATTAATATTGTTGCCTCAAGGGATTTTGATCAGCTGGATAAGCCACCCTAGACAGCTAGTATATTTGGTTTTAGTTGGTATGCAGTTTGGTATTTGTTGGTTTTACATTGCCGTCTGCATGGCATTTTTAGTATAGCTGTTTTGGTTTTGTACTTTGATCGGTTTCAGTTTGGTATTAGAGGTTTGGCTGTTTGTACTTTGATCGGTTTCAGTTTGTACTTGTTAGGTTGTACTTTATGTTGCTTGCTAATTTATATAGCAAGTATTTGAGCTTACTTCATCATATATATATATATATGGAATTAGACTAATTATTACTATGTATTTTAACGTTTTTTATTTGAGGTAAAAAAGAGTTATTTATTTTTTGATTTCCTCTAATTATGCTGGTATAATCATCTTCCTGGAGTTACCTTTTGCCAAGATGGAGAGACCGTGGAGAATGGTAATCTAAATTTAGCAGCAAATTTTATGCTCAGATGAGAGATTAGTATGATATAATATGCAAATTGAAATTTTGTTATCTCTGCATATTCACCATGAGAGATTAGTATTATATAATGCAAATTGAAATTTTGTTATCTCTGCATATTCACCATTTTCGTAGTTTTTCAATTTAAGGGAGAATACTGATAAAGTAAGAAATATTCTTGAAAAAAATGCTAGGAAAGAAGTGCAAAATAGTTGTATTATTCACTCTTAATTTACAGTTAGAGGATCAAGGTGAGTGGAGAGAAGTTTTGAATTATTAAAGTGATGAATTGTTTTTTCTAACTAAAATAATATTTAAAGATTACTCTTTTGAATGTAATACTAATTTTTTTTATCGGGCAAAGTTAGATGTTACACCAAGCATCCAAATACTCCACGAAATCGTCAATCCACCTTATAACTCTCATAACTCCAATTTGTTTCCAGAGAGAATCAAACATGGGTCTCCCACTCAAATGAGGAGCCCAGTGGTCAGGTGGGCTAAGCCACCTGATTAAAATCGTAATGAAAAGGAATTGAACTTGGGTCAAACAATTAGAATTGGTGAGCGTCAACCATTAGGCCATGGAGGCTATATATTGAATGTAATACTATTATATGTAAACAAGTAATATTATCAAGTGTAAGAAGTAATACTATTTCATAGCAATTTAACAATTGAGGTGCATTTCTTTGAGTTTTCCTTCTTTTCTTGCTAATTGCTGAAATTTCACATAAGTTGTTTTGGAGTTGGGCATGATCACGCTTAACTCTGAAATATTTTTTCTTCTCTTTTTTTTCGTTAGACGTAATGATGTCTATCAATGAAAAAGTTTTCTCATGTAATCTTCACAAACCTCATCTCAACTTCTCTAAATCAATCCAACTTAATTTAAATAATTTCTATTCTTCCAATTGACTTCAATAAAAACAAAGTGGTGTCCGTTTTGCCTTCAAAGTTTCTCATTTTTCTTACATAATAAATCAAACACAACATTTCTCCACAACAAATGCAATTTGCCAAAAGTAGTGGTGAGTAATCTTCCTACCCTCTGTCACACCATATATTGCATCCGACCATATGGGCCTCTTAGTGAGGGGCATCCTCCTATAAACCGAATATTACCTCCGACCATCGTCTTCTGAACCTCTCGAATCCACACCCTATGTTTAATATCATTAAAGCCGCGAAAAACTTGATCATGTGTACTAAAATGACGTTTCAATTTTCTTGGCAAAATCGGGCTAATTTTTAAATTTTAGACTATCTCATGATTCTTTCAAATTTTGAGACCAAAAATGGAGAGACCAAAAGTTATAAGACCAAAAACTTTTTATTTCAACATAAATGACATAACAATCTTTAAGGAAGACATGAACTTAACTAGTTTAATTCAAATTTTAATTTGGAGTCTCTCTAGTGAGATGTGGTCACTTTAAGAAACTTTCATTTAATAATTATTGTAACATTCATTCAGTAATATCATTACATTTATAAATTTATACCACACACAGTTGATGTGTAAAATGTTATGATATTAATTTATAAAAATATTATATATTGAATGAATGTTATGGTATTAATGAATAAGTTTGATTTCATTCAGTAATATCTCAAATACTTGCATGTAAAATTTTCTAATCATATAGACATTTTCAATCCTCAAATTACAAACTACTTTAAATTACAAATGTAATTGTCTACGAAAATTATAAATGTATGAACAATTTGCTTGTAGGCAATTTATTTGGCTTTAAGAATTCATAGGCAATATGTTCACCTACAAGAATATTAAAAATTCATAGGGAATTTGTAAGGTATTTAATTAAGGACGAAATTATTTGCTACATAGTCATGTTAGAAAAGTCAATTCTCTATTTTCTTGTAGTGTAAAAATCAAACACGGTGAAGAATGGATGAATGATAATTTAGCAAACAGTCGTCATCAATTGCAATTCAAATTATTAATAAATTAATTTTTTTATATATTTTTTTTATCGGATCTTTTTTGCTGCACTACATTCCTGCGTCCACCTATGCATATTTCTAATTTTTTTTCCTATATTTACAATTATTAAAAATCTAAAACAATATATAATAGTATATGTTGGGAGATGATTTTAATAAAGAAGTTTTGATTAGATCCCAAAACCCCTGAGTATGACATGTTCAGGATAGTCTTGATAGACTGAGTCAGGTTTCAGCATAGATTGTTCAGGAAATTATATGCACCATGTATAGTCAGCAGATATAGATCAGGTTAGATCTTAAAGTTACTGAAGAACTCAGAAGGTACTGAGTAACTGAAGACTCAGTATGTCACTGAAGACACTGAAGACTCAGTATGTCACTGAAGACACTGAAGACTCAGAAGATACTGAAAGACCCAGTAAGTTACTGAAGACTCAGAAGATATTGAATACTCAGTATAACCTGAATGTTCAGAGGCACTGAATAATATCTATCTGAAGACTACAAAACTGAGAAAAACGCACATGTTCAGAAAAGTAGATATTGCCCAAAACATTCATATGCAGACAAAAGGAACTAAGTCTAAGTATTGTTTAAGGTTGTCTCATTCAGAGAGATTGACCAAAAAGAGTTGTTTTGTTTGTCTACATTCACTGAAGACAAGAACCAATCAGAGGAAGACAACACTGTACTTTACTGACACTGAAAGCGACAGGACCCTGAATCATGTCAGTAGTACTAAGTTCCAGACTGCAAAAATTGGTGATTGGCTACATGACTGCATATTTCCTAAAACATGCAAGGGAGTGTTCAAACCCTAAATATAGCTGTTCATCAAACACCAGAAGAGGAAACCCTTGATACTATCTCCTCCAACGGATAGTTTTTCAAAAGTGACCTTGGTGAAGGTTGCCTATAAATACCAGTGATCTTCTACATTGAGAGGTTACGAGAAATTTCAAGCAACTCAAGAGCTCATTCGTATTATTGCAAATTGAAGCACTCGAAAACCCTAGAATTTCCCAAGTGTTTCACATTGGAGAGAGCTCACTATTCTAAGCCTAGATTGATAGATATATCCTAAGCTAGAGAGATATCCTAACCTTTGCATCTGTTCTTATTGTAAAGGATATCTCACCCTAGTTGGAAACCAATCCAAAACCCAAACCCTTTGTTAAGGTAGTTTGTGTGTGATTTGTTGGTGAGTTAGAGTTGTAAAGAGTTAGTAAGCTACAGTGAGTTAGACAGAAAACTCTAGAGAAGAAGTTAGTAAGCTACTTGTGGTAGTCTGAACACTTGTGTGTGTTTGAGTTAGTAAGCTGCAGTGAGTCAGCCAGAAAACTCAAGGTAGAAAAGTGAGTAAGCTACAGTGAGTTAGCCTGAAAGCTTTAGGAAGTGGTTAAGGAATTTCTCTGAAGATCAGAGAGAGTGGACGTAGGAGCTTGAGTCTCTGAACCACTATAATTGTTGTGTTGTTTGCTTTCTGTACTGCATTCTTATCTGTTGCTTGTTTTTCACTGAAAGCATATTTCACTGATATTCAGTTGGAACCAATCCACTGAACTTGCATCAAATTGATCACAGCCTTAATCACTGTTTTATCGAAGGGAAGATTGTCAGCAAAGCTAAAACGAGTATAAACTTAAGGCCAACCATTCCGTACACTTGAGTAGCTAGAATAGATAGTTACCAAACTGAACTAACTCTAATGTGGGTTCAGTAAGATAATTATCTGCTCCAAGCTCCTCAGGATCTTTGATAAACTCAGGTTCAGTTGGGCTAATCTGAAGCTTCTGAAAGCAGCTCAGGATCATTGTCTCAGTAGACTTTGACTCAGGGCAATCCATGCTTCTCAGGGCAAAATTATCAGGATAATCTGACCCATCTGACCTCAGTGAAAGAAAAGTTTTAAAAATCACTGAACACGTGTATTCCCCCCCCATACACGTGTGAGACTCGTTAGCACCGGGACCAACAAGTGGTATCAGAGCAGTGGTTCATTTTGACCACTTGCTTTGGTAGCCATAGTCTATTTGCTGATAGACTTTGGTGGTCTACTGAATAGATCTGTTTGCTGATATCTTACAAGGCTCAGTCATCATGCCTTCTAAAAAACTCCCTATGTTCTCTGTTGAGAGCTACGATCTTTGGAGATTGAGAATGCAGGCTCATCTGTATTCAAAACATGAAAGAATGTGGAGAGTGGTTTCTAAAGGACCATTCAAATTTACTATTGTGAATCCCAGAATCACTTATACTGAGAGGAATGATCCCAAAGATGAATTTCCAAAGCCTGTTGATCAACTTACTCCTGATGAGAGAAAGTTAGTCAATCTGGACTACATTGCTAAAGATACTTTGTATAGCACTATTGATGATGGTGTTATGGGGATGATTTCTCACTGTGAAACTGCAAAAGAAATATGGGACACACTTGCTGTTATGTGTCAAGGCACGGATCATATTAAGGAAAACAAACTTTTTGTTGCTATTGGAAAGTTTGATAGCTTTGAAATGGAAAATGGTGAATCCATTGACAAACTTGAGGTCAGATTCACTAGCATTATGAATGATCTTAATGCTCTTGGGAAAAGATACCCACAGAGAGAAGTGGCACTGAAAAGTCTTAGAGGATTATCTAAGAAATGGGATATACATGTTGTGGTGATTGAAAACACCAAAAATATTGATTCCATGCCATACCAACAAGTTTTCTCTGAACTGAAAGCTTATGAGTTTGTGATTGACAAGAAAACTAAGAAATCTGACAGCAAAGATGATTCTTCATCTAGCAAGAATGTGGCTTTCAAAGCCAAAGAGAAATCCTGTAAGTCTAGAGAGTCTGAGAACTCACTTGCCAGAAATCAGGATGAGCAAGAGGATAAGCTAGTACTGATGGCAAGGAGGTTTGAAAGACTCAATAGCAGATATGGGAAATATAAGAAATATTACAGGAATCACAGGTACAAGAGAAACTCAGAAGCTGAGGACAGATACACTGAGAAAAGGAAGGACCACAAAGCTGAAGGATCCTCATCCAAAAAGAAGGACTCCAAGACCAAGGAGGAAAGTGATCAGGATGATGATGCCAACAGATGCTACAACTGTCAAAAGAAAGGTCACTTCCAATATGACTGTCCTGAGCTGAGTGCTAAAGAAAGAAAGGAAAGACAAGCCAAGAGAGACAAGAAGATCTCCAGCAAGAAAGCTATGATTGCTGAGGAAGAAGAACATTCTGAAGAAGGTTCCAGTTCCTCAGATGAGATTTTCTCAGATAGTGACAGTGATGATATCTGTCTTATGGCTGTGGAGGAGGTAAATTCTTCTATCTCTGTTGTTGCTCCTACACAAGCACATGAGTTCTCAAGTTCAACTGTAAACAGTAACTTTGACCTGATGGATTCATTTGAGAATCTTATGAAGGACTATTCTGTGTTACAAGAACTGCTCACTGAAACTCAAGAGCAGAACAATGAACTGACTGCTGAAAATCTGAAGTGGAAAGACTCAAAAAATGTTGAGATCACTTCTCAATTGATGGGAACTACTGATGAACTGGATGTTCTGAAAGTACAACTCTCAGAAAAAGAGAAGGTGATAGAGATCCTGAATGGAAAATTAGAGAAATCCACTAAGGAGATTCAGCTTATCAGAACTGAGTTCAATGACCTCTTTGAGAAGCATGAAACTCTAAAGAAATGTGAGGATAGTGCGCAGAGAAAGTTAGCTCTATTGAATTCTGCATCTAAAGTAATAGATGAAATTCAGAGTTATCAAAGACCTGCAACTATAAAAGCTGGATTGGGATACATTCCAGGGGGAACCTCACAAGGTCTTCTGAATGCTGCTTCTAGTAGCACCAAGACTGTCTTTGTTAAACCAGTGGCATCAAATCTTCTCACTGAAGAACAACCCAAGGTTTTAGACAAGGGTAAATGTTGGTCCCGATTAGGAAAACTCATGTGCGCGGAAATACCATGTAATGCATATAAAACAGGGGTGAGGGCAGAGTGATTCCAATTCTTTCTTTTTTTTTGCTTTTAAGAACGATGTGTGTTTTGCTTATATCGAATGCATATGGCAAGTAAGAACATAAAGCAGTAAAGAACACACGATTTTATAGTGGTTCGGAGTCCAACTCCTACATCCACTCTTCCCTTTCAGCAGGGGCACCTACTTAACCAACTGGACTTAGTTTAACGTGTTAGTCCAACACCCAACAGATGTTTACCGAGTTTACACTCAAACGGGACTTATCACCCTCACGGGATCGCCTATAGATGTTTACCGAGTTCACACTCAAACGGGACTTATCTCCCTCACGGGATTGCCTACCCTCCCTTTCGAGATTGCTAGATGTTTAACGAGATCACACTCACCTACAAACTTATCCTATCAAACTGATTTGGGTAAGGTTTGTTTGGTTTCCAACTAGGTTGAGATTTTCCCTTACATTTGTTTAGCCTCAATGCTAAGGATGGGAAAATCTCTCTAAGCTTAGGATATTACATTTGTGCTTAGATCTAGGGTAGAACACTCTGAATATATGCGTGTATTTCTTGCTCATTGTTCTATGGTGGAGATGCTAGATGATTTGGCTCTGTAGCTTGATGGATCACACATTTCTCACTCTGAATAATGAAGGAAGAACTTGTATTTATAGTGTGGATTTGAATGTTACCGTTGGATGGAGTCTCATTCAAATCCATACTATTCGTAACTTCTACTTGACTTTTTTTCATTTGGTTGTCTTCCTCTCATTGGTCCACGTCAGCTGAATCTAACGGCTATAATCTTCAGGATCATCTGAGTCTTCAGGTTCCTTCTGAGTCTTCAGGATTCTTATGAGTCTTCAGGTTTCTCTGAGTCTTCAGGATTCTTGATTCAATAGACTTCTCTTGGCCGGACCTTGTCGTCGGGCATCTTGACTCTCGGTGGTGAGTTGATTCTTACGTCTTGAGACATCGACCCTCGGTCACTGCTTTTCAGCTAAGCGATCATCGATGGCGTTACGATTCTCAAGTGAACATGACTTCAGATGACTTATCTTCTGGCGACTTCTCTTCCGATTTCTTCTGCTTTGATCCGGTCACTCACATGATCAAATCGATAAAGCATCAGTCGACATATCGGTTTATCTGCATCGGTGATTAGTACATCAAAGTTAGCATATTAGGTTAGCATATCGGGTTAGCTTATCGATCTCGATCCGCGTCGATCTCGATGCGGTCTCATCTCATCCTTCCTCTTCTAATCTGCAACCTCCTCTTCTGATCTGGTCATCTGATCTTCTGATCAGCTGACTTAGCTTTTCTTCTCTTCTAATTTTGCTCAGCTCATCAGTTAACTCTGGAACTCATCTTACTCATCTGATCTCGATCAGTCTCGTCTGCAGCCTCGTCTGATCTCGATCGTCTTCGTCTATTTTCGTGAGTTCCCCCTCAACTTGTTCTCTCGTTCTCCCTCAACTTGTTATCTGTAGATTAGCTTCTAAAACACAAGTTGATAATGTTTTGGCATAATTCATCAAAACTAAAATATCCCAACAGTAAAGGACCTATGGTTTCAGAAAAACTGAAGGTTCGGGAAAGAAAGCCCAAACCTCAGGAAAAGGCTAGAAAACCTGAACACTCAATAGGAAATTTTCAGGCCAGTACTTCAAAGCCTCAGGCTAAGAATACCAAACTGAAGAGATCTGTACTGAACCATCAGAGGAATTTTCAGAAGAGAAACACTCAGCAGAGATATTCTCAACTGAAAAAAGACCAAGTCCTCGATTCTTGAAAAGACCACAATTTTAGTACAGGCAACCTAAACCCCACTTGCCTAAGGGTAAAGGTTTCCTGAACCTAAGTCAGCAGAGACAGAGACCAGCTGCACCAAAGCTAAGGCACTTGAACAAAAGGCCTGAACCCAAGAAGAACTCTAAGGCTCATGTTCATGCTAAGGCTGGCACTCATGCACAGGATACTGCCAAGGCACCTAGGGTGGTGAATGTGTATGTAGATGTTTATGGGAGACAAATCAGCCACTCTAAATTAATTAGAGTTGTTAGGCAGATTTGGTTCCAAAAGGTACAGCTAACCTGGTAGGATCCTACACCAAATGGGTACCTAAGAACGATACATTTTTTTGGTGAATAAAAAAGGGCACTAAATTTCAATTAATACAACATAAAACGATGAGTGGAAATGAATTGGCTCCTGCTGTATGGTATCTGGACAGTGGATGTTCAAGACATATGACAGGATATAAGCAACTAATCACTGACTATGTTGAGCAAAAAGGCCCTCAGATCACATTTAGAGACAACTCCAAAGGACAAACTGAAGGATATGGAACTCTTGAAGTTGACTCTGTTCATATCCATGGTGCTTTATATGTGTCTGGTCTAAAGCATAATTTGCTTTCTATCAGCCAATTTTGTGACAAAGGATTCAGTGTTGAGTTCTCAAAGAACTTATGTTATGTAAAAGACAATGCTTCACGTAAAAATTTTCTTGGTACTAGAAAAGGAAATGTGTATCTTGGTCGATTGGAGTTCAACTCCTAAAGATACATGTTTGGTTGCAAAAAGTTCCACCGATACCCGGTTGGTTGTGGCACAAAAGATGAATCACTTAAACTTCAAAAACCCCGAACAAACTTGCAAGATTAGCACTTTGTGGGGGTTACCCAATGAAGTGTTCAGTAAAGATCATGTATGTGATGCTTGTCAGAAAGGAAAACAAATCAGAGCATCTTTCAAAAGCAAAGTAGATGTTTCTACTGATAGAATACTACAACTGTTACATATGGATCTCTTTGGTCCAGTAACACCTGTGAGCACTAATGGCAGAAAATACACACTTGTGGTAGTTGATGACTACTCTAAATACACATGGGTCATATTCTTACTCAGTAAGAAAGAGACTCAGACAAAACTACCTGAACTACTGAAAAGGCTCAGTACTGAAAAAAATCTGAGTGTGGTCAAGATCAGATCAGATAAAGGAACTGAATTTATCAACCAAATTATATCTGATTATTGTGCAGCAAATGGAATAGCTCATGAAACATCAGCTGCAAGGACCCCACAACAGAATGGTGTTGCTGAAAGAAGAAATAGGACTCTAAAAGAAGCTGCAAGGACAATGATTGTTGAAGCTGATATTCCTAAGAGATTTTGGGTTGAACCTATCAACACTGTATGCTACTCTCAGAACAGATCCATGCTGACCAAAAATCAAGTAAAAACTCCATATGAGCTGTGGAATGAAAGGAAGCCTCTTGTTTCTTTCTTTCGTGTGTTTGGTTGCAAGTGTTTCATACACAATAATGGTAAAGATCAGTTGAAAACTTTTGATAGCAAAGCTGATGAAGGGATATTTTTAGGATATTCTGAAGTCAGTAAAGCCTTCAGAGTTTACAACTGTAGGACTTTTATTGTGGAGGAAACACCTCATGTTGTTTTTGATGAATCTACTTGTGTTCAGAAGAAACAAGAATATGACTCAGGAGAACTGATCAAGATAATCACCAGACTTAGCCTGAAAAAGAATGATAAAACATCTTCTGAACCTGAAAAGAAGAAGTCAGTCACTTTCTATGAATGGAGTGAATCGGACTCAGACAAAGAAGTTCAGGATGGAAAAACTCAGGATAGTGAGACTCAGGGTGGAAATTCTCCACTGAAGGAAAGCCAACACACTGAAGCTGACCAATCTGAACATACACCAGTTCAAACTCAGGTATGTAATGCCGATGAAGATGTGGTCACAGCTGAGGCAAACTCTGAATCTATCAACCAATGGGGAACAAATGTCTTTGACAATGTTCTGAATGGAATTTCCCCTGAGGAAGATGATTCTCTTTCTCCTTTTCTGTTGTTCCCTGAATTTAATGAACTGCCTGAACCTAACATTTCTGATGTTGAGGATACTACTGAAGGGGGAACATCCAGGAGAAAATGGTTGGATAGTCATCCTACAAGTCAGATTGTGGGTGATCTATCAGATGGTGTCAAAACAAGAAGGTTCCATGGAG
This sequence comes from Stenogyne calaminthoides, assembly GCA_037126765.1. Lineage (NCBI taxonomy): Eukaryota > Viridiplantae > Streptophyta > Magnoliopsida > Lamiales > Lamiaceae > Stenogyne > Stenogyne calaminthoides. Next base: position 14,411,872 of record JBBCBC010000010.1, read on the forward strand.
AAAGTGCTTTGTTCTGCTGCTTTCTATCTGAAAAAGAACCTACTGAGATTGAAGAAGCTCTACAAGATTCATTTTGGATTACTGCTATGCAAGAAGAGCTGAATCAATTCACAAGAAATGAAGTTTGGGAGCTAGTGGACAGACCTAAAAGGCACAATGTGATTGAAACTAAGTGGGTGTTCAACAATAAGAGAGATGAAAACAACAACATTGTGAGAAACAAGGCAAGGCTAGTTGCACAAGGTTATTCCCAAGAAGAAGGCTTGGATTATGATGAAACCTTTGCACCTGTTGCAAGACTAGAAGCCATGAGATTGTTTCTTGCATATGCTGCCCACATGAAATTCACAGTCTATCAGATGGATGTGAAAAGTGCATTTCTGAATGGTGTGCTTAAGGAAGAGGTTTATGCGGAACAACCTCCTGGTTTCAGACAGAATGACCAAGTTTACAGGCTCAGGAAAGCCTTGTATGGTCTTAAGCAAGCACCCAGAGCATGGTATGATACCCTTTCTCAGTTTCTTACTGACCATGGTTTTATCAAAGGAATTGTTGATAGAACTCTGTTCAGGATAGAAGATGGGAAAGACATCTTACTTGTTCAGATTTATGTGGATGACATCATATTTGGATCTCCAAATCATCAGTTGTGTGAAAAGTTTTCTACCCTGATGAAAGGAAAGTTTGAGATGTCAATGATGGGGGAGATGAATTTCTTTCTTGGACTTCAGGTGAAACAAACTAAGGAAGGAATATTCATCAATCAAGCAAAATAGACCAGAGATCTGATTGCAAAGTATGGTGTACAGAATTGCAATGCAGTTAGAATTCCTATGAATACTAACTACAAGATGGATCCTGATCCTGAAGGCAAATCAGTAAATCACACTGATTATAGAGGGATCATTGGATCATTGCTATATCTCACTGCAAGCAGACCTGATATAACATTTGCTGTTGAGATATGTGCAAGATACCAAGCTAATCCTAAGGCTAGTCACATGGAGGCTGCCAAAAAGATTCTGAAATATCTTAAAGGCACTGTGAATAGAGGATTATGGTATCCAGCTGATGATAACCTTGAATTATTTGGTTACTCAGATGCTGACTATGGAGGATGTAGAATTGACAGGAAGTCTACCACAGGAACTTGTCAATTTCTTGGAAGTAAACTGATATCATGGTTTTCAATGAAACAGACCTCGGCAGCAACCAGTACTACTGAAGCTGAATACATGGCTGCAGGAAGTTGTTGTGCACAGATTCTTTGGCTCAGACAACAATTAAGGGATTATAAGATTATAGCCAATGAAGTACCTATATTTTGTGATAATAATAGTGCAATTTTTATTACACAAAATCCAGTATTGCACACCAGCTGTAAGCATGTTGATATCAGACATCACTTCATCGGAGATCATGTTGAAAAAAAAGACATCAGAATGGAGAAAATTCATACTGATAAACAGAGAGCTGATATCTTGACTAAACCTTTGGCTGAATCAAGATTTCAGGAACTATCAGTTGAATTAGGTATGTTGGATCCATGTGAATAAAGCAAATCTGAAAAATTGAAGGTTTTCAGGTGCATGAAGTTTTTCAGGTTTTACTGAAAAACTCAGGATAAAATTGAGAGTCCTGAACAACTGAGTCTTGGGAAACTCAGTAATCCTGAAGTTCAAGACTTTCGATTATTATCTTGACATTTTATCAAGGTCAAAACTCAGTAAGACTGATGGAGAAAATTAGTCTGAAGAAGTTATTGACTCATGCAACACATTTATTTTTTAACTGAATCTCAGTAATCATTGGCAATAAATGACAAAATACCTGAAGAAATAATTGGGCGGGACTTTTGAAATTCTCGAGGAAAGTCAATGGTCTGCAGGAACAGTAATTAAATGCACTGTTCATTAATCACCAAAAGGGATAAATTGGCGGCTAAGTATTTGCGAAACCGTCCTTTCAAATACCCATTTTAGCCGGTGTTTAATCTCAACCGTCGATTTCTTCATCTACGTGATTTTCCATAAATCAAAATCCTATATCCATTGAAAAGATCCCATTCAAGCCATATTTCAAAAAAAAAACCTTCATCTTCACAAACACTCTGTTTCGAAACCCTCGATTGCCCAGCATTTTTTTTCTATCTCAAAACCCTTCACTCAAAAATCTCCAAAAATGGCACTCTTTGTATACGACAAACTCACCATTTCAAACAAACCATGGTACGAATATGTTGTCTCTCTAGAAAGCACGTCCAATACAACTCACGAGGAGGAGGCGTTGCATATGATTCGTTTGGCAAAGCTTACATGCCTGGTTGCGAATCAACCAGAGGTCGAATATGCGAAAGAGGTAATTGAGTTTGTTTCTAATATGCAGTTAGATGACAAAAATTGCATAGAGTCTAAGATTACGGTGTTGCATTTGGAGCATAGTACAAAATATGTGGATTTTGTTAGGGAATTATATATTACTCCTAAGAATCTAAATGCCATATATGAGTTAAGTGATAGAGGTGAAGACCCTACGGTATACATGATGGGTAGGGAACAAGAGTATTTGGATAAAATTACTGAGCATCCGGTAAAGTTTGAAGCTACTCTGAATAAGAAGCATTTGAACCCTAAATATCGTGTATTGTTGGATATTGTAAGCAAATGCATCATGAGTAGATCTGGTAGTTTCGAGCAGATAAGCACGCCTAAGTTAAGGCTAATGGTGGCGATTGAAGATTCTCCTACTACTTCATTCAATTGGTTGCACTATTTGATCAAGGTGGTGAGTGATCAAGCCAAACACATTCAGAAGGTGAATGGCTCTATAGTTGTCAAGGAAAAAATTCTACATGCAACCAAGATTGCATTTATCTTGGAAACGTGCAGAAAAGAGGAGGACATTTTTGCCGATTCCACTTCCTTTCCAAAGTCAAAAATCATGTTCAAACCAACGAAGAAGACGTTGAGAGGAAAGAAAGAGAAAAACACTGAGTCTCAGGAGGAGACTGCCGAAGAGGAAACGGAGGAAGATATAACAGTGGTGAAGCAGGTCAGGGAAACAAGACAATCCGCTCAGAAATCCACTGAGGAAACTGATGAAGAAGCCAAACAAGCTAGGGGGAAGCCCTGATGAAAATTAAAAGGGAGAAAGGAGAGAAACTGAAGAAGAAAGCACTGGCTCCTCAGAAGCGCAGAAGGCTTCAAACAATTGCGGAACAGGAGGCCAGAGAAACTGAAGAAACTCAACCTGAAGGTCAGCAAGGGCTGAAATCTCCACTACAAGTTCTTGCTCAGGTGATAACAACTGTGCAGGAGCAAGAAACTAAGGAACAAGTTTTCTCTGAGGTACTCGAAACTTCTCTGAGCTCAGATAAAATCTCTCAGGAAATCTTCAAGGGACCTCAGATCCCTACTGAAGAAAGACCTGTTTAGACTCCAGATCAGTCTGAACCTCAGGAATTGCTAAACTTGGATGCGCTTCTGAATGAACCATTTCTAGATCCATCAGCTCTGGAACTCATACACTCTGAACCTAATGCTCCTGAAAGCCCAAGATTGAAGAAGGGAGAAGCCGAAGAGACTGAATGGCGAAGCAAGGAGGAACGGTTCATCTTGGACAGATACCCTGAGCTGAATGCCTATCCTGACCTTCAGGATATGTTCTTCAGGCTCAGAACCACTATGTATATTCTGAATCAATCACTTCCTGAAATGCTGAATATTGACTCATTCAGAGGAGAGGACTGGTGGAACGTTGAAACTGCTGTGTTGATAGAGTTTTCAGGCTTCCGAAAGACAAAACTCAGGATGAAAGCTGCTGATTTCGATGAACTAGTGAAAAAGAAGCTAGCTGAAAAGAAAGCTACTGAAGGAGTAGATGCTTCCAGCTCTCATGATCAAAATAAAGATAAGGATAAGGGAGATGATGCAGAAAAGAAATATGAGGGGGAGAAGGAACCTCAGACCGATGCTGAGAAAGAGAAGGAAACTGAGAGTCAGATGGTGACAGATGCTGATGCTGAACCAACTGATATCAGACAACTTCAGACTGAAGTTAGCACTCTTCAGGTACCTTTTGGCACTGTTATACATTATGCCAAAGTTACTGAAGTACCTAGCTTTAAATCTGATGTTTATGATATGCAGACTGAGGCTCAGTTGGAGCACCCAGCTCAGTTGGAAAATATTTAACAAACTCCAGTGGTTGATCTCACACCAATCCTGGATGAGTTAAAGAAGATAGAGCCAAGGATGGAAGAGATACTGGCAAGTCAATCTCAAAAGATTGAGAATCTAAGCTCTTCATCAAGCATGCTGCAAAAAATTCTCACAGACAAGATGACTCAGATGGAGTTAGTCTTGGCTGCTCAAAATCAGAAAATTGAGAACCTGAGTTCATCATCTGATACGCTTCAAACAACTCTATCAGGTAAATTATCTTCATTAGATGGAAAGATTGATGGAGTGCATACAGAGCTTAATGCCAACATGAAGCAGATGTATCAAGAAAGAACTGTCTATCTTGAAGCCATTCTGATTGAGAAGAATGATCTGATGATCAAAATAGCTGTTGAGGAAATGGGCTCTCTGCTCATGACCAAGATGACAGAGATGATGCATGATGTCTTCTCAAAGCAGTTTGCTCCTCTTTCGGATGAATTCTCAATGGCCAAGAATTACATGATGAGGCTAGAGGATGAGCATGATCAGTTGGCAGGGAAAGTACGCAGTATGGGCAAGGAGCAATACTATATGGATACTGCACTGACTCAACTACTCCCAAGGTATGGTGCCAAAAAAGGGGGAAAGGCCTGGTGGCAAATTAAGTGAGTTGTTGGCACAAACCTTGGAGAGAAAGACTGAAGGAAAGAAAATTTTGGATGCCTTAAGTGAGATTGAAGCCACTGAGAAACTGAAGTTTACAGAAGCTGAGAAACCTACCTTCACTCAGACAAATGATCAGATCACTGAAGAAGTAATTATTGAGAAACTGAGTGATAGAAGGATGATTGAGACAAGCAAAGCCAGTGAAGATCAAGCCAGACCTGAAAAGAGAAAGGCTGTGGCATTTGTGGAACAAGAAAGGAAGAAAAGAGCAAAAAGCTCAAAACCTACTCAGAGGAAGCTGATAATGGAATTCGAAGAATCTGAGGAAGAAACTGAAACCCAGAAAGAAGCCTTCGATACCAAGAAAACTCTGAAAGCCCTTCAGATTGAAAAGGAAAAGAAAATTGTTGCTTCAGTATCAGGTGTTCCACTGATCATAAAGAAGAAAGAAGAAGAGCATAAAAGAAGAGGTGGATTTAAAAAGTTTCTAAGCAAAAGGAGAGGTACAGAAAAAACTCAGAAATGGCCGCATATTGACAAGTGGATGCCTCTACAGTTCAATGATGCATGAGAAGAGATCAAGAGAACCTTCTGGTTCTATTATGAGATTCTGAGAGAATGGAGGGGGAGCAGCTCGGATAAGAATGAAGCCTTCATTGAGTACTTACTGACTTTCTATCCTAAGTACCTGCAAAGTTGGATCAACATGGCATATGAAGGAAACACTCAGATAGTAGCTCCTGGTCCATACATGTACCCAACTCCTAGGTTTGAGAATGGCTATGTAAATGAGGAAGCCATTTCTCAGGAAATAGCCCAGTATGCCATCCAGCTAGGCCTAACAGGAAACAACCCTGATATCATCAAGGCAAGAGATGAACTGAAGAAGAGATACTATGGGATGTTCAACCTGGAAGTACCAGAGGATGAAGTGGAAGAAGACTGAAGACTTTGTACTTCTGAATATTTTTTTGGTTTTCATTGTAATCTGTAATGCTTATCTACTGATCAATGAAAATTTTATCTTTTATGCTCAAAGATAATATCTCATTATCTTTTTACATGTCTTGATATGTCAGATTGTTTAAGAAATTGTTGGGAGAAATACCATTTTGGTTGTAATAGATAAACTGAAACCTGAGGATAGGTTAGGTTTTCTTAAATGTAACAAGATGGTTTTTGCATCATCAAAAAGGGAGAAATTGTTGGGAGATGATTTTAATAAAGAAGTTTTGATTAGATCCCAAAACCCTTGAGTATGACATGTTCAGGATAGTCTTGATAGACTGAGTCAGGTTTCAGCATAGATTGTTCAGGAAGTTATCTGCACCATGTATAGTCAGCAGATATAGATCAGGTTAGATCTTAAAGTTACTGAAGAACTCAGAAGGTACTGAGTAACTGAAGACTCGGTATGTCACTGAAGACACTGAAGACTCAGTATGTCACTGAAGACACTGAAGACTCAGAAGATACTGAAAGACCCAGTAAGTTACTGAAGACTCTGAAGATACTGAATACTCAGTATAACCTGAATGTTCAGAGGCACTAAATAATATCTATCTGAAGACTACAAAACTGAGAAAAACGCACATGTTCAGAAAAGTAGATATTGCCCAAAACATTCATATGCAGACAAAAGGAACTAAGTCTAAGTGTTGTTTAAGGTTGTCTCATTCAGAGGGATTGACCAAAAAGAGCCATTTTGTTTGTCTACATTCACTAAAGATAAGAACCAATCAGAGGAAGACAACACTGTACTTTACTGACACTAAAAGCGACAGGACCCTGAATCATGTCAGTAGTACTAAGTTCCAGACTGCAAAAATTGGTGATTGGCTACATGACTGCATATTTCCTAAAACATGCAAGGGAGTGTTCAAACCCTAAATATAGTCGTTCATCAAACACCAGAAGAGGAAACCCTTGATACTATCTCCTCCAACGGATAGTTTTTCAAGAGTGACCTTGGTGAAGGTTGCCTATAAATACCAGTGACCTTCTACATTGAGAGGTTACGGGAAATTTCAAGCAACTCAAGAGCTCATTCGTATTATTGCAAATTGAAGCACTCGAAAACCCTAGAATTTCCCAAGTGTTTCACATTGGAGAGAGCTCACTATTCTAAGCCTAGATTGATAGATATATCCTAACCTTAGAGAGATATCATAGCCTTTGCATCTGTTCTTATTGTAAATGATATCTCACCCTAGTTGGAAACCAACCCAAAACCCAAACCCTTTGTTAAGGTAGTTTGTGTATGATTTGTTGGTGAGTTAGAGTTGTAAAGAGTTAGTAAGCTACAGTGAGTTAGCCAAAAAAAACTCTAGAGAAGAAGTTAGTAAGCTACTTGTGGTAGTCTGAACACTTGTGTGTGTTTGAGTTAGTAAGCTACAGTGAGTCAGCCAGAAAACTCAAGGTAGAAAAGTGAGTAAGATACAGTGAGTTAGCCTGAAAGCTTTAGGAAGTGGTTAAGGAATTTCTCTGAAGATCAGAGAGAGTGGACGTAGGAGCTCGAGTCTCTGAGCCACTATAATTGTTGTGTTGTTTACTTTCTGTACTGCATTCTTATATGTTGCATGTTTTTCACTAAAAGCATATTTCACTGATATTCAGTTGGAACCAATCCACTGAACTTGCATCAAATTGATCACAGCCTTAATAATTGTTTTATACAAGGGAAGATTGTCAGCAAAGCTAAAACGAGTATAAACTTAGGGCCAACCATTCTGCACACTTGAGTAGCTAGAACAGATAGTTACCAAACTGAACTAACTCTACTGAGGGTTCAGTAAGATAATTATCTGATCCAAGCTCCTCAGGATCTCTGATAAACTCAGGTTCAGTTGGGCTAATTCGAAGCTTCTGAAAGCAGCTCAGGATCATTGTCTCAGTAGACTTTGACTCAGGGCAATCCGTGCTTCTCAGGGCAAAATTATCAGGATAACCTGACCCATCTGACCTCAGTGAAAGAAAAGTTTTAACAATCACTGAACACGTGTATTCCCCCCTCATACACGTGTGAGACTCGTTAGCACCGGGACCAACAGTATATGTCATATCATCCTAAAAAAATATTAAGAAAATTAAATTATATTAACTTGTAAAGTTGTATACTTATTACGGAATCAAGAAGTATTACATATAAGCAAGGATGAAAATATCTCGATATGTTCGCGATTTATCCCATATTTCGTAAGTGCGATATGGATATTGAGGTATAAATTTTTTTTTACCGAGTATCGTGTATATATCGCAATATATCCCGATGTATTGCGATATATCGCGATATATCGCAATATTGTAAAAATGTATTTTTGTTTTTTCATCACAATTTTTAGGGGGTAATGTATTTTTTTTTATTATGGTGAATATATCGCGAGTTATCGCAAAATATCGATATTGTTATCGGTTGAGTCATAGTATATAATTGCATGGAAATCGAGAAATATCGCAGATAAATCGCAAAATACTGCATTTTTTAAAAATATCGCGGATAAATTGCAAAATATCGCATTTTTAAAAAAATATCGTAATTTTTTTTTAGGAAAAAACTCAACTGTAATAGTAATGTCAATAATAAAGTATTCTTATAATAAGTTATAAATTTATTTCACTATGTATTTTGCAAGAGATATATTATATACTTTCAAGGTAGTAAATGAGTAGTGCAATACATTTAATATTGTTTGGACAAAAATGTTATTAACTTTTTTATATTTGAACCTCATAAGTTATCGTTTAGGTATTAATTGTATTGTAATGCAATTTTAGGCATTTTGTGTTGTATTATATATTATATTGTAAATTATTTAATATACGTCAAACAATATTTATATAATCTATTATTAATATGTTTATTTTAAACATGTCATTTTGTTGTGATATTAAATGAATTATATGTGCAATAGTATTTTATAATACTCTATAAAATTTCATGTAAAATTTCCTAAATTTTAACATAATTTCCGTTACTTTTTAAAAAAAATTGCGATATCGATATGCGATATCGATATATCCATCGATATATCCGTAAAATTAAGGTTGTGATATGTCTTGCGATAGCGATATTTTCATCATTGCATAGAAGCACATTTACCGTGATATATATATCTTTCCTAGAATCATTCAGGAGTTCATTTCTTATTAGTTTTTCAGCGAGGGAGTAAATAAAAAGTGGACTTCAAAATTTTCAAGTTGTCGGGTAAAAGTTAGTGGGAGAAGATTTCATTCCATATTTTCAGCGGTTTCCTTTCTCAAGTCACGATATGCTCCTAAAAATCTGTAAATTAATTCTGAAACAATTCATTTAGATTTAGGGATTTGATTCCTCAGTTTCTTCAGGGAATTGGAGGGAGTATATAAAAAATTGGGCTTCAAAATTTTCAAGTTGTCGGCTGCGGGCGAAATTTAGCGGGAGAAGACTCAACTCCATATTTTTCAGTTGTTTCCATTCCCACGACCATGTCAATATATGCTCCTAGAAATTTTGTAAGTTAATTTTAAAAATAATTTATCTTGCTCGTTCTCTCTCTTGTTCGTCTATGTACGCGTCTTGTTGCAGTTCCTTGTAATTGTATGGGCAAAAGAAATACCATTCTAGTTCAAGATTATTGATCTATGTGTTAGTCGATGTTCTTCTTGTAGTTGGATCTCTGTTTTTCATATATTTTCTATATCAATCATATGATTAAAATAAATTCATGTCTATTGGTGATTTTGAATTATTGATATTTAATTTCTTTGTTCATTATTTACAAACTACTATTCTAACCTGATATATTGTGTTTTTCTATATGCTTGTGATGTGTTTGATGAAATGTCTGTGTGTTTGATATTGTTCTTCAATTACATTCAGAAGTTCACAAAATTCTTTTGTAGAATTCAGAAAAGGAAAAGTCAGATTTCAATAATTATAAACTCAATAATATATCCTTTTGTGATCTTCAAGATCTTCTAATTGAAGGATGTTTTGACAAGTTTGTTCATGTATAATGCATTTTGCGAGAACTCTTGTTCGCAGTTCTGTTTTTCTGTTTGGAATTTACAGCAATTTTGTGTTTTCCTTTTATTCTGTGCATAATATGAATAAATTGATGTATCTTATATAACCCCAAAAGAAAGTTCCATACTTAGAACCCTGGCAAGATAACCAAATTTTGGACCTGTATATGCAGTTGACTTCCGCTATGCTGCACGCTATAGGAGACTTTTCTAAAGGGGGATTTATGCAGGTGATTATTATGACATTTCATTCTTTCTTTTTAATATTGCAATGGTCAACTATTTCAGTTATCTTGTTTTTTATATGTCATCCAATTTGGGACGTAAGGAAAGCAACCTATGGCACTACCAGAAAGATTCTTGTTGCATCTTCTCAATTATGTGAAGCTATTTTGAGCGAATTCTTAAGTTATCTCTCTGTTGTCGAAGAAAAAGTCAATCTTCTTAGGAAGAGGTAATTCTATATTCAAATGGTCTCTTCATTTCCTCATTTATTCCCTTGTGTTGGTGTTTTTTTGGCTGATTTGATGAATTAGAATCCTCTAAATAATTTCTTTAAAAAAATCAATATTGTCTCTACACAATATTTTGTACCCTGAAATGTGCTTGATTTTCTATCTGGAGCAATGAACTAAGATTTCTCATTCTATTCTCAATATCCGTGACACCTGGAGTGATTATTATATTATTTTCCTTTTTGATTTTTGGAGGGAGTTAGTTTCCCTACTACTAAAGGGGTGGTTAAGATATGAGAAACTTTGCATCCCATTTTTCTTGTTATGTTTTTCATTCGTATATCTTTTGAAGTTTCTGAGTTGACCCTTAATCTCAACTATTATTTCACGAGTTCTGTTGTTGTAAATATGCCTCTTAATCTTATAATTTTTGCATTGTTGATATCTTTTGGTTGTTTCCTATGTGGTAATTGTAAGTCCTCAACTATAACTTGCAATAGTTAGTTTCTTCTTACTTGGTTTACACTTCTTGCTTAATCTTGTTCGTTTGATTTATTTATTGGGAGTTTTTTCTTAATCTTGTTCATTTGATTTACCATCCAATTGAATGCAGGTTAGACTATCAGTTCTCCGAATTTTCCATGTTTTTGTTCTGGTTTTGGGAAACAAGATTGACAAGTCTCAAACCCCGTCCAAGCAAGCATTGACTGATCAAATGGGTTTAAAACCAATCAAACATATGGAGGTATGCTTCCTTATTATCTCTTGCAAGAACTCTACCAACATGACCAGGTGATTAATTGGCTAGTTAAGCATTCAACGTCTTAAGAGCTGAGAAATGGAATGTGTATTGTGTTATAGATATTTTGTGAGAAATGAGTGTGGAGTTTGTTTATTTATTAACAGAGGGCACATTTTTGCTTTAGGCAATGGAACATGAGATTGTTGCCTGTTTTCCTATCTTGTTTCTGTTATTCTTAGTTCTGCGCACTACTTTATTTCAATTCTTGAAACTATCATGAGAATCAAAGTTGACATTGTCATGAGAATCAAAGTTTTTGTGGCTCTAGTTAGGTACTAAAAAGTTTTATTTCTTCAATTTATGCATATAGTGATTGGTTGAGTGAACCTAAAATATGTATGTTGTAATCTTGTTTAGGCTGTTTTAGTTTGAACTTGTAACATCTAGGCATTTCTTATGCCTGCTTTTAATATATTTTGCTTTATTAACAAAACAAAGGTGCAATAATTATACACTCTTCCTTGATTAATTCTTGGTAACCAAATCATAGAGTTCAGAATTTTTGTTCAACTCCTAATTAATTTCATGTTCACATGTAATTCAGTATATCTCCAATTACATAGAAGACAATTTTCACTCATCAAGAAAATTGACTTTCTTTGCTATTTGATTGTTTTTTTAGAATTTTTCTCTAGTTATAAATAATTTTTGTCCTACATAGTTTACAAAAAATAAATTTATTCTTAGATCAAGGAAAAAGGTCGTGCCCCATTTCCTTCTGAAATATTTGAAGTGTGTTATGCTCCTACTAATGAATCTCACTATATTGAAATTGACAAGTATTTAGTAAGTTTAGATCAAAATAATCAAAATATTTTATATATTTTATTATGTATATATTTATATATCTATGCATATTAAGTATTTATCCTACACTGTCTTGTGAAAATACTCTAAAAGATCGTACTACTTGACATTTTATAGGAATCAATGAAAGAACTGACGAATCAACTCCCTGAAGGCTCTATTGATTTTGTTGGCCTGAAGGACACATTTTCTCAAGTAACTGGCTTAGACAAACCAGTCTATGTTCGTATGTTTGGCATTGTTTCTGCATCAGATGTATGGGGGGAGGTTCCAGACCGCAACTCATACAAACGTAAAGTGTTGAAGCAACAAACAGAAAATTCTGACCTGAATAATCAAATGGCTGAGCTAAAGTCACAACAGCAGATATTTATTTCACTTCACAGTAGCATCAAGGTTCAACATCGCCTGAGAGTCTTCCTAGACTAGTTTTTAAGAATCAAACTTGATTGTATTTACTGCTTCATTGTACATTTGATATTTAATGTTCATGAGTACTTGATTTCTACATGTTGAAATATGCATATTTCCTATTAAATAAGTTTGTTAATTTATTTTCATATTTAAAGTCATTCACGTTCAAGGAAAATTAATGTTAATTATATTAAATTGATTCGGAAATTATTTTAAGCACATAAAAAAGTGTAATTAAAATCAATATATCTTAACACTATTAAGTGTGTTTATATTCAATCTATATTGACATTTTTATGTGTGTTAATATAGAACATTTCTTAATATCTTTAAGTGTGTTAATATCTAATATTTCTACACAAATTTTAATGTGGTAATATTAAAACTATCTTAACTCTAAAAAGTGTGTCAATATATAACTTATCTTAACATTTTGTGGTGTGTTATTACCCAACCTATTTTAACACTTTTTAGTGTGTTAAAATCCAATCTATTATAACACTAAAAATGTATTAATATCCAACCTATCTTAACATTAAAAGTGTGTTAATATCCAACCTATTTTAACACTTTTTAGTTTGATTATATCCAACCAATCTTATCACTTTTAAATTGTGAATAGGGGATCTATCTTAACACTTTTGAGTGTGTCAATATCTAATCAATTATAACATCTTAAGGTGTGTTAAAATTTAACCAATCTTAACACTTTTCGGTGTGTTAAAATCCATTTACCCTAACTTCACACAAGTATAGACCACACAAAAAATCAATGTGAGAATAAATGAAGTGTTATAATAGGTGTTCATTTATAACACTTTTACATGTGTCAAAATCTTTTTTTTTTGTAGCGCGCTAGTCGGTTAATCTTGTGTTCGATCTTTGATTTTCATCCAATCATCAAGAAAATATTAATTTTCTAAATGTTCAACCGTCAATCTTGGACGTCTTGAGTTCAATGTAGGTTCACTCATACTAATTGCTCGTTCAACAACTACGATTGAAATTGGGCATGCAACTATCTCTTTTACAATCAACGACAACACCGGATAAATGGCTGCCCTCTTCGACCACCACTTTAAAATATCAAATTCATATATAGATTCTAAACCATACTCAAAAGATGATGTTATATAAGTCTCAAGATCTATATAAGGATTCGAGTGTGACCTTGAACGTTTTTTAGATCGTGAATCCAAAAAACCAATAAAACTTGTCATAATATCATTTCCACGATCACTACCACTAGTACTATGTTGAGAAAATTAACTACTAGTTAAATCACAACTAGCACCACTAAAATCAACATTAATATCACTACTTTGAATTCTATAATCTCTAAAAATATTCATAAGAAGTTGTTTAGCTCTAAGTGTAAGCTCACTAGGATCGGGGTGTCACTATCTTTAATTAAAAATAAAACATCATAATAAAATGTTAAGCATTGTTCCAAGCCATTTAATCTCATTATAGGATCAAGTATACTAGCAATTAAAAACACATCGGGTAAAAACATAAAATATTTCAATCATTTGATTCTCATTAAAGCAGTAGCATCACATGGCAAGTCATTTGAAGCATTAGCATTTAACATAATTGCAATTTTAATGTTATGTTCTATAGTCAAATTAGAAGTAGGATAATAAACACCGGATAAATGTGTAGTAGCTTCACTAAACGTTTTCAGCATCTCATATAAATATTTATAACTATCACATTAACTAGGAAATAAAGTAATGCCACATGCTTCTTGTGTGAAAAAATTATATAATGCATTAATATTCTATACTCAAAAGATTGGTTTAATATCTTATAAGTAGAATTTAATCTAATAGTAATATCAGGCGAAAACTTTTTAGGTTCAATTGTATGAGCAATACAATACCTTTTTCATTTTTTTTAAACTTGTGAATGTCTAACCAAATAAGAAATTGTGCTTCCAATAGCGGCAACATACTCTTTTAAAGCATTTAAACCATCTTGAACACACAAATTTATAATATGACAAATACATTTAACATGAAAAAAATCTTCCACCAATTGATGGTTGACAAATTTGAATAATTTCATCTTAAATAGTTGTATTAGCACTTTTATTTTCAAATGAAATTGAAAATATTTTCGTATTAATGTTGTAATCTTTCAAAACCGTACATATTTTATGGAAAATATTAACAGCGGTATGTTCTACATCAAATTCTCATTCTCTATAGGCACCAATGACAAGTTATACCAATATAATGATGCTCTTGAAAATTATCACTCTAAACATCCGAGCATATATAAATTTGGATGAACTTGGTGTTGGGTTATGGAGCCTGAGTTACGGAAGAAGTCCAAGGAGGAAAAGGCACTCGATCAGTTGAGGTCGTGCACTTCCGCTCCAGTGTCAGTCTCCAGGTGGGAGATTGTTGGGTTATGGAGCCTGAGTTGCGGAAGGAGTCCAGGGAGGACAAGGCGCTCGACCAGTTGAGGTCGTGCACTTCCGCTCAACCAAGGAGTGAGGTCGTGCACTTCCGCTCGACCAAGAAGCGAGGTCGTGCAGTCTGGGTTTCGGCCAGGATGGGCCAAATCTAGGGTTTTGGCCCAGTCTCATATTTAAACACTTTTGACTCATTGTATTTGCACATCACCAAAAAATATAGTAGATCTTCTGGCTTGGTAGTGCCCCCAGACGTAGTCATTTCAGACGAACTGGGTAACCAAATTTGTGTTCCTTAATTCTTATTTCTATTATTTTCTCCATAATTGCTACTTTAAATCCTAACAACTGGTATCAGAGCCAGATTCGGAGGATCTGGTGGGAGCAATTATGATGGCTGAAGGGAAATCGCCGGTTGAGAAGTTTGATGGAACAAAATTCGGGATTTCTGGAAGATGGAGATCGAGAAGTACCAGTAAGGGCAAAGATCTAGAACAACATCTGAGTACGAAACCCAAAGACATAAAGATCGAGAGTTACTGTCGATGAGAGATGGGGAAGACGAGTTACGTTTTGGAGTCAGTCTCCAGGTGGGAGATTGTTGGGTTATGGAGCCTGAGTCACGGAAGGACGAGTCCAGGGAGGACAAGCCGCTCGACCAGTTTAGGTCATGCATTTCCGCTCCAGTGTCAGTCTCTAGGTGGGAGATTGTTGGGTTATGGATCCTGAGTTGCGGAAGGAGTCCAGGGAGGACGAGGCACTCGACCAGTTGAGGTCGTACACTTCCTCTCCAGTGTCAGTCTCCAGGTGGGAGATTGTTGGGTTATGGAGCCTGAGTTGCGGAAGGAGTCCATGGAGGACAAGGCGCTCGACCAGTTGAGGTCATGCACTTCCGCTCGACCAAGGAGTGAGGTCGTGCACTTCCGCTTGACCAAGAAGCGAGGTCGTGCAGTCGGGGTTTCGGCCAGGATGAGCCAAATCTAAGGTTTTGGCCCAGTCTCATATTTAAACACTTTTGACTCTTTGTATTTGCACATCACCAAAAAATATAGTAGATCTTCTGGCTTGGTAGTGCCCCCAAATGTAGTCATTTCTGACGAACTGGGTAACCAATTTTGTGTTCCTTAATTCTTATTTCTATTATTTTCTCCATAATTGCTTCTTTAAATCCTAACAACTGGTATCAGAGCCAGATTCCGAGGATCTGGTAGGAGCAATTATGATGGCTGAAGGGAAATCGCCGGTTGAGAAGTTTGATGGAACAAAATTCGGGATTTCTGGAAGATGGAGATCGAGAAGTACCAGTAAGGGCAAAGATCTAGAACAACATCTGAGTACGAAACCCAAAGACATAAAGATCGAGAGTTACTGACGATGAGAGATGGGGAAGACGAGTTATGTTTTGGAGTCAGTCTCCAGGTGGGAGATTGTTGGGTTATGGAGCCTGAGTCACAGAAGGAGGAGTCCAGGGAGGACAAGCCGCTCGACCAGTTTAGGTCGTGCATTTTCGCTCCAGTGTCAGTCTCCAGGTGGGAGATTGTTGGGTTATAGAGCCTGAGTTGCGAAAGGAGTCCAGGGAGGACGAGGCGCTCGACCAGTTGAGGTCGTGCACTTTCGCTCCAGTGTCAGTCTCCAGGTGGGAGATTGTTGGGTTATGGAGCCTGAGTTGCGGAATGAGTCAAGGGAGGACAAGGAGCTCAACCAGTTGAGGTCGTGCACTTCCGCTCGACCAAGGAGTGAGGTCGTGCAGTTGAGGTCGTGCACTTCCGCTCGACCAAGAAGCGAGGTCGTGCATTTGAAGTCGTGCACTTCCGCTCGACCAAGAAGCGAGGTCGTGCAGTCCGGGTTTCGGCCAGGATGGGCCAAATCTAGGGTTTTGGCCCAGTTTCGTGCAGTTCGAGTTTCCTTCTAGGAATTGCTTGAGGACCAAGTTGTTGCCTTCTAGAGACTTTTGCTTGAGGACCAAGTCACTGCCTTCTAGAGACTCTTACTTGGGGGCTAAGTTGTTGCCTTAGTAATCCTAGTTTTTTGTATAAATTGTTGGGATTATACTGGAAAGTATGCTTTTACTTTGTATAATCGAAACTGAATTTCCAGACTTATTTACTGAAATAAATTGTTTATCACTGATGATTTAAATATCATTGAATGTTACATATATTTACTGCATGACTGTTCAATAAGTCGTACGTGTTACATTGTAGTTAATTTAGTGATACCAGATCACAGAAGATTAAATTAACAGTCCCTTGTAACTAAAAGTACGTTATTCATGACCTAGATGGAAATGAACAACCCATCGTGAAAGGTTGAAGTGTAAGGCTCAGATTGGCTTGTCTTGACCAAGAGATTACACTAGTGCATGACTGATGCACTGAATAGGACCTACAGGAGGATAAATTCTTCAGAACTGAACAAGGAAGAATTAGACCTCAGTGGTTCGTTATTTCTTAACCTTCGTCCCTTAAATAGGATCACGTGGGATTGGTAACTATTGCTTTGACTTATCATGGGTAGCGAATCAATGAGATTCAATACTTTTTATCTTGGGCAATATTATTAGTCACATGTGATTGCTAAGATTTAATACGAAGAATCGTGTGCAAAGCACGCTTTGTTTGATTTGCCCCCTTGGGGAGGTTCATAAGCTTTTTATCATACCAAATCTTGCAAGTGGAATTAGTTTCCGGTATGGATAATAATGTTGAACCGTTCCTTGACCAAGGACAAAAGATATTAATTAACGGAAAGCTATTTCAGTGGCTTGAATTAATTGATGGGCTAGATAATCTTAAACACGAGAAATAATGACCGGGAGCCATATTGACTGTAATATGGGTTAAGATGGATAGTGAAATATTAATTATGTAGTGGGATTAATTAATATTTATGGGCTTGAATTATATTGTGGCTCAATATTAGATATTCAAGGTCCATTAGAAGATCCAATCTTAATTCTCCTAAAGGCCCCCTGAGTAGCCCAACAAATAGTTCAATAACTGAAAAAGGTGATTAAAATAAAATAAATATTGTTGCTTATTTTTCCTATAAAATTTCGAAAATTATGGATAAGTTGGGAGAAAGATTTTCTTTGAATTTTGTTATGGAATGAAGATATGTATTCTTGGAATACAAGATTATCTCATTAAATTCAAGAAATCTCCCACTTGGTTATTCATAAGAGATTTTCGAAAATTTGGAAATATAATGGGCAAGAAAGATTTTCTTGATTTTCTTGAAAAGATATTATGGAAGATATGTATTTCTTGAAATACAAGAATATCTCATAAGTTCAAGAAGATCCAAATCTTGGAATCTTGCACATCATTATTTTCGAAAATTCCATAATTTGAGAAGGTGGGATTTTTGTGGAATATTTTAATTATGGAAAAAAGAATATAGGAGATATATTCAAGATTTCTTGGTGATCAAGAAAAGTCTTTCCCCACATTGTTTTTCCACTGAAAAAATCGACCACTCCTCACCTATAAATAGGGGATGATTCCATCATTCCCAAGACACAATTCCATGTGCTGGAAAAATTAGCAAATCCACATAAGTGGTGCAACAAAGTTTATTTTTTCCTTTTTTGTTAATTGTTCGACAAGTGTCCTTCCACCGGATAGTTGAGCAAGGGCTAAGGGAATACTTGGGAAGTCCTTTTAGTTAGTCCGTCCAACCGAATTCACTGCCATCCCGAGAGGTACGTTCACGTAAACCCGTAGATTCCGCATGCGTAGGTTTTACGTGGCTTATTATATGCATGATATGTTGTTGCAATTATTATTTGAATTAATATAGGATTAATTCATGCTAGTAATAATTATTAGAATTAAATTTGTATTTAAATATTCATCCCGAATAGATCTGTGCAAATTATTCCCCAACAACTGGTATCAGAGCCACGGTTTCGGGCTCTGAATTTTTTAAATTGTAATTTAATTCGTTGGCCTTAAATTTGAAATTGGATAGTAGAATTGCTAGATCTTTTTTGCAGGTATCCAATTGTCATGGAATTTAATGTGTTTATGCATGCATATAAACTGTGTTTTTTAATTCGATTCGTTCGGATTCGTTTTGCCTCGTGAGAAAATCCATGAAGTAGATTAGAATTTGTTTGATTTGATCAATGTAATAGACTAGTCTAGATCTAGGTTTATTTATTTTTTGTAAATAAATTGTAACCGGATCGAAAACGAGGACGGAGACGAAGAATTAAAGGACAAAAATCCAGAAACAGCGTAGGCGCGGGCGCTGGGCGCACAATGGCACGCATGGGCGCAGGCTGGCTAGGGCGAGGCGGGCGAGGAATGTGGACAAGACGTGGCGGGCGAAGGTGCGCTTAGGTGCACGGCAACTAAGGCGCACGCTGGACCGTGGCGCGCGATCGGGCCGAAGGACGGACGGGTCAAGACGCTGGGCTGGCGCTGGAAATCGAGAGGTCACGGGCGAGGCGGAGACGGGGCGATACGCAGAGATGCTGTTGCCGCCACGAGGATCGCCGCTTTACCGAGACGAGATGTGCCGCCAGGAGATGTCTTAGGAGTGCCTAGGTCTTATCTTGACCTGCGCCGGGCGTTGGAGGTCTGGGTCAGGTTGACCCACCGGATCTTGGGCGTGCATTCCGACCTTTTTTGCTTGGCGTGGTGTTTCGAGACGAAGTATTTTTCTAGACGATCGAGTGGGAGAAATTCGAGACGTGTTTCTTCAAGATCAAGCCAAGAAAAATCAAACCATGACAATTGGATAATTTGTGCCAAATATGTTTATTTTTCTGTTTTGCTTGATTTATTTGTGTTATCTTATGTTTTATTTAATTTGTTTAAATGTTTTTGCATGAGGGTTGCCAAATGGAAAAATCTCATCTTCAAAATTACTAAGTATGTTTAAATAATTAATTGACAATTTTATTCCGGATAATAAAATTGAATTAATTTTGACCTCCATGATTTATTTATTTGTGAATTCTTTTGGAGAAATTCCCCCAACGGGACGGTCAAAAGATAGCTTTCACATGAATGAATTCCAAACGGATGATTGTGGGTTATTACTAGTGGCGACGATGACCCTCCCAACGAGGCTCGATCAAAGCGAAATAATAATCCTGTATTTAATCATGGTTATTACTTAGACATAAAATTGATATGCATATACTTCCCCGAAGTCCCTGTCAATTTTATATTGGTCAAGTGGGAGCCAACTATTAATCTGGATATTAAAGGTTTGTAATTGTTCTTGTTTGTAACCTGCTTGAATGTGTTTAAATAATGACCCACCCAACGTGGCTTATTTAAACTGTTTTGAGATGTTGGCTGATGCATGTTCATATTTTTTTTGAGATTTTAATATGATACATGTGATCGAACCTTGTGATATATTTGTGCTTATGCATATTATTATTTATTTCAGTTCATCATGTCGCAACCTTTTAATCCACTGTTATATACACTCAAAGAACACCAATTAACTGGAGAAAACTATAATGTTTGGAAACGAAATATGAACTTTGTCCTACCTGCACAAAAATATTATTGGATTCTTGATGTACCCAAGCCACGTAAGCCTACTGATGAATCAACTGATGCGGCAAGACATGAGTATAATATTTGAGAGCAGGCCAATGAATGAAACGTATAATCTTGACTTCACTGTCTGATGATTTGAAACACATTCATGAAGGTGTTGAGTCCGCTGCGGAAATTATGCAAAGTCTTGAAGAAATGTTTTTAACAAAAGACCGCTTGATCGATCAGTTTAAAAACGACTACGTGGATAGGTTAAAAATGGCTGAGGGAACACCTGTAAGTGAGCATGTTCTCAGAGTCAAACACCATTTTCTAAAACTGGCTTATCTCGGAACTAAGTATTGTGATGAGGCCCAAATCGAATTTCTGTTGCTTACTCTGCCAAGGAGCTTCGATGGAATTTACTGTGGTTTTGTGATGAGTTATCACATGTTTACTATGGATAATCTACAAGAAGCCTTGGAGAAAGTGGAGAAGCATTTAGGAGAGAAAGACGAAGCATTGGTGACCAAAAGTCTTTTCTCGAGATCTAGGCCAGTGGAAGGTAAGTCTCAAGAAAAGGAAAGTGGTCAGAACCAAAGCAAACTCATCAATAAGAAAAGTGAGAAAAAGACGGTTAGCTGGTTGGGTGTCAAGAAAGGACCAAAAGGAATATGTTTTAATTGCGGGGAGAAAGGACATTGGAGGTCGGCCTGTTCCAATCCCAAAAGGAAAGGAAAGAAAGGTAATCCTCACTCACTAGTTGTTGAAACTTGTTTAGCGGCGTATGCCTCCCATTTATGGGTGGTGGATACGGGATCCACTGATCATGTTTGTTTCACATTACAGGGGTTCAAACGGACCCGACAACTAAGTGAAAGTGAGATCCTCATCACACTGGGCGATGCTACGAGAGTGGCAGCTGAAGCAGTGGGAGAAGTGCACCTGTCTTTTGAAGACAGAGTTTTAATTTTAAGAGATGTTCTGTACGTTCCGAGTTTTAGAAAGAATTTGATTTCAGTTTCTAAACTTTTTCATGATGGATATTCGGTTACTTTTAATAAAGTTGTTACCATTTCTCTTTTTGATAAATTTATCTGTCATGGAACGTTGGCGAATAATCTCTATACAATTAACTGTGCACACCACTCACGAAATGCATCCTATAACACATCAACTGTTTCCGAGAAAAGAAAACGTTCATCAGACGTGAACGAGACACTTCTTTGGCATCTAAGATTGGGTCATATAAATCCAAAGAGGATCCAAAGGTTGGTGAGAGACGGTTCACTAGGGCTTCTCCAAGTTGAACCGATTCCAACCTGCGAATCATGTTTGGAGGGTAAAATGACCAAGAGGGCATTTGGAGCCAAGGGGAATAGGGTCAAAGAAGTGTTAGAGATCGTTCACACAGATGTATGTAGTCCAATGTCAACCAAAGCAAGAGGAGGTTATTAGTATTTTTATTGATGATTACTCAAGGTACGG
This sequence comes from Stenogyne calaminthoides, assembly GCA_037126765.1. Taxonomy (NCBI): domain Eukaryota; kingdom Viridiplantae; phylum Streptophyta; class Magnoliopsida; order Lamiales; family Lamiaceae; genus Stenogyne; species Stenogyne calaminthoides. Next base: position 14,433,597 of record JBBCBC010000010.1, read on the forward strand.
TTACATTTTCCTTATGAAGCATAAATCTGAGACCTTTGAGAAATTCTAAGAATTTAAGGCTCAAACAGAGAATCATAGGGAAAAACGTATCAAGTCTCTACGATCTGATCGTGGAGGCGAATACCTCAGCGATGAGTTTTTGAACCACTTATCTGATGAAGGGATTGTATCCCAGCTCACTGCACCCGGAACCCCTCAACAAAATGGGATTGCAGAGCGAAGAAACATAATTCTTTTGGAAATTGTTAGATCAATGATGAGTTATGCGGATCTTCCCGAGTCGTTCTGGGGTCATGCCTTGGAAACAGCGGCTTACATTCTGAACTTGGTGCTATCCAAATCGGTTCCCAAAACTCCAAAAGAATTGTGGACCGGGCGCAAGCCTAGTATGTTACACATGAGAATTTGGGGGTGTCCGGCTTACGTGTTGGACAAGGAAGCCGATAAATTAGATCCTCGATCAGAATTAAGGTTGTTTGTAGGATACCCCGAGGGAACAAAAGGGTGTATGTTCTATAGTCCCGAAGATCAAAAGGTGGCTATCAGCACCCACTTTAGATTTTTGGAAGAAGACTATATGAACCAAAGAAAACCCAGAAGTGAGATTACCTTAAATGAGCTTAGAGGGCAAACCTCAGTGCCAACTGTACTAGATGATATACCAAACGATACGTTTTCACAACCGGAGCCTTGTCGTAGTGGGAGGGTTGTTAGACAGCCCGAGAGATTCATGGGAATAGGAGAGTCCTCGGACTTGATTCTCGGACAAGACGAATCAGACCCATGGACATATGACGAGGCACTCCAAGATAAGGATGCAGATTCTTAGCAAACAGCAATGAAAGCCGAAATGGGTTCTATGTTTCATAATAGAGTGTGGGAGCTAGTCGAACCACTTAATGGGGTCAAACCCATTGGATGCAAGTGGGCATATAAGAGGAAAAGAGGACCGGACGGGAAGGTTGAAACCTTTAAAGCAAGACTAGTGGCGAAAGGGTACACTCAGAAAGAAGGGATCGATTATGAGGAAACTTTTTTGCCCGTAGCCATGCTTAAGTCCATCCGTATTCTCTTATCGATTGCTGCGCATTTCGACTTTGAAATCTGACAAATGGATGTCAAGACAGCTTTCCTTAACGGAAGTCTTGATGAAGAGATCTATATGCAACAACCCCAAGGTTTCATTGAAACGGGCCAAGAATACCTAGTTTGTAAGCTCAAGAGGTCCATTTACGGACTCAAACAGGCATCCAGAGCTTGGAACCAATGTTTTGATCATGTTATAAAGTCTTATGGGTTTGATCAAAACAAGTTTGAAAGTTGTGTGTATAAAAAGCGTGTCGGAACTGCATTGGTATTCTTAGTACCATATGTAGATGACATTGTGATCATCGGGAACGATGTGAAGGTGTGATCAGACGTAAGAGGCATGGTTTTCAAAATAGTTTGATATGAAAGACTTAGGAAAAGCCGGACATATCCTTGGGATCAAGATAACTCGAGATCGCCGGAAAAGGATGATCGGGTTATCGCAAGTTTCATACATAGACGCTGGTTTTGAAACGATTCAGCATGCAAGATTCCAAGAAATGATTCGTACCTTTCAGACTTGGAATCCATCTATCCAAGAAAATATTCCCTAAGACGAAAAAGGAGATGGATGACATGAAAGGTATTCCTTGTGCTTCGGCTGTCGGAAACCTTATGTATGCATTGTTGTGTACGAGACCGGATATCTGCTTTGCCATAGGCATGGTGGCAAGATATCAAAGTAACCCAGGGAAAGAGCATTGGACGACAGTTAAAAACATTCTGAAGGGTCTGAAAAGAACTCGGGATAGAATGTTGATTTATCAGTCAGTTACTACAATCCCATCGGCTACACGGACTCGGATTTCCAATCAGACTTAGATTCCATAAATTATCTGCCTCAGTTAGTGTGTTTCCATTTGGGAAGTGTAGCCATCAAATGGACGAGTGTGAAGCAGAAATGCATCACTGACTCAACCATGGAAGTCGGGGAAGTAGCCACAGAAGCAAATGAAAGAACCGATTGGGCTCTAGATCTTCTTAGTGGACTTGGATGGTGTTCTGAATTTGTCTAGCAATATCTGCTAGGGGTAGTTGCAAATTCAAGAGAACCAAGAGTCCACGAGTCAAACAAGCACACTAAAGGAAAGACATCTTATACGAGAAATCATTAAGAGAGGAGATATAGATGTGGCAAAGATAGCGTCTGAGGACAGCCTAGCAGATCCATTCACAAAGAGTCTGCCTCTGAATACATTCGAGAGACATGTGGGTGGAATGGGTGTCAAGACCGTTGTCAATCTGCTTTGAGTATAAGTGGGAGAAATTATTAGGTTCGTGTAGGTGACATTAGATGTCACGGACTACGCGAGACATGTTGTAGTATACTTAAAAGCAGACTTTGAGTATACGTGGGAGATTGTTGGGATTATACTGGAAAGTATGATTTTACTTTGTATAATCGAAACTGAATTTCGGACTTATTCTTTGTAATAAATTGTTTATCATCGATGCTTTAAATATCATTGAATGTTACATATATTTCTTCTTGAAGACTGTTCAATAAGTCGACGTGTTACATTGTAGTTAATTTAGTGATACGGATCACGAAGATTAAATTAACAGTCCCTTGTAACTAAAAGTACGTTATTCACGACCTAGATGGAAATGAACAACCCATCGTGAAAGGTTGAAGTGTAAGGCTCAGATTGGCTTGTCTTGACCAAGAGATTACACTAGTGCATGACTGATGCACTGAATAGGACCTACAGGAGGATAAATTCTTCAGAACTGAACAAGGAAGAATTAGACCTCAGTGGTTCGTTATTTCTTAACCTTCGTCCCTTAAATAGGATCACGTGGGATTGGTAACTATTGCTTTGACTTATCATGGGTAGCGAATCAATGAGATTCAATACTTTTTATCTTGGGCAATATTATTAGTCACATGCGATTGCTAAGATTTAATACGAAGAATCGTGTGCAAGTACGCTTGTTTGATTTGCCCCCTTGGGAGGTTCATAAGCTTTATCATACCAAATCTTGCAAGTGGAATTAGTTTCCGGTATGGATAATAATTTTGAACCGTTCCTTGACCAAGGACAAAAGATATTAATTAACGGAAAGTTATTTCAGTGGCTTGAATTAATTAATGGGCTAGATAATCTTAAACACGAGAAATAATGACCGGGAGCCATATTGACTGTAATATGGGTTAAGATGGATAGTGCAATATTAATTATGTAGTGGGATTAATTAATATTTATGGGCTTGAATTATATTGTGACTTAATATTAGATATTCAAGGTCCATTAGAAGGTTCAATCTTAATTCTCCTAAAGGCCCCCTGAGTAGCCCAACAAATAGTCCAATAACTGAAAAAGGTGATTAAAATAAAATAAATATTGTTGCTTATTTTTCCTATAAAATTTCGAAAATTATGGATAAGTTGGCAGAAAGATTTTCTTTGAATTTTGTTATGGAATGAAGATATGTATTCTTGGAATACAAGATTATCTCATTAAATTCAAGAAATCTCCCACTTGGTTATTCATAAGAGATTTTCGAAAATTTGGAAATATAATGGGCAAGAAAGATTTTCTTGATTATCTTGAAAAGATATTATGGAAGATATGTATTTCTTGAAATACAAGAATATCTCATAAGTTCAAGAAGATCCAAATCTTGGAATCTTGCACATCATTATTTTTGAAAATTCCATAATTTGAGGAGGTGGGATTTTTGTGGAATATTTTAATTATGGGAAAAAGAATATAGGAGATATATTCAAGATTTCTTGGTGATCAAGAAAAGTCTTTTCCCACATTGTTTTTCCACTGAAAAAATCGACCACTCCTCACCTATAAATAGGGGATGATTCTTTCGTTCCCAAGACACAATTCCATGTGCTGGAAAAATTAGCAAAACCACATAAGTGGTGCAACAAAGTTTATTTTTTCCTTTTTTGTTAATTGTTCGACAAGTGTCCTTCCACCGGATAGTTGAGCAAGGGCTAAGGGAATACTTGGGAAGCCCTTTTGGTTAGTCCGTCCAACCGAATTCACTGTCATCCCGAGAGGTACGTTCACGTAAACCCATAGATTCCGCATGCGTAGGTTTTACGTGGCTTATTATATGCATGATATGTTGTTGCAATTATTATTTGAATTAATATAGGATTAATTCATGCTAGTAATAATTATTAGAATTAAATTTGTATTTAAATATTCATCCCGAATAGATCTGTGCAAATTATTCCCCAACATAAATAACCCCCTGACTCCCTCATTGTATCTTGCACTATCTTGTATGATCATACAAGAAGACTAATAGATCTCTCCTGGCTTGGTAGTGCCCCCAGATGTAGTCAGTCTGACGAACTGGGTAACCAAATTTGTGTTCTTTAATGTCTTGTTCTCTCAATTTATCCATAATTGCAGTTTAATTCTTAACACTTGGACGTCCAGATGTCCAGGTTCGTGTACGTTTCTACCTCAGGTGTAACTCCTGAAAAGTTACAATTGGCACTTTAAATGTTATTATTTTTGTAACTCCTAAAGCCAATCAATTCTTGTTGTAACCCCTAAAGCCAATCAATTCTTGGCTCCCCACCTAGTTGGCATTACCCTAAATAGGACTTTTTTTTTGTTAAGTACACTTGAAAACACATGAAAAAATCTGCAGAAATATTTTCTCTTTCATCAGCATACTTAGTTCGTACGTGCATCTGCATATAGTATTGTAGTCCAGTTCTTGCGTCGTTTCAGTTTGCCAGAGCTTTACACATTACGGTGCTGCATGTGTAAAGATTAAAGTCGTTTTACCTTTGAAAACACTACGCCAAACCGTGAGCACTAGCTGGGCCGTATTTATTTTGCGGGCAAAGGTTCAACCTTGACTCGACTTTGGTGAGTGTTTTCCTATTTTCTATTTTTTTTTCTGTTATTGCTCGTGCTGCTGTTGCTTTGTTCATGCTTGAAGAGAAGTATTCAGTTGTTGAAAAGTATTAGTTAGTTTGCTGAAAAGTATCACTTTGTACACTGAAAAGTATCAGTTGTTGTTTTCTATTTTCTTTTCTTATTTTATTTGTTTCCATCAATTGTAAGGCATCGTTGGTGCTCATATAAACCAACATAACCTAGTTATATATAATACATATATTACAAAGAGTTTGGAGCAAAATTGTACTGTGCTCGAGCTCGATCAGTCCAACTCTGATATTCGTCCATATTTTTAACAATGTATCAATTTAGTATGGAAGGGAGGAAGTATAAAACAATGACACTTAGATAATAAAAAAATGATGTTGTGTGTAACACAAGTATGTAGGTTGGAATCATTTAACCAAAACCTAACACTGATTTGCGAGAACAAGGCATAAAATATAGTGTGACACATACCTTAATTGAAATCAAACGCACACTTAAATTATTACAAGAAAATAATGTAAAATGTATATAAGAAAGAGAGAGTTCACGTAAGTTTTACCAAAATAAATCTACTTATATGACTTGCGTGCACTCAAACTAATTTGTATAATATATTAATTAATTCCATTTCCCACACAATTATATCTTGTGCAGTTAGCAGTTACCCCCCCCCCATCTTTTGCTTCTATATATATTTCCGATATGCATAGTCCACTATATATATATGCTTATAACTTCAATTAAGTAACATACTAATATCTCTCTCTCTCACACACTCAAAACAGAAACACTCACACACACATTCACACTTTGTGCAATGGAGTTGGGTAGCATTCTTGAATTCCTAGAGAATGAGTCCATTCTTGTAACTGGTGCCACTGGGTTTCTTGCAAAGAGTAATTCTCTCTCTAGATCTCTCTCTCTCTCTCTCTAAACATGATGTATAACGTTGGTTTCATTCATAATATGTTGCAGTTTTTATTGAAAAAATACTGAGGGTACAGCCAAATGTGGAGAAGCTTTATGTCCTATTGAGGGCTTCTGATACAAAATCAGCTATGTCACGTTTCAACACTGAGGTAAATCCTGTTTAATTAAATCATTAATTAGGGGACCATGCATGTTACATAATTTATTTATTTTTTTGGTCAATACATAAATTTTTATTATTAGAGTAACATTTTCACCACAAATTTACAATCAATTTGCTAGGGGACCATGATTCATAGTACAATTCTGGTTTCAATTTTTCACCACAAATTTTCAATCAATTTTTTTTTTGTCTTCTTTGTGTACTAGAAAATTTTAATACAGTTAAATGAACAAATTAGTATTTTCTTTATATGAATTAAAAAAATTTCTTTTATATATTAACTAATACTTTATACTCGTGATTTTATTTTTTTGTCATACTCCTACTAAAATGAGTCAAAATTTATAATATAATTGTTTCTATCCCTTTCATGCTCTTATATTAGCAAAGTAAAGGCACTCTGCATGAATTACAAGACTATAGACACTAATTATTCTTTTGGAATATTCTTCCCACGTTTTTTTTAGTTACTTTATATTTTAAAATTAACTACAATAAAACTTTATTTTCTATTATATTGAGATGAAAATATAATTGAAATTTATATTGTTAAATAAAAAATTGAATTACCTATAGTGCTGCATAATATTACAAAAACACTGAGAGTATTACTAATACTACGTACCTACAAAATTACAAAATTAAATTAAAAGAATAAAAAAAAAAAATATACAGAAATACTCTAATTAATACGCAATGCAACAAACGCTTGGAATTAAAACAAAGAATTCAACTAGTTTCTAAATTAGTAAATCTTGAACCCTACTTCTTATGTTAGTACATATGTTACACATTTGACGAATTATTAAATAATCCATTATGCTTGTATCTAATTTGTTTAATTTTGTAATAAAAAATTAAAATCCTTATTATATCACTGAAATCACATTTGTTTGACATGGTATATAGGTTTTAACAAAGGATTTATTTAGGGTTCTGAAAGGGAAGCACGGTGGGAATTTGAGTTCCTTAATTTCAGAAAGAGTAAGAGTTGTATCTGGAGATATTGCTTTCGAAAATTTGGGTGTCAAAGATACAGAATTGTTGGACGAAATGTTTAAACAAGTTGATGTTGTCGTTAATTTAGCTGCAACTACCAACTTCGATGAAAGGTATATATACATATCAATTACTACTCCATATTTTATTCCATTTTAATAGGTCTCATCATTGTAGAATTTGTGAGTAACAAATGATACTGCATCCCATTCTTTTTTAATGCAGTTTTAGTCTTTTTATAGAATATTTATATAATAAGGTCCCGTTTGCAAACCTCATAGCAAAAGCAAAAGTGCTTCTTCTTTTTTTTTAAAAAAACACTTAAAACATGTTTGTAACTATTATTTTAAGTGCTTGTTAGCTCTTTTGGTCAAGTAATAATTTCTAGCTTTTAAGTTCTATCTAAACACTTTTACACACCTCTCAAAAAAATAATACCCCAATACCCTTATTAAAAACACTTCTTTTGCAAACACATTTCTCTTTAATAACTTTTTAAAATCACCTTATTTTAAAACACTCCTTATTTTTCATTTTACTATAAAAATCACTTAATATCATTTTTTTAGAGATACTAGTGCTTGCAAACACACACTAAATGTAGTTCTGACATTCCTCTCATTATCTCTAATATATATATATATATATACCCCTAATATCAACAATTAAATTTTTAAATTTTTCATAAATGTATTATGTGAATAATATTCTCATCCAATAATTATTATTATTAAAAATATTTAATTATTATTAATTAAGGTTAATTTTGACATTAATTATTTTTGTCCCAATTTTTATCTATTCCTTATATTTTATACATACGGATCCATTCAATTAGGTGATGGGTAAACTACCAAACTGCAATGAAGTTTTACAATAAAAATGAAAAAGAAATCCAGATTGTCAAATCGTGTGATACGCACAACGTGGACGACATGTCCGGACCTTTTATAAAAAAGAAAAAAGAAAAAAAAATTGACAAAATAATTAATAAAATTCGGACACAGAATATATATTTTTTTTTTTCATTCGGACAAAGATTCATCAGAATAATTGGAATTCTTTTCTCGATTATGATAAATCTAGCTACTAATTAATTACCACTTTTGTGGCGACTATAGGTTATAATTTAAATCCAATTTCTTTGTTTTAATTTTTAATTTGCATGCAGATATGACGTTTCACTCGCTATAAATACGGTAGGAGCTAAACACGTGTTGGATTTCTCCAAAAGATGTGAGAAGTTAAGGGTACTTGTACACGTATCAACTGGTTAGTAATTTTCCTTAATTATGATTATCATTAATTACTATACTTTGAATATTATAAGAAAGTTAGGTGCTCAAATTTAAAATTTGTACCATAAAATATGATTTCAGCATATGTAGCTGGAGAAAAAGAGGGACTTATATTGGAAACTCCATATAAAATGGGGGAGACACTTAATGGCACATCTGGATTGGATATTGACTCTGAGAAGAAGTTAATAGACGATACTTTGAAATACCTCAAGGCTGAAAATTGCTCCGAAGATTTCATAAAATCAACCATGAAAGATTTGGGAATTCAAAGGTTAGACACACTATATGTGCATATTATTTTTATGGCTAAGTCTTGTATGCATTTTAAAATCGTGCAACTTGTTATATTGAATGATGTAATTTATTTACACTGAACTGTGTAACTATTATTATAAAAATGTAATTGCACGGTTCAGTATAAACAAGTTGCATATTTCAGTATAACAAGTTGTATGGTTCTAAAATACACTATGAGTGTATGGTGCACTAGAATGAACATTAGACCCGCTCATGCAACTTATTCACACATGTATGCAACTTGTTATACTGAAATATACAACTTATTTATACTGAACTGTGCAACTATTATTATGAAAAAGTAATTGCATGGTTCAGTATAAACAAGTTACATATTTCAGTATAACAAGTTGCATGATTCTAAAATACACTATGAGTGCACGGTGCACCTGGATGCACATTAGACCCACTTATTTTTTTTATATATGGAGAATTTTCACAAAGTTCAGTGTACATCAGCATGAAGTATATACATGTAGCATGTGCTACATCGTATAAACATAATATGCTAGTGTTTGACTCCATAAGAAAATCACTATCTGGCTCTATATTATTAGTATATATATATATATATACATATAACATTTTATACAATTTTGATATTGAGCTTAGTAAGAATTTCGAGTATAAATTAGTTTATATATATGTTTAGACCGATAAGAAATTAATTATTGAGCTTCATAGCATTATTATCATTAATTATATATGCATGTGCATATAGTGCACACACAAAATTACAAAATTTAATAGTAATAGTTCATTGTCTCCAATCTAAAATTCATGATGCAAATGCCTCTGTCATCTTGCCTGAGCACATATGTACATGCATGTGTGATTTTATCAGTAGGTGTTAATTATAACAAGTTATTACAAGTAGATGAACCCAAAAAAGAAAACTTGACTCACTTCCAAAATAAAGATTATACTAACTACTCCATTACAGGTGTTAGTTTAACTAATAATTAGGTGTGGATACTTGTGCATCAGGTGCACAATTAACTCTATAGTGTAATTAAAAAAATTACAGTTTGTTATATTAAAATTTATGATTTTTTATATTGAAACGTGCAATTTATGTTCATAAATATAATTGCATATTTTAATATAATAAATTATAAATTTATAAAATACAATATAGAATGCACAATAATATAGAATGCACCACACACTTGATGCATATAAGATAAGAGCTATCCAATAATTAGTGTATAAATTGCACGCCACTGACCACTTATTTGTATACAAGATCAAATCATTGTGCTTTGATTTGGAGTCATCATTTAAATTTAAAAAACCGGTGTTTTTTTGTTATATTTATTTAAAAGATTTTACAAACTTAACTCTATAATATACAACAAAGAAATAAAGTAATTTAATTAGTACTATACGATTATAAGACATTTTCTTCTAAAATCATAACGTGAGATGATTTTAAATTTATGACTTAATCATAAAAATTTGGGATTAGTGGGTAATCAACCAAAAAGACATTTAATTTGGACCCATCTTAAAACTCATTTAAGTATTCACCGTCTCACCCAAAATATTGTCTACTATTAATTTCTTTTGGGCATTAAAATTTGAATACTCAGGTAAAACATCTTCGAAAATTGGGAAAACCCATCTACGGTAGAACATGAATACATAGGGAGTATCTACTTATTTTAAGGCTAAGCCTGGTACACATTTAGCCGCACTTTGCATTTATAGTGCAATTTAGAAATATATAATTTATTATATTAAAAGATGCAATTGGTTTACACTGAACCGTGCAGCTATTTTTTTATATTAATAGTCGCACGGTTCAATGTAAATAAATTGAATATTTCAATATAGCAAGTTGCTTGATTTTAAAATGCACTATGAGTGTACGGTGCACCTGAATACATATGAAACTCATTATTTATTTTAAGCACTGTTTTTAAAAATCGGTTGAATCGTCCCGGTTGAACCGGTCGAACCTTGAACCGCTCATGTCACCGGTCGAATTACTCCTTAAAAAATGGTTAATCCGATTTTATTATTTTTTATTATTTATTAAATCATTTTTCTTAAATTTTTTTATAAATCTCTCTGTAATGTTATTGTCTTTATCCTAGTATTATTTTCTCTCTTATAAATTCATTCACAAGTCATCAACTTTCTTTAATCTCTTTATCGCCGTCACACATTGTGTGAAATTAATCCACAACGCCATCATCTCTGGCCTCTAAATTCTATTGTATCTATTTTATTGTAAGACTTATAAGTTATAAATTAGTATAATTTTAATTATTTATATATAAATATTTATTTTTTAATATAACATATAAAATATAAAAGAAATATGCATAAATTTTTTTAACTGTTGAACCGCAGGTATAACCGGTTCAACTAACAACTGATGCCCACACCGGTTTGGTCGTCGGTTCAGTTATGAAAACACTGATTTTAAGGGATAAGATATATGTATATTCTATTTGAGGCTTAAATTCACTTTGGTATGTGCAAAATATAATGAATGATGAACACAAAAGATAAGAAGCAGTAAATAAAGTGTGCTCCACATTATCATAAATGTGAGGCATACATACTATTGCTAGTTCTGTTTCCTACATCCTGTGTAAACAAATAGAAAATAGACCTAACACCCTACCACATTTATAAGTCCCATGATGATATATATATATATATATATATATATATATAACTTGTTGAAATGAAACACGACATGAAACATGATTGGGCCGTGTTTCTTATGCTTCAATATTGAATCGGTCAATTATTTAAACCGTACGTATATAATTATGGTCATCATATACGAACATTTTTTATAAATCAAAGTCAAACTATGTATTTACTATATATTCTATATCATTATGTGACAACTAAGTTTTTTTTTTTTTTTTTTAAACATGTGACAACTAAGTTCAACAAGATACATGATAAACATTTATACTGTTGGATACAATATTGCACAAATCAAGATCCGCACAATATGTCTAAAATCATATAAATTATATAGACCTGTTTTTCTTTATGGGTGTCACAATTACAATTATATAGATTTATATCCATATAGACTAACTTTTTTCAATTTCATTTACTAATGTAACCTCATAATGCATTAATTAGGGTTATAATATAAATTTTGCTTGTCTAATTTATATTTTCAATATAATTATATAATTTTTTAATTTTTGTGAAAAGACAAACAAGCCTTATATAATTGAGACAGATGGAATAAATTAAGTGTTAATATAATCATAGTAACACATATTTATCTATATTGTAACACGTATTTGTCTACATGTATTCTCTTGTTTGTTTTGCGCGATTCTTTTGAAAAGACCTGATTGACCCGTGAAAAATCGATAAATTTTCTGGTTCTTCCTTAAATGTGTTAATATTGCACGGGAGTGTCCCTCCAAGTCTTATAAGTTATAAGGCTACTAGTTTGAAAGTTAATAATATCATGCATAGTTGTTAATTGGTATGTTAATTAAAGTATAACTCTGTTTTCGTTTTCCTTTTACTAATTTGGTATTTTCTTAGGATTATTTGATGAACTTTGCCAACTTTATTTATTTATTTTTTATCGGACAAATGGTGACTCGATCCCATAACCTTACGGCATAGATAGTGGTGTTTTAACCACTTGATCTATTCCACTTCGTCGAACTTTGACTACTTTATTTTGTTATCTTAAAAAATCAAAATTAATTAGGGTAACAATGAAGCTGACATATATGGTTATTAAATAATTGTTAATATTAATAAAATGAATGAATACAACTAACAGGGCAAGGAAGTTTGGATGGCCAAATACGTATGTATTCAGCAAGGCTATGGGTGAAATGTTGTTGGGGGATTTGAAAGAAGACATACCTCTCGTAATTATTCGTCCTACCATTGTAACAAGTACTTACAAAGAGCCCTTCCCCGGTTGGGCTGAAGGCGTCAGGTATTTTTTTTAAGGTTAAATTTTTTATGCATTCAGGTGCACCGTACATTTTAGAATCATGCACTTTGTTATATTGAAAAATGTAACTTGTTTATACTGAAACATGCAACTATTTTTTCATATTAATAGTTGCACGTTTCAGTGTAAACAAATTGTATTTTTCAGTATAATTAGTTGTACAATCTGAAATGTACTATGAGTGCACGGTGCACCTGAATGCACATGAAACTCACTCTTTCTTTAATTCATTCATTCAATTTCATTCCATATAAGTGTATACTACTACTACTTTAATTAAATGATATTGGATGTGTTTGCAAACAATAATATTTTTTCTATAGTGATTAAAATTGATTTTAATAGTAAAATTGAAAGTAGATAGTGTTTTAAAATAAAGTACTTTTAATAATTTTTTTAAAAGTTAAAGTGTTTACAAAACAAATCACTTTTTGATAACTTTAACCAATATATCCTTACTAAAAATAGAATAAATAATGGTAAAGTTGTAGTATTGTTAAAATTATGAATACAAAATTATAATAGTATTTATTATAATAATGAGAAGTAGTTTTAAGCTAATAAAAGCATGAGAGTGGTGCTTATATTAATTAATTTGTTGAGTTTTTAAACACTTCAAAATGCTTGTATTCTCAAAATAAGTGATTTTAAGCTCCTATTTAAGTTTTCAAACACTCATGTAATGATGAAGAATATAGTAATTGTATTTGGTGAACTAATTGCAGAACCATCGATAGCTTAGCAGTTGGATATGGCAAAGGAAGACTCGCTTGTTTCCTTGGCAATCCCAAGACCATACTTGATGCGGTCAGTACCTACCTAACCTATTTAATTAAAAAAATTAAAATATTGTTATTTAATCTAATAAATAAAAATGAGTATTATTACGTTCAACTGGTGCACAACTAATTCTTATCAAATAATATTTTTTAGTAAAATAATTAATATCCTTTAATTTACAACTTGTACCATAATCATTTTATCAATTTGCAATATGTACAAATTTTCTTAACCGATTGCGAGTTTGCAACGTATATTATAATTTATGTTGCAACCAGATAAGAAAGTATAGTATAGATTGCAATAGGATATATTTATCAATTTTTAGCAATTTGCATCTTGTATATTTTTTGTCCGATTACAATCGATACTAAATTTTTTATCCAATTGCAACCTAAAATTGGATAAACAAGCATAGCATAAATTGCAACTGGATAAAAAATATGGTATATATTGTAACTGGATAAAATAAAATATACAAATTGTAAATAGATAAAACACTCATACTACAGATTACAAGTTGATATTAATCCAAAAAATAAAGCATTAAATGGTGGGTGCATATAGATCCCGGCAGATATGGTGGTGAATGCAATGATAGCAGCGATGGTTGCTCATTCAAATGAAGCGGGTGAGAGCATTTACCACATTGGTACTTCTGTTTCTAACCCTTTGGAGTTTGGATCACTTCAAGATTATGGTCAACGCTACTTCATCAAAAACCCCTGGATCAACAAGGAAGGCAGGCCTGTCATGGTTGGCAAGGTCAAAGTATTGAACTCAATGGACAGCTTTCATAGATACTTGACCCTTCATTACTTGCTTCCATTGAAGGTACTCATTTATCCCATAATTAACATACATACATTCATATATCCCCTATATTATTAATAGGGAGTTTTTCTTGATGATGTGTCAACTTTACGTTGATTTAAACTATGTGTCATTCTAGGAGAAGTTTGGTGTACATGTCATTAAAAATAAATCATACATGTCACTACAAATAAATCCTATGTGTAATTCTATTTTTGTATATCCTAAACAATCCCCCATCCCCTATATATCTCTCCATATATTAATAGGGAGTTTTTTTTTCCATGATGTGTCAACTCCATGTTAATTTAACATATGTGTCATTCAATGAGAAATTTGATTACACATGTAATTTTTATGTGTTATTTTTATAAAATGTGTAATTCATATTTATTATTTTATATTTTATTTAACTATATAATATTATTCATTTATATTTTTTTTGGTAATTTTTGTTTGACTTAATTTAAGATAAATAAAATATTCATTCTAAATGTATTTTATCTTAGTGTGAATTATATTCAATTATTAATTTCTTAATAAAAAATTTATTTTATAATTGCTCTTATGTATATCTTAACATATTTTATGTGGAAAAAGTATTTTATATTATAATTCATTCACTATTTTTTTAATTATTACATGTTAATTAATTTATTAATCTTTTCTTAGTCGATTTATTTTGTTTTGATTTGTAGGTTTCAACTTCATACTACATGGATAAATAATATTTGACACAATAATCTTATCCCAAGGTTTAAGAAAATTTACTAATATACACCTTAAAAAATTATTAATTCATATTTAGTGAATTTATGTACATATTTATATTTTTAATTATTAAATATATTATTTATTGAAAATGTTGCAATTTTTAATCAGAAAATCGCGTAACACGCGGGAATTAAACTAGTATATATATATATATATCTATGAGTAAGTTTCTGGTAAAATTTGTTTATGATATGAAACTTATACAATTATATTAATAACACCGCACTTATTAATTGATATTATTACATATATAAACTAGCTTCATAGTGTTAAATGATATTTGTATTAATTTATAAATATAGTGATATCACTTTACAAGTGTAATATGATACTCCTGCCGTCCCAAATATATAGGCTTGTTTGACTTTTCACACAGATTAAGAAAATGTATTGGAAAAGTAAATTAAACAAGTAAAATTTATATTATATCCCTATTTAATAATTATTATAGTTTCCAACATAATTAATGCATAAGGTTATATTAGTAAATTAATTAGAAAAAGTTACTTTATGTAGAAACAAACCTATATATTTGGGACATCCATAAAAGGAAAATAAGCCTATATAATTGGAACGGAGGGAGTATAAGTTTCATACTATGAACAAGTTTCGAATTTACACGAATTTGATCATATGCCCGCAGGTGGGCACAAACTTATATGTCCACCGCTTATATGGCGCGCCACATATGCAAGGTCCCACCGTCATTTAATTAGTTTCTTTAATTAATTCAATCTTCTTATTTATATATATTCCATATTTTACCCAATTTCATTAATTATATTGAATTTCCTTTACCCGACCCGGACTCAACCCGTCCCGAACCCGAACCCGGCCGGAGTGGTTCATGGTTCAACCGGCCCCGAATGGTTCATGGTTTAGGGTTCATAATTTAGGGTTTAAGTTTATATAATTAATTTCATTAATTATATTAATAAAAAATTACCCAACCCGACCCGGCCCCGAACCCAGCCTGAGTGGTTCATGGTTCACCCGGCCCGAATAGTTCATGGTTTAGGGTTCATAGTTTAGGGTTTAGGTTTATATAATTAATGAGAAGATTAAATTAATTAAAGAAACTAATTAAATAATGATGGGGACTTTGCATATATGACGCCACATAAGCAGTGAACATATAAGTTTTTGTCCACCCGCGGGCATACGATCAAATCCGCGAATTTACATTGGTATAAACAAATAAATAAATAATCAAGACCTTTAATCCCAAATAATTGGGGTAGACTATACAAACCAATAAATGAATCACGTTGGGTCACGTGCACGATAGGGAACGCCCAAACGAAATGTGATAATTGACTCATGTTATTGTGATGTGACAAGTTTTATACTGGTTGTCACAAGTCTACCGTAACCCTCCTCCTTTTTCCTGGATTGAGACATATATAATTCTCTAACGGTTTTGATATGGAATCAGATGGTGCATTTTTTATGCACTTATATAAATTAATTGTATCATGATTTAATGTATAAGTGTTTTATGCAAATGTTGGACTCCATAAAAATTTCACCATCGGCTCCATATCATTATTCATATAATTAATTATATTAATATAAATATGAATGACGAATAATATTTTTTTTTACTTGTTTTATATATTAGGGACTACAAATAGTGAACATCGCATGTTGCCAATACTTTCAAGGGACGTACGTTGATATGTGCAGAAAGATCAAGTATGTGATGCGTTTGGTCGAACTTTATGCGCCTTACTTGTTCTTCAAAGGATGGTAAGTATCTTCTCACATATTAATTCAATCTTAATTTTAATTTAATGGAAAATTCTTGTATACATTCAGATGCACCGTGTATTCATAGTGCATTTTAAAAACATGCAACTTGTTTACATTAAATCATGCAACTATTTATATGAAAAAAATAGTTGCACAGTTCAACGTAAACAAATTGCATATTTCAATCAGTATAACAAGTTGAATAGTTCTAAAATACATCATGAGTGTACTATGCACCTGAATGCACATGATACCCACTTTATTTTAATTTACTCATTTATTCACTCACTTCCCTAACATGTCACTGAAATAAATATACTCATATATATATATATATATATATATATATATATATATATATATATATATATATATAGTAAATTAAAGATATATATCAGGTAAAAAAATTGTTTACCCGGATTTCACGTGAACTAGCTCTTTTTACAAATGTCACTGTTATAAATATAAAGTGTCATTGTCATGTATATAAAGAGTATCACTGTTGTTTCTTACTATTCATTATTTAAAAATCAATCAATCTTTAAATATATATGTACACACAACAGTTATAAACCTGAATTCATACGAGACCTACTCAAGATATCATGATTTTTCATATTAATTAGTTAATTATTTAATTTCTTTATTTCTTTGTGCAGTTATGATGATATGAACACAGAAAAACTAATAAGAGCTGCAAAAGAAAGTTCAGCGGAGACTGAAATCTTCTATTTTGACCCCAAAATCATTAACTGGGAAGATTACTTCATGAACACTCATCTTCCTGGAGTTGTGAAATATGTTTTCAAGTGACCCAAAACACAATTATTATTTCCAGATTGGTACTTAGGGTTGTTGAAAACTATATAATTTTAGATTGATCGTCTCATTCATCAAGTGTTATCTAGTGAAGATCAAATTCTATTGATGAGATCCTAAATTTAATTTATGCCATATATGTTGGGAAATACCCATCTTTGTATTTCTTTTTAAATTTCTTGTAATATCAGGAAAGTTTGTACTTTGTTATTTTCATTTTTGTTAAACTACTATTAGTCTATTATCATCTTTATTATTATTGATGGTTGTACAATGATTTGAGTAGGTCTCTAGGAAAACTTGTTCATAGTATGCTATTTATATCATTATACTTATAAATTAATATTATAAATTTATTTTTAACTTGAATTACACTTGTGTGCACCAATTGCACCGTGCAATTGATGCAATTTTAATTAAATTTTGACCCATTTTTTTAATGTGTCAAAAGATAAACTCGTGGATCTCATATCTGTACTGGCCGCGGAAACTTGTTTTATTATACCTTGTGGTAGAGTGATAACTATTTTTGTCTTAAGTCAGTTTGGTGCAGGTTCGAATCCATTAACCTACTAATTTTATGTTTTTTTTCTCCTTCTAGTTTGGTGAAGATTTAAATCATTTTGTCACCATAATCATGTTTTCTGATTTCTCTTTACCTCTTTAATTGCAAATTTTATTTTTAACACGTGGCCTGGTTTTTAAATACAAACAATTCATTTTTTTTACTTTTTTTTTTTCAATTAGGTATCTATCACGTGCGTTGCACGGTATTTGTTTTTATATTGGCAACTAACCTGTTTAGGGCTCTTTTATCTCTCTTTTTAATCTTGCAAGAAAAATAATTATTTGTAAATAAATAAATTTAAACTACTGACAAGATCTTTGATACTAAATAGGAAAACATATATGTCTAAGTGTCTAATTTTATTTGGTCGTTTTCTTGTATCTAACAATGAAACATTAAGATAAAAAATTGAAAAATCTAACTATTTAAATTGCAGTGGTCTTGGAGCATAGTCACGTTTTAACCCGGTAGATCAACAACCCCAACGCCAACTTATGAGACGATTGAAGAGCTAGAAGGAAATAAATTCTATTTTTTAAGTAGAATAAGTAATGACAAATAAAATAGTCCAGACATTTCATTTAAATATTACACAGTTGGAGATGTCTTTAAGGTGCATTTGAACTAAGAATTGATGTTCCATTTATCCGGGAAGAAAAGATTACCTAGAAACAGGAAAAGAGAGAAACTCAAATAGGAAAGTTTTCACAATCAAAAAGCAAAAAATAGAGTAGCAAAAAAATATTGTATAGCAACCAGGAAACCTTGATTCCACATCACATTGTTAGATCAGCAGGTCTACCTCATCTGCATAGGTCATTAAATGATTTCTCAGCACCAGTAACAAAACCAAAATTGAGGGAAAATGCCAAGATGCATTAAGTTCCTCCAAGTTTAGCTATCCCCACTTAAATAAACTACCATTTTCAAGAACCTAATCTATAAATTGCAAGTACAATTCTAGACATATTTCAAGAATGATTGAGAAGTGAAAATGCTCAAGAAACATTTTATGTAACCAACATTTTATCCAAGTGAGAGTAGATAAATAGGTATTCCGCTGCACACTGCAGCATGTGTATAATTTTTCCCAAATAGCACAAACATATCTCCCAATATTTACAAAAATTATCAACTGCTACCATTTTCAAAAAATTAGAAATCATAATTTGTACGTGTTAAAAAAATTAAATCTACGTGGACCATAAACTTAAGTGTCAAAATATGGGAAACATAATCTATACGTAATAAAATAAAGCAATTTTGAATACAATACTTTGCCAAAAATAAAAATCTATTGTAATTTGTATGTACGAAATTGTTTCTTTTTAGTCTTTACCATGCACGTTCACTGGGCACCATTTGTAACTCCCTTTGCACTTGTAGCAAATAAAAGTGCATTTTTTTATTGCTCTACATGGCCAATCTATTTCCACCACTGCAAACACAGATCAAAGAAAGTCAGATTTTCTTGGTCCCTCAATTCCTACTACTGCATTCAAATATTACATAGAGGGTAATTAATGACTATTCCATAATAGAAAAGAGGCCACTAATTTCTTTAGATCCCATCAGTCGAACCCCTCGTATCAATTGATAGACGATCCCTTGGAAAACTCGCCAAAAGATTCAACAGTAGAAGAAACTTGTTGCTGCCAATTATTAGCCATTAAAATGCAGTTATATCCTAAATAGGATGAGCCCCTAAGAACTCTCCACCCAAATTTTAGAAGATGAATGGAAACACTGACCTTCAATTTTTTATCTGAATGGTGGAAAGAGGGAGGTCCCCCAGAATTCCCTCCTCCGCATGCTTCCTCTCTCTTTTCAATATCTTCATTCCATTTTTCATCTCAATTCTCTTTCCACTAAGGGCAATATCCAAGGCTTTTCGAGCATGTTCATGTAAGTAACAAATATACATAATAAAAAGATAACATGAATACATGACATAAGAAAGGTACCTCTGAAATTTATGCTCACTACATTAAAAAAGAAAAATATACATACTTTTGACATCGCCATATTTTGTCCCCTGTTTCTTTTCCTAATGATTTTTTCCTTTGGTTCCAGCTGCAAGTAAATATAAAGAAGTGATATCAATTTCACTGTCAAATCTCTTAGAAGTCTTGATTCAGAAGTTTAAATCAGATAAAGGGAACCAATATGCATCTGCAATGAGCTCTAAAGGCTTAAAAGAACCAAAAAAACATTAACATCAAAACCTACAATAAAATAATATTCAAGCCTTTCTCTAGAACACAACATTTTAGATAAAGAATAGGAAGATAATTTATGTGGATAATAACTACACATTCAATGTATATCTTAATAAAAGAATGTTAGCAGTAGTAACAAATTATCCAAGATAAACCAACAGAGAAAAAAGAGTGCATAAATAAACTGCAATTAAGATCGTATTTTCGACAGACAAAAGTAGCAAAATTTCATTGACAAGTTTTCTAAATCTAATCCATGGTGAGAGTGGAGTTTCGAACACTAAGTCTGATTATCCCTGAAGATAGCACATGCTAACAAAAGTCTGACCTGCATTCAAGTGATTTATTAGCTTTATCGAAAATATGAAACACTTGTGCAATTCTATGTAGCTTGATGAAGGCTGAAAGGCAAGCTATAAAAAAAGGGGAGAGGGAGAGAAAGATGAATGGCGAACCAAAGACACATGAAAAATACCTAAAAGATGAACGACGAACCAAAGGTACCCGGAAAATTTACTCCGGATCTTCCCCTATGAAACACCTACTATAGACTTTGCACTTCTATTAGTTAAATTAAATGGACAAGTGAAATGTAGTTTACATACAAATGAAATAAGGGGAAAGGAAATTTAACCGCATTTTCTCTTGCAACTTTCTAATATCAAACTCTTATCATGAGAAAACATCCAAAGAAGTCATTGATGCTATGGCAAACTGACCAATGTTTTTTTTCTCTCTTTCAAGACACTTCCCTTTCTCTTATCAAAGATTGCATCAGCAACCGTAATTCCTACATATGCAGTGTACAGTTTAACCTCCACTCAATGATGCAACATTGTTGATCATTCAGAGATTATAACTTCAAATTGAAGATGCCTAATAAGAGATTTTAGAAGGACATGACATTTGATAAACTAATATAATTTGATCTAGTGGATCTCAACTACTATTTGCTGAAAATTCTAATTCTATAGCAGAGGTCCTAGTTAGTAGAATCTAATACTATTGCTACAACTTATAACATAGATTTTGAACATCGTGATTAGAGTATCATATTACTTCTATCAACATAATTGAAATTTTTTCTCCCCAAAGTTCTGTAGATACATATTCTTTAATTCATTTAGCACGATTAATTGAAGCAAACAATCACACGATTGAAAGGCATAGTTTGAATAATATGAACTCCATGACAAGAAGATGAATTTTTTTATGGATGCTTATAAATGACATTTGAGGGTTTTCTTAATAATATATAGTTACATATATTATTTAGTCAGTTGTTGCAAGAGAGACCAAAAGAAATATCAGATAATTGAAGACAAAAATCTCCAACCAAAAAGGTGAAATTAATCGGGCCTTACTCCTTTTCTTCCAAATAGATCCATTAACTTTCTACTCACTAATGCTCTGACCATAGCTCCATAGTTAATATTGACCCAAACAATGAATACTGCCAAGGTTTTCAAACGAAGGGTTAGGGAAAAAAAGAGTAATGGAAAAAAATTAATAAACATAATTTACCATTGTCTTGACAGTCGAGCAAATTTCAGGATTTGTGTAGAAGTGAACTTTTTTTAAATATCAGATTCATCTTTAGAAGAAAGCCTCACTATAACGGAAAACAACCAAATATGTCACAGAATATATTAAAACATAAATGGAGATGCGCATTCACCAATACCAATTCAATACTGAGAGCAGAAAGTAAAAGATACAATTTGATCATTTAAATGAAAAATAGCAAATAAAGCTTTGGAGCTGGTGAAATTAGACAAACATGATTTATTCGAATAAAAATCCACACCCATCAAATTGTCCAACAATAAAAATGATACCTTAACACAATAAGCCTTCTTAATCTCAGGCCTGTGCAGCGGTGGGGCTCATGGCCAGCATCCTAGAATTGAGTTTCCTTTATCATCATTGCTACTCTAGTAAACTACAGAATAGCAATAAATCTAAAGGGAAAGAAATTGGTGCCACAAATATTTAAAATCAGAGTTCGGGGCACCTACAATGCATTGATATAAAATACTCGTAAGACTTGCACCAATGCTTGTAACTAATGATTGTTAGGTAGGCACATCTAAGAGAGTGATTGCTGATCCAATCACAAAATTCAGAGTAGATTAATGTAATTTGATTGAACAATAACTCCAAGGCAAGATAAGATGTACTGAGTCCAACCTTAAAAGAAAACCAATTTAACTTTTACTTCCATGCAAATAACCATTTCTTACAGAATTTCGACAACTTGAAGGACTCACCAAAAAGGGAATTAAAGGAGGCAACAAAATTTGCACTCTCCACAAATCTACTGACAACATTAAAAAATTCCCATAAAAAAGAAAATAAGAGAAATAATTCATAATTGTCGAACATCTGATATTCCTTAAGCAAACGCGTTCAAGTAACCAACACGAAACCTGCATAAGTAATTCCAATTCCAGTAGTAAAACAAACTAAGTCTCTGTAATAAACAATAATGTAGAGAAAAGACAATTATATTCTATGTTCATGCTATAACACATGCAAATATATTTTATTTTACATTTCCATTCTAGTTGAAAAACAGTATAAATTCTTTTTCTGTGATATTTCATCTCAGTATGATGAACATCATTCCTGCAGTGTCATAATTATATCTAATTACAACTTGGGGCCTTGTTAGTTAGATAAGGTGCCCCACAATCAACCTTTAATGACCTAAGCATAATCTAAATTCATGTAATATGGATGGCAGGAATGCACACATACCCCTGCAATTTGGCTCACCCCCTTTGTTCGGCCTCAGTTCACATCAGTATAGTAATAAGCTATTGTTGCATTTGATCATCCAAAAAGGGTGACAGTAGAACTAGGAGATAAGACTACAAAAATCAAAACCTATGAATTTGTAATGTCTCCTAGACCCAGAACAATAGTAATTGCTACATTCATGCCATCCACAACCAAAATTCGGCAAAAGCAACCGTAATTCCTACAATTCCAAATATAAACCCAAAACAATTTTGAAAGCGAAAGTTGCTATTTCAATAACAAATTGTCACCTGCTCAGATGCGGAAATGAAACAAAAGAAGATCTCCGGTCGATTTAAACAAAAGAAGAATTCTTGCAACGAAGACAAATCAATATATAACATGGAATCAGAGAATTTGAAACAGCAAATTAAAACATCTCTCTCCGGACCCATGAACAGGGAATTGTACCAACAAAAAATCGAAAAAGAATTTTAGAACCAGTCGAGAATACAAAAATAATACCAGTATTACACCAACTACAAAGTAGACGTCGTCGGAGGCGTTGGAGAACCCGTCGAGCCGTCGTCGTCCGATCTGCTCTCAAGTGCTCTCGCCAGCCGTCGCCGCGCCCTACCGTCCCTCGAGCCGTCGTCGTCCACTCTGCAGCCGCTTCTCCTTTCTCAAGCTCTCGACGCCGTTTTGAGTTCCCTTTTTTTTTCTGTCCGATCTGTTAGTCGTCCAATGTACTTTTGTTTTTGTTTTCATTTTCATTTGAGTATATATCTATTTTGTGTTCTCTCAAAAATTTTCTAATCTCTAAAACTTTTCACGTGTCTTCTCTCTAAACTCAATCAAACTCACCGGCTTATTTCATTGTCTTATTACTCATCGCCATCACTCCGTTGCCTGCCGTTTAGAGGTCCTGGTTGGTTCGTCGGACCGATTTCCCCCATCGGAGTCACGGTGGGCAGTTTCGGTCCGGTGGATCTTTATTTTTTTTATTTTATTTTGTGCTATCTTTACCTTTTGTTCTTTTTTATGCTTTAGGGTTTAGATTTATTTTATCTTCTCTGTTTTCTCCTAGTTAGGGGTTTGTTGTGAGACTTCCTCCCTCTTTGGGTTTGCTGTTTGTTTGTTTTGTTGTTCTCTTTCGATTCTGGGTCATGATGGTTTGTCTGTTGTGCTTTGATTGATGCAATCCTGGTTATCTTTACGGACATGGTTTAAGCCTTAGTGTGAGGCTTCCCTTTGTCCTTGTGCTTTTACCTGGATTGTGATTCTCCCCTCCTCTGTTCGTCAAGATTGGTTCGAGGTAGGTGTTGTTCCGATCGGTGTTTCAATCGTTCGTCTGAAGGACTTGTGCTTCGTTTGAAGGATTTATACTTTGTACTTCTCTTCGTCTGTAGTATTTGTACTTTGTAATACTCTTCATTGTACGTCATTTTCTCAAAAAATATCTATTTTGTGTTTGGTGGGCTTAATTTGCATAGTGTAAAGTATTATAAGGGTAAAATGGTCAAAAAATGTTTCTAAAATGCTAGCTACTTTTTAATATATAATATAATATAATAATATGTATATGTAACACCCTATTTAATTTTTTGAGTCAGACTTGCGTGCAATTTTAATTTAATTTTGATCCATTCTTATAAATGGGTCAAAAGATAAACTCGCGGATCTCATATGTGGACTGCCGTGGGAAGTATCAAATATGGCCGGATAACCCGACACATGTTTAATTTTAACCCTATGTCATTTTGACCAAGTATTTACTTCAATAAAATTAATAGAAAAAGAATAGAAAAATAAAACCCAGGTCTCACCTTCACGGAAGAAAGAAACGTAGCCAGAAAATCTCCCTTCATCTTCTTCTTTCAAAATTCCAGTGGTGCTCAAGAGATTGGAGAGGTTTGGAGGAAGGAAATTCGTTCAAGTTATACAAGAGCAGAGGTCGCGAGAGGGGGGAAGAAAGAGAACTCTTTCCGTGCTCTTCTTCTCCAAATTAAAGGAAAAACTCGCACAAAATAGCGTTCTTGATGAAGCTCTGAAGTCTGATAATGCAAGCTATCCGCGCCAACAGATCGATCTTTGTGCAAAATCACAAGTCTCAAAGGTATTATTACTTCAGCTTTAGGTTTTAACCTATGATTAATTTGTTCTTTACATATTCTGTTTTTTCTTCTGAATACTGTTAGAAATTGAATTGTTATAACAATCATTTCCTCAGAGGAATGTGGTTTGGGGAAGATACAACACTCAGATTTTCCTAAGTTTTATGTTATATACAACACTTATTCACTTATTCTGTTCTTTACACTTATTCACTTTTTATTCACAAGAGAAATATATAACTAAATATGATATTGAGGAATGATGAAGGTTGTAATTTACATACATTTTCTTGGACATACACACAAGCTTTATATATACTATTATATTTTTCTCCAAAAAAGCACTCCAATATGTCTTATGTATGATCTTATAAAACCCCTATTTCTCTTTATTATCTTGGTTAATTCCATCTCCATGTCTGCTTCTTGAAAAAAGAAAGCATGTTCATATAATTTACAAGCTCCTTGCAAGTTTCAAATCTTCGATTGATGTGCGTTGTCAATCCGGAAACGACGATCTTGGAGATCACAAGCTTAAGTCTGGTCAAGAATATAAATGGGGCTTCTTCCAATTAATAATTGGTGAAACTGTGTTTCCCTGTGATTTTAAGTGGGCTGTAAAATCTGCACATTTAAATGTTTTGATGATGAAGTGGCTAAGAAATGTCACGAATGTTTTGTTGAAGCTAGAGCAGAAGGAATTTATTTGAACTTGAACAATAGAGGGGCTGGTGAAATTAAATATGTCGGTTGGGGAAATCAAATAGAATGAGGTTATTATTCAAAATTATAACTTATGAAAAATGAATGTACGTAGATGATAAGCTTTGCTTGATCTGATTGTAATGGTTATATGGTTTAATAATATTTTGACCTTTAAAATCTCATGAAGAATTTCTCATTGTGGTGATGTAAGAATGTTTCTTTGATGCTGGGAATTGAGAATTGTGATGATGATCGTGTTAACATCATTCACCAAGTAGCTGGCAACATTAATCCTTCACAGGTACTTTGAATTTTTGATGAGTTGAATATGTGTTATGCAATGTGGATTTTATTTTATCCATATATCTAAGAATTAACTGTTATTCTGAATTGAGGAGAATTTGAGTGACTGATCATTGGAAATGCAATATATTGCTGCCATTTATTAGCAAAAATGGGATCTTTCGTTTCTCGGGTAGTAGCTAGCAATGGTGTCCATTAAGTTTATTTGCTTGTTTATCTTAAAGTTGGGTACAATGCACTTGTAAACATTCATAGCCAGGAGGTATTAGTGTCGACGGATTGCCTTACATTAACCTCCATGTCTTCTATTTGGTTTGATAGCCACGATCTCCAGCCACATTCATAGCCAGAAGCTGAAATTCATTTAACAGTAGATATTAGTAAGGGATTGTTAAAAAAATTTAAAAAAACTACCTTAATATTTAGCTTGATTATAAAGAGAAGATCAAGAAAAAATAATTCTCTATTCTGGCCGAGTCACAGACAAGCTAAAGAATAGACCAAACAATGAAAAACATGTTTATCTAATAGTTAACCCAAAAAAATGTTAAAAGGAACAAACTAGGTGCAGTTTGTTATAGCTTATGCAACAGTAGGGTAGCACCATGCTGGGGTTGGAGAGTGATAATTGGGAAGGGAGCATGCACATAAGAGGCCAACTACCGGTTCGATCTCTTTATTTTATAAAAAAATCAAAATCGAGAGTTGAGTGGTTCGAAACTGGAACTGTTGCACAAAACTACTTTTGCCAACTACCCAAATACAATTAGGATTTTTTGTTACCTTTTTTAGATGAATGACATATAAGATGTGAACTAAACTTACTGCTATCGTTCTTTTCTTGCTCTTTCCCATCTAATAATTAACACCATATAACTCTTTGCTTATTCAAATTTCCGTGTGGCAGGTCTTGCATAATGGAGTACGTTATCCCTATTGATAAGTGGTTTGATCCAAAAGTGGGCACACGTAGTAAGCTATCAATAGTAAGAAAAATTAGCAGCGGCCTGGATCAAGAACACAGAAGAAAGTTGAAAGATTCTTGTTTTGGCAAGTTATTAGAAATGGAGGAGGTGAAGTTTTCTGACAAGTTAATGAATAACTTGCTCTTAAGAAGAATTGCACGTCAAAGGAATCACACCAAGCCTATGAGTAATGATGAAGAGTTGTGGTTCAAAATTGGTGATGAGACTTTGTGTTTCTCCTTGATGGAGTTCACTCTAATTACAGGTTTAAATCCTCGCAAAGAAGAGGATTATACAACCAAAATACCTAAAGTAAATAGGCTTCTAAATAAGTATTTCGAGGGTGCTGAATCAGTCACACCAAATACATTAAAAGAAGCTTTTGAAAATGTTAAAGATCAGGAGGACAAATACAAGTTAGGATTAGTCCTCATTTATGAGAACGTATTGAGAGCCAAAGAGCTTGGAACATCAATTGAGGTGGAAAATTTGGCTATAGTTGATGACCTGGAGGTTTTTTATGAATATTCATGGGGAAGAAAGTTTTATAACTACACGATACATGAATTTTTTAGGAAGAACCCAAGTCCAAAGCAATACTCTTTGTGGGGGTTTCCAACAGCATTACAGGTACACTTTTAGAGTTAAGCATTATATGATATTTGATTTAGTATAAATAAAAAGGAATAACTTATAATTTTTCTATATTTTTAGGTTTGGGCATTTGAGTGTATTCCCGACCTCGTGAATTTCTTTGATGCATCAAAGTTTGTAGATAAAATTCCAAGAATGTGTTCTTGGAAATCAATAGCCACACCTTCTCATAGCGTGGTGGAAAGTGTCTTGGAAAATTTAGAGGTAAATAGATCATCACAAATATCTTAATTTTATATAACTACTACAAATCAAGTTCAGTTTATATAAATAACATACCCGATTGATTAATCATTTTTAGATCAAATTGAATTCATTAAAAGCCACACCAGAGGAGATTAAAGAAAATTATATGAAAATTTTCTTCGAGGAGCCTAGTCATGAAAGCAGTAATATGGATATGTCTCCACATAGGGAATCCACTGGGGAAGAAAGAGTGTCCCCTCAGAGGAATGAGACAGATAGAGCATCACTAGAGAAAATGCACGAGGATGTAAGCATACTTGTCGTATTTTTTAAAATTCAATCTCCAATATGTTCTTTTAGACTAGTAACTTTTGATATATTTTGTCGCAGGATATGCACAATTGTTCTCCTCTTCCAAATGTGTTATCTCCTCCCCGACGTCAACCAACCCAATCCAGTGTTTTGAAACAAATATTAGACGTCATGGGTACGCTTGGTAAGAAGGTCGATGTGCTCGACAAGAAGGTGGATGTGCTTGACAAGAAGATTGATGCACTCGACAAGAAGGTGGATGTGCTTGACAAGAAGATTGATGCACTCGACAAGAAGGTTGATGCATTAGGTAATAATGTGATGAAATAAAAAAGAAATCAGATAAAGGTAAAACATGTTGTAGAGACAACATCTCTTAACGATGAATATGATGGTTTTCATACGACGGATCATATTGTTGAGGCAGTTGCTATCGAGGATGAAGATGATGGTATTCGTACGATTGATGATACTTTGGAGACAGCCCTTAATGAGGATGAAGATGATGGTATTTTGTACGATTGATGATACTTTGGAGACAACCCCTAATGAGGATGGAGATGGTGGTGCCCCTACAGTGGATGATATCCTTTGTGTTGTTAAAGAGGTTGAGCAATTGTGTGGGGACATAGACACTTCAGATGCAAAAGTAAAAGTGCATGAAGAAGATTGTACGAGAGATGACAACTCTATTGAAGTGAGTAAGAATGACGATCAATTATTAGAAGAGAATGATGCAGGTTTGTATGCCTTAATCAACCATTCATTGAAATAATAAGTTCTTTAAGTTAATGCACAAAAACCAAAAAAATTGCAGGTTTTTTGGGACGTGGACGCAGAAAGCACAGACCTGGACCCTCTACATGCACGCCTTACACGGATCCTTCAAAGCGAAAAAAATAACAAAGGTCACAGAATTTGATCCATATAGAGCTGTTGACAATTCTAAGAAAGATGCACTTGATAGATGACTAAAAACTGTTGTGGAAAGGTGATTGCATGTGCAAATAAATGAATAACAAAATAATTATTTCATTTAATATTTCTAATAACAAGGGTGTTGGCTTGTGTACAGTGAACAGTTGAGTTTGCCATATTGTGATGTGTCCAGAAAGTTATTTGATGATCTCTTGGACGAAGAATGTCTTATGGAAGATGTAAGTTTATCATATGTATGGAATTAATTTGTATTCTTTTAACCATCATAATTTAATATTTGGTTCTTTTTGTACATCATATAAACATTGCTTTGTATCATATAAAAGAGCGGGCAGATCGACACCCACAGTTGTTTGATTAAAATTCATGCATTATGGACACACATTTTCTTGGACTTATGGATGAAGCTAAAGAAATTATGTTCAATATTCCTATAAGAAGAAAACAAGAGAAGTTTGCTGCTATGACTTCTTTTTTCAATGACAATCAACACAAGAAATGTGTAAAGAAATTGGTTAAATATGTTGATGGTAAATTACCGATGCTGGGTAAAGCTTGGAATGGTTGTAGATTCCTATACATTCCTTGTAATGTAGGAAATCATTGGATTGCACTTAGAGATGATATACCCGAGCGAACGGTTGAGGTTTATAATAGTTTGGGACGCCACATCAATCGTGATAAGATTATTGCTATCTCAAAAGTTCTCCCTAAGTTGATACGTGCAAAAGTGGATGAGAATTATGATGTTCACGAGCTTACCATCGAGAACATGACATGCCCTCAACAATCTAACGAGTTAGTATGTTGGAATTCAATTTGTTTCGTAAATTATACACTTTTCTTAATATTAATACTCATTTTTATGCAGATTCGATTGCGGTATGTTTACCATAAAGTATATTGAGTTTTTGCTTGCTAGAAAAGATGTTAGCCTTATTCGTCATGGTTACATGATAGAATGGAGGAAGAAATTAGCAGCATATATTTTTTCAACATATTTTGATCAATAGGTAATTTATTTCTCCTATTTACTGATTTTATCCTATAGGGTTCAATAAAATTGATATATAACAAATTTTAATATATTTTTAGTTGTTATCTTGTAGCCACGACAAAAACAACTAGGAATGATTAGGGAAATTCAGTGGTCATGAGCAGTTTTTGGGATTTTATTTTTATAGATTAATATTTTTATGAGCAGTTTGTTTGTACTTCGATGTTGTATATATTTTGCTTAAACAACTCTCGTTACATATTTTTGAGTGATAAAATTTTATTTTTAGCTCTTAAGTCTTCGAAATAACTCTTGATTGTTTAAGTCTTCAAAATGATATAGATAACCTATATTTAAAAGTAATTAACGAGATTGTTTAAAATTGTGTTGTTTAAACAACTCTTGGTTGTTTAAGACTCCAGTGTTGTTTATACTTCGTTATTGTTCTCACGAAAGGTCAAATGGAGTATGAATTACATGTTTAAAGTGATAAAACTTAACTTTTAGCTTTTAAGTCTTCAAAATGATATAGATAATCTATATTTAATAAAAATCAACGAGGTTGTTTAAAATTGAGTTGTTTAAACAACTCTTGGTTGTTTAATACTCAAGTGTTGTTTATACTTCGTTATTGTTCTCACGAAAGGTCAAACAGAGTATGAATTACATGTTTTTAAGTGATAAAACTTAACTTTTAGCTTTTAAGTCTTCAAAATGATATAGATAACCTATATTTAATAGAAATCAAGAGGTTGTTTAAAATTGTGCTGTTTAAACAACTCTTGGTTGTTTAAGACTCCAGTGTTGTATATACATCGTTATTGTTCTCACGAAAGGTCAAACTGAGTATGAATTACATGTTTTTAAGTGATAAAACTTAATTTTTAGCTTTTAAGTCTTCAAAATGATTTAGATAACCTATATTTAATAGAAATCAACGAGGTTGTTTAAAATTGTGTTGTTTAAACAACTCTTGGTTGTTTAAGACTCCAGTGTTGTTTATACTTCGTTATTGTTCTCAGGAAAGGTCAAACGGAGTATGAATTACATGTTTTTAAGTGATAAAACTTAACTTTTAGATTTTAAGTCTTCAAAATGATATAGATAACCTATATTTAATAGAAATCAACGAGGTTGTTTAAAATTGTGTTGTTTAAACAAATCTTGGTTGTTTAAGACTCCAGTGTTGTTTATACTTCGTTATTGTTCTCACGAAAGGTCAAACGAAGTATGAATTACATGTTTTTAAGTGATACAACTTAACTTTTAGCTTTTAAGTCTTCAAAATGATATAGATAACCTATATTTAATAGAAATCAAAGAGGTTGTTTAAAATTGAGCTGTTTAAACAACTCTTGGTTGTTTAAGACTCCAGTGTTGTTTATACTTCGTTATTGTTCTCACGAAAGGTCAAACGAAGTATGAATTACATGTTTTTAAGTGATAAAACTTAATTTTTAGCTTTTAAGTCTTCAAAATGATTTAGATAACCTATATTTAATAGAAATCAACGAGATTGTTTAAAATTGTGTTGTTTAAACAACTCTTGGTTGTTTAAGACTCCAGTGTTGTTTATACTTCGTTATTTTTCTCACGAAAGGTGAAACGGAGTATGAATTACATGTTTTCAAGTGATAAAACTTAACTTTTAGCTTTTAAGTCTTCAAAATGATATAGATAACCTATATTTAATAGTAATCAACGAGGTTGTTTAAAATTGAGTTGTTTAAGACTCCAGTGTTGTTTATACTTCGTTATTGTTCTCACGAAAGGTCAAACGAAGTATGAATTACATGTTTTTAAGTGATAAAACTTAATTTTTAGCTTTTAAGTCTTCAAAATGATTTAGATAACCTGTATTTAATAGAAATCAACGAGGTTGTTTAAACTTGTGTTGTTTAAACAACTCTTGGTTGTTTAAGACTCCAATGTTGTTTATACTTCGTTATTGTTCTCAAGAAAGGTCAAACGAAGTATGAATTACATGTTTTTAAGTGATAAAACTTAATTTTTAGCTTTTAAGTTTTCAAAATGATTTAGATAACCTATATTTAATAGAAATCAATGAGGTTGTTTAAAATTGTGTTGTTTAAACAACTCTTGGTTGTTTAAGACTCCAGTGTTGTTTATACTTCGTTATTGTTCTCACGAAAGGTCAAACGGAGTATGAATTACATGTTTTTAAGTGATAAAACTTAACTTTTAGATTTTAAGTCTTCAAAATGATATAGATAACCTATATTTAATAGAAATCAACAAGGTTAAACAACTTTAACTACCTACACAACTTAAACAATCTAAGAAGATTAACATATTTTGTTTAATAAAATAAGATTCATAAGACAAGATAACTGTTCACATACAATAAAGTGGGACACATAGTGTTCAAAAACTAAAACAAATACTTAATCGTTCACATTCAAGTGCAAGTTAATCTAAAACTATAATACTACGCTAAATTAGTCATTGCCTATCAACCATGGGTAATGGATCACGACATGTTAATCTGTTGTGCCCTGTCTGCCCACACCTGCTACATTTCTTCTTTTTTGAAAATTCCCCAGTTGATTGAGCTCTTTCTGTTTTATGACGACCTTGTTGTTTTCGTACCTCCGGTGGCATGACATGCATTTTCTTCATTTCATCAGTAACTACCCATTCAGATTCATTCGGTGCAGGTGAGATAACATCTGCATAGGCTGCTCTTCAAAACTCAGTAGTATAATAGTCTGAACACATCAAGTATGCTGAGTACTTCCTCTGTCTTGCTGCTGCTATTGCATGCACATATGGAAAACGGTCTAACTGGAACTTTCTACATGTGCAAGTACTTTCCTGAAAGTTAACAATAAAATTTTTGGTTTCTTTCATCACCACATACCTCATTTGATCAATCGGTTCAGCTTCGAGAGTTCTGCTTCTATCAAAAGACTCCCGCAACTTTTCTTCCATAATTGGGGTTAATATGGTGGTACAAGTTTGGGCTTCATTTCCCCTCTCATGAAACCATTTATGCAGCCTTTTTCCTATATGTTTAACCAATGCAAGAACTGGACCCTGCCGATCTTTTTTGAATAAGGAGTTCAATGACTCTACATTGTTTGAGGTCATGATGTTGTAACGATGCCCCTGAAAGTGTGATCTGACCCATGTCTCAAAATCTATATCATTAAGATACCTCCAACCGACTTCATCAGTACTTCGAATCTGATTCATAAAATTGTTGAATTCTTCTATGGTATATGCTTCTGCCGCCCTCATAAAAAGTGAATAAGTATCACTTTTTTTAGTTTTGGTTCTCCAATTTCCCTTTATATGATAGATGCAATACCCATGACGTGCATTTTCATATACCCTAGCCACATCATTTATAAGACTTTGATGACGATCAGATATAACAACAAGATCTTCCCTATCACCTGTTACCTCTTTCAATTTCATGAAAAACCAATGCCACGAAGCATCATTTTCAGAATCAACAATACCCCAAGCAAGAGGGTACAACTGCTTATTTCCATCTTGACAAATAGCAACAATCAAAGTACCTCTATATTTTCCTGTCAAGAATGTGCCATCCACAATAACTACAGGCCTCATTGAAGAATGAAATCCACGAATACAAGCCCCAAATGCTAAAAAAAAATATTTGAACCGACTTTGACTATCAACCTCCAAATGGTAAATGGTATCGGGATTGGAAAGAGACAAGTTATGAGCATATGCGAGCAACTTAGCATAATTATCCTCATGTGAACCCCTCAAACTTTCTAGAGCAGATTCTCTGCACCTTCTTGCCTTTTGATAATTCATCTTTACCCCAAAGTCTTTAAAAACATCATCTGCGATATCTCTAGGTGTATAAACCTTCTTCGGATTCTTAAAATTGCCCTTGATATGATTTCCAATGATCCACGATCTTGCTTGCCTATGATCACTGCGACTCATTGCTATAGAACAAGTGTGCTCCGCATTATACTTTCGTGTTTGAAAGTAATTACCCTCATCGAACTTTGTTGCTCGCAATCTCCATTTGCAATTTTCATCAATGCACACAATAGTATAAACCTTCTTATTTGATTTTTTTACCTTGAATTCAAAATTGTATTTCAAAGCAAGAATGTGTGCATCTCTTTGAAGATGTTTCTTGGTGACATAAACTTGACCTTGTTCCAAGTCCAAATCCTTTGGTACTACCCGTGATGTACGACTATTTGAAGAAGAAGCAAGGTGCTCGCTTGTGATGTGGTTTTCTTCTCCATTATGATGTACAAATTCACGTGTCACAGTATCAAAAAAGTATCGTGGGTTGGAATATCTGCGTTGTCATGTGAAACAATCTCTAAGGCATCCCAATCCACACCTTCATTCACCTCATTGACTTCATCTGGTTGCATTTCAAGATTAAAATCATCTTCTTGTTGCACCTCCGATGTAACTTTGTTCACAAGGGTAACACAAATGGAACAATAATGACCTTGTTTGTTGAAACCTATCAACCATTGCAAATGTCTGGTTGAAGTGATTCGGATGGGAACTTGAAATTCTTTCTTCTCGGGGAGAAGAAATCGCATCTCCACTTCATGTAGTGAAGAATCAACATTGCACAAACTTAGTACTTCAGAATGGAGCTCTTCATATGTCATATTCGAAGTTATTGGAAGTCCTTCGACATTGACACCGTGATGACCATCACTCCTTTTCCATTCCCATTGACCATTTTCATTGATAAACTCGCCAAAATAAATTACATTAACCCAAAATTGAGGGGACTCCATATCTGCAATTCTATTAAAAAAATAAGAATATAAAATTAATTCTCATTTAAGTAGTAGAAACAAATTTAATAAGAAAATCAAGCAAATTCAATTAAACAACGCAAAACTCAAACTTAGCTATATAAAACAATTCAAACCAATAATAAGTTATATCATAAACAACTTAAACAATCTAAACAACTTAAACAACCAACCAATCTGAACAAACTAGTAAGTTATATCATAAACAACTTAAACAATCTAAACAACTTAAACAACTTAAACAACCAACCAATCTGAACAACCTAGGCTTATGAACAACTTAAACAATTAAACAACTCGAACAACCTACACTTATGAACAACTTAAACAACTTGAACAACTTAAGCAACATACATTTATAAACAACTTAAACAACCTGATCTACTAAACAACTTAAACAACCTGATCTACTAAACAACCTGATCTACTAAACAACCTAAACAACCTAAACAACTTAAACAACCTAAACAACCAAAACAACGTAAACAACCCTGACGGGAAGAGTTTATGCGGAACTAAGGGTTTAGCGAATTATACCTTTGGAGAGACAACCGTTGAGAAGTACGAGCACGATCAATGGATCAACTCAAACGCCTTCCCAAGTATTCCCAATTCCTTGCTCATTGATCCGGGGGGAAATCCTCACGAACAATTTAAACAAAGGAAAAAAAAATATTTTGTTGCACCACCTTTGTGGATTTCTAATTCTTCCAAACTTGAAATTGTGTTGGGGATAAAAAATGCATCCCCTATTTATAACAAGGAGTGGTCAAAATTTTGGGCCCAAAATTAGATATGGGAAGATCTTTATTTCATATCCAAGAAGTAATCTTGAATATATCCAATATATTACATTTCCCATAAATAATTTTCCACAAAATCTTCCTCCTTATTTTATTCGAAGATTTTGAAAATTCCCATATAAAAGTCAAAGTCAAAGATTCTTGAATTTATGAGATAATCTTATTTTCCAAGAAAACTTATCTTCTTGCCATAAAATCTTTTCAAGAAAATCTTCCTTTCTTTTCCTATTATTTTTGAAAAATACAAATAAATTTGGTGTTGGGGAATGAGTTGCACAGATCTATTCGGGGTGAATATTTAAATACAAATTTAATTAATTAATTATTACTAGCATGAATTAATCCTATATTAATTCAAATAATAATTGCAACAACATATCATGCATATAAAAAGCCACGTAAAACCTACGCATGCAGAATCTACGGGTTTACGTGAAGCGTATTCTCGGGACGGGATGGCGCTTGGCTTTGGTCGGACGGACTAACCAAAAGGACTTCCCAAGTATTCCCTTAGCCCTTGCTCGACAATCCGGTGGAAGGATACCCGCGAACAATTAACAAAAGGAAAAAAAAACTTTGTTGCACCACTTATGTGGATTTGCTAATATTTCCAGCACATGGAATTGTACTTGGGAATGAACTAATCATCCCCTATTTATAAGAGGGAGGTGGTCGAAATTTCTAGTGAGAAATCAATGTGGGAAAAGACTTTTCTTGGTCACCAAGAAATCTTGAATATATCCCTTATATTCTTTTTCCCATAATTAAAATATTCCACAAAAATCTCACCTCCTCTATAATAGATGATTTTCGAAAATTAAGGATGTCAAGAATCCAAGATTTGGATCTTCTTGAATTTATGAGATATTCTTGTATTTCAAGAAATACATATCTTCCATAATATCTTTCAAGAAAATCAAGAAAATCTTTCTTGCCCTTTATTTTCAAAAATTTCGAAATATCCCTTATGAATAACCAAGTGGGAGATTTCTTGAATTTAATGAGATAATCTTGTATTCCAAGAATACATATCTTCATTCCATAACAAAATTCAAAGAAAATCTTTCTCCCTCTTTTATCCATAAATTTCGAAAATTTAGAGGAAAATTAAGCAACAATATTTATTTTATTTTAATCACCTTTTCAGTTATTGGACTATTTGTTGGGCTACTCAGGGGGCCTTTAGGAGAATTAAGATTGGACCTTCTAATGGATCTTGAATATCTAATATTGAGCCACAATATAATTCAAGCCCATAAATATTAATTAATCCCACTACATAATTAATATTGCACCATCCATCTTAACCCATATTACAGTCAATATGGCTCCCGGTCATTATTTCCCGTGTTTAAGATTATCTAGCCCATTAATTAATTCAAGCCACTGAAATAGCTTTCCGTTAATTAATATCTTTTGTCCTTGGTCGAGGAACGGTTCAACATTATTATCCATACCGGAAACTAATTCCACTTGCAAGATTTGGTATGATAAAACTTATGAACCTCCCAAGGGGGCAAATCAAGCAAGAGTACTTGCACAAGATTCTTCGTATTAAATCTTAGCAGCAATCACATGTGACCAATAATATTGCCCAAGATAAAAAGTATTGAATCTCTCTGATTCGCTACCCATGATAAGTCAAAGCAATAGTTACCAATCCCACGTGATCCTATTTAAGGGACGAAGGTTAAGAAACAACGAACCACTGAGGTCTAATTCTTTCTTGTTCAGTTCTGAAGAATTTATCCTCCTGTAGGTCCTATTCAGCGCATCAGTCATGCACTAGTGTAATCTCTTGGTCAAGACAAACCAATCTAAGCCTTACACCTCAACCTTTCGCGATGGTTGTTCATTTCCATCTAGGTCGTGAATGGCGTACTTTTAGTTACAAGGGACTGTTAATTTAATCTTCTGTGATCTGGTATCACTAAATTAACTACAGTGTAACACGTACGAATTATTGAACAGTTATGCAGTAAATATATATAACATTCAATCATATTTAAAGCATCAGTGATAAACCATTTATTTCAGTAAATAAGTCTGGAAATTCAGTTTCGATTATACAAAGTAAAAAGCATACTTTTCAGTATAATCCCAACATTTGGGCAACAAATTATTTCTTTTATTTTAATCACTTTTTCATTAATGGATTTATATTGGGCTACTTAGGGTGCCTTTAGGAGAATTAAGATTGAACATCCCAATGAACTCTGAATTACAATACTGAGCCACAATATTATTCAGCTCATTAATATTAATTTATTTCACTATAAAATTAATATTGCACTATACATCTTAATCCATATTTCGATAATATGATTCCCGATTATTATTTCTCGTGTTTAAGATTTTTTTGTCCATTAATTGATTAAGCCACTGAACGGTTTAAATTAATTAATATTTTACTCATTGGTGTAAGGACAACTCAACATTATTATCCATACCGAACTTAATCCACATGCATGATTTGGTATGATAAAACTTTTGAGCCCACCAAGGGGACTAATCATACAAGACTCTCCAAACACACGTTTCTCTGTATTAAATCATAGCAATTGTCATGTAACTAATAATATTTCTCAAAGTACAAAGTATTGAATCTTCATGATTCTCTACCCAACATAAATCAAAGCAATATATATTAATTACATACAATCCTATTTAAGAGACAAAGATTTAGAAATCAAAAACCACTGAGGTCTAATTCTTCATCCCGTCAGTCAGTACAGAAGAACTACCTCTCTGTAGGCCCGCTTCAGCGCATCATCACTGAGCCTTACACATTAACCTTTACCAATGGATTGTTCAATTCCATCTAGGTTGTGAATTTGTACTTATTTACAAGGAACTGATAATGTGATTTTCTGTGATCTGGTATCACCACATTATCTACTATGTAACTTGTACTAATATTGAACGGTTTGCAATAAATAAATAACATTCATAATATTTAAAGCAATAGTGATGAAAGATTTATTCTCAGTAAATAAGCTCAAGATTTAGTCCGTTGTACAAAGTAAAAACATATTTTCCAGTATAACCCTAACAATTTAGGCATAAGAAAACATTGTACAAGCCTGTCACGAATATCATCAAGGCAAGGTGGGACAAACAACTTCGACGCGACATTCACGCTGCAGCTTAACTTCTGAATCCTGCTTTTGCATATGATACGAAAAACATGTGCAAAAAGAAAGAAATAATAGATGGTTTTGTTGAGATGGTCACAACTTTGACCGACCACTTGCTTTGGAATCATCAAAGACTATGCATCCCGGTATGTGTTAATATACTTCAATTTTACATTTATAATATTATTTTGACTAATTCTCATATAACTTACTATTTTGTTGTTGTATTTATAGATGATTGGTGGAAATTTTTTGGATGTAGTGCGCCAAACTTACACAATTTGGCCACGAAGATATTGAGTCAAACTTCTTCTTCGGGATGTGAAAAGAATTGGAGTGTATTTGAAAGAACTCATACAAAGAAGAGAAATAAGTTGGAACATTCGAGACTCAATGATCTTGTGTTTATCTATTATAATTTACGTTTGCAAGAGAGGTATTAGTTCTTTCAAATTAATTTTTTATTGCTATAATTTATTCTTGCAACTTATATTTTATCTTTTGTCATTAACTTATTTATATGTAAGACTTGAGCAAAAAATGATTTGTTATGATCCTATTGATTACGAAAGCATTGAGAAAACTAACTTTTGGGTTGTGGAAGAGGAAGAGGAAAATTATCCACCTATTGTACATGTTGATGAATTGAATAATATGTTTTATAGAAACAATGACATTCCAATAATTGCTTCAGGTGAAGGTACCTATTTTCTATACTTGAATTCATTTAAATGATTGGTATATTTTTTTTCTGTTTGAACCCACTTATGTCTTTTACAGATATGGATAAAGTTGAAAATGAAGTGCATCCTTTGGAAGATATCGAGGAAAGTGATGAGGAAAACAACAAGAATGATTGAAAAATTGCCTATTGTTACAGATGAAAGAGATGGTGAGAGGATATGAACAAAATTGTTAGAGTTTTTGAAAGTGTGTTGCCCATGACTATTATTCTATTATGTTGTCTATGATTATGAATTTATTTTGTTATTTATCATTATGACTATGATCCTATTGTGTTTTTTCAATATGGAAATTAGAAGATTTTTTTTTAATTGTTGAATTATTATTTTTTTGATGTTACATAGGACACATTTAAAAAAAATATAGACAGGAATTATTTCTTGGTTGAACCGCCGGTACGACAGGTTGAACCACCAATTGGTGGCCAGTCCGATTCGATCATATAACACCCCGAATATATATATATATATATATAAAATTTCTTTATTATATATATAGCTAATTTAATGAGAAATCTTTAATATTAGCACCTATATTATAGTCTTATAATAATAATGATATTATAAATAATAGATTTTAATACTCACACACACACTCTACAAATCAATTAATACTATAATAAATGTTATAATAAGCTATATATGCATGAGTAGTGTATGGACGTGTGTGTATAAATATGTATGTATGCAAAAATAATAATTAACTAACCAAACTATATATGCATGCCGAGTATGTATACTGCATGCATGCAATTAGAATATAGTACGTGTAAAGTATACCTAGTTGCCTATATGTAGGCTTATATATATAAATGTGTATAGGAGAGGAAAATGCATGCATCTATTTTTAAATTAATACAAGTTGATCAACTTGATGAAGTTGATACAGGATCCCACGTGATCATGTGCCCCCTACTTTCAAGAAATAACACTAACCTTATCAACTAGGCAATTATACCCTAGAATAGGTAGATGGCCGTAGGATGTAAGGATGATACGTACTAAAGTTATTATAAATAGCAAGGTTTTGTGATAGATCAACACAGACATCTAAATTCAAGACTAACAAGTACAAGAAAATCTTTAAGTTTTTACACTTCACAAAGTGGGGAATCACTTCAACTTTTAATTGAGTTCTAACATTTAGGTGTTATAATTTTTTTTATTAAATTTTGCTATGTATTTAATATACACATTAAGCCTGGTCCAACTAATAATTTCTTGTTATGTCTGGCACAATTAGCAATCTCATGTTAAGTCTGACCCAGTCAGCAATTCAAGCCAACAAGTGCAAATTAAGCCTGGCTTAGCTAGAAATTTTATGTTAAGATTAGTACACCGCTAATATCGTTACAAGTTCTACAAGTTTTATATTATTTACATTGGTAAAATTAATTTGTGCAATTATGAAGTTACCCCCACTGAGTGTCCTTCACACACTCACCCCGTTTTTAATAATTTCAGGGCAGGAGTTCGAAAGGGAGGGATGATTCAGGATGCTATGACCAAGAAATAAAGAGATATTTATAATAAAATTTCTACTACGTTGTCTATTTTATTTGACAGAAAACAATTTATGGCTTGTAATTCTACGACGGGTTGTTAGCTCCGAATCACAATTCTAGAATATGTTTAATTATTTTTTTTATTATTATTATTATTATTTTCACTGCAAATCTATTTGTGTTCATGATAATGATTTATTTTACAAACATCAATTATAATATATTTTTCAATTCATGGAAAGAAAAATATAGAGTTCATTATTTAGTAATGTCCCAAAATAAATAGTCTCAAAATTTTATATTAGTGTATTAAAAATACGGGTCGTTATAGTTGGTATCAGAGCGGGTCTGAGATTCTGCATACTTGCTCAAAATTTATGAGGTAATTTAAATCAGAATTATCACTTCGCATAATTTTTTTTTTATCATATTTGTAATCTGCATGCAGCAGGATAATCGCATAGCTACAGTAGTAATGTATGACTCTCACAACATATAAAGTCCCTAGTCCAACCTATAACTATATATATATATAAACAAAAATATTTAAAAACCTAATGATTACAACTACTCAGTAGGTTACTATATATAGTAAAATTTCATCCCATGCAGTTTACTAAGAAGGAAGAGCCATGATATGTAAGTATATATAAGACTTCTTCCCTGAAACGAAATAAGCGAACTTCAACTTTAAAAAAAAAAAAAATTTGAAGCCATCCTGCGGTCATTCCTCCGAGCTCAAGTAAATTGATTACATTTACTTTTATGTTTCAATACTCTTTTTATATATAAATACATCATACGACAAAAAAAAAAAAGCTCGTTAAGGTAATATATATAAATATGTACGTGTAGATTTATTTTAAGAAAATTTTCTTTGGTTCTTAGAATGGACGAATACGAGCCATATATTTTCATTCGCCTGCATAGATAGATGTATTGCATGCGGACGTGATAAAATGACAGACGTTGGAGCTCACGTAGGAGAGATGGCAACAATGTGGAGGATGTCTCACTGTACGGGAATTTCGATGAATGAAAATGAAGCATGTTGGGCTCTCATTAACACATTACTAGAAGCTTGGAAATTTCATGCTTATCGTGTGTATCTCAGCATGGCCGATGCATATAGTAACGTGTGCTACAAGTGTTTCTCAGCCGAGCTATTCTGGGACTGGATAGGTGAAGGTCATCCCCCTTGCCTTCGGAGCCATTGTAGCACAACCCTCAGTCTTCTTATGAATCGCAATAAGGCCCATAGATAGGGCCAGGACCTATCACATTTTGTACTACTCTACGGCGTTCGTCCAGGATAAATCTGGACTCATTTTGTCATAGACATAGGATGTACCTATTAATGCGTAGTATCGTAGATAGGTCTCGTTATGTACCAAAATATGTATGCTTAAGCATGAACTTGTACTTGTATTTTAATGACCACCACCATGTATAATATAAAAGATATATATATATATATCTAAAATGATATAAAAAAATCTACTATGAATATTTTAAATAAAAATACTTAATTAATTGTCTACTAAACATTTTTTTTATATGATTTGAATTGAGAAAATTCTCTAATTTAAAAATCAACTTGGTGGAATAGATCATGAGTTGTGGACTGCCACATCTCACAGTAATACCAGTTTCATAACCTTCCTCATCGTCCAATGAAGACCTAGGGAATAATATCGCAACAATCCTTCGAAGTCTCGCACAACACTTTAATAATGCTCCCACACCGACTGCACCACCTCCACTAACACATCGAAATGAAATGAGCACCGTAGTAGAACAATTCAGACGTTATCGTCCACCTACCTTCAATGGCAAACAAAATCTTGCAGAAGCTGAAAGATGGTTGAGGGCGCTCGAGAAAATATTTACTCATATTGTATGCACAGACGAGCAAAAGGTTTTGTGTGCTGTTTTCCAGCTGACAGATGAAGCAGACTATTGGTGGGAGACCTACTGTCGAACAAGGACTGTATCACAAAGGGCAACCCTTACTTGGGAAGAATTCAAGGAGGCAGTAATTCAAAATTACATGCCCCAATCCTTCCAGGATCAGAAGGAAACATAATTCATCCAACTTGTTGGGATATTTTAGTTTTGATGAATTATGCCAAAACATTATCAACTTGTGTTATTAAAGCTAATCTACAGATAATAAGTTGAGGGGGAACGAGAGAACAAGTTGAGGGGGAACGAGAGAACAAGTTAAGGGGAACTCACGAAATCGGAAGTAGATGATGATCGAGATCGCAGACGAGGCGGGATTTAGACAACAGTAGTCGAGATCGAGATCGATAAGTAAGATGAGTTCGAAGAGAGTTTAATGATGAGCCGAGCAAATCGGAAGAAAAAAAAAAAGCTAAGCCAGTGTCGA
Organism: Stenogyne calaminthoides; assembly: GCA_037126765.1. Taxonomy (NCBI): domain Eukaryota; kingdom Viridiplantae; phylum Streptophyta; class Magnoliopsida; order Lamiales; family Lamiaceae; genus Stenogyne; species Stenogyne calaminthoides. The sequence goes on from JBBCBC010000010.1 coordinate 14,477,224, forward strand.
TATGATCGGAAGAATCGGGTTACCGATCGGATGGACTCCGAGATCAGATGACCCGCGCAAAAACTCGAATAGTAGATGACCGTAACATTCAATCGTAAGAGAAGGTTGATTGGAGAATGTGGAATCGAAGAGGACAAGAAGCCATAGAATGAAAATAGCGTTAGGACGAGATCGAACATGATCGTTTGAAGATCAAATAAGATAACTCGATGCAACTAACTCGATATGCATTTATGTTGGGATGTATATTAATGATAGATCTAAGTGGACAAATAAACCGATTTTAAATTGAGAAATTTAAACATTTGTCGATGATGTTTTGCTCGTTAATGGTAAACATCTAATGCTAATGGTAAACGAGTCTGGATTTGAATGTCATGACCATCCTCACTTGGGTGTTAATTTAGCTTTGCATTGGATCGAGACGCTTAAATAGTAGCTCTCACCCTAGGGTGTCCCTTTTGATCAGATCAAAGACATCAAAGAAGAAATCAGGTGAAGAGAAGTCATCAATCGCGAAGAAAAGTCATTCCAAGTCATGTTCATCGAGAATCTTTAACGCCATCGATGATCGATAGCCAGTTCGAAAAGTAAGTGACATGAGGGTCGATTGATGGTCGGTAAGAGTCAACTCGAATTTCAAGAAAGTCTCGAGTGTCAAGATACCCGACGTAAGTTTTAAGGTCCAAGAGAAGTCCGGCTGAATCAAGAACTTCAAGATTATGCGATGTGAAAATTAATCAAAAGAACTCAATTTATAGTGGGGGAACGAGAACAAGTTAAGGGGGAACTCAATAAATCTTAAGTAGATGATCGAGATCGATTTGTTTTAACCGAGATTTAGACCGAATCTTCGAGATCTTGGGGGGATAAGTAAGATGAGTTTTGAGTTTATCAATGAGCCGAAAAAGCAAAAAAGAAAAGAAAATAAACATGGTTGTGTTCTTAACCGGTTTGTATAGATTAAGCCACCGATGTTGTTCCGAAGAATCGGTTACCCGATCGATGGACTCGAGATCGATGATAAATTTACAACAAGATTTTTTTAAGAGGAGGTTGCCGATCGTAAGAGGAACCGATGAGATCGACGAGATTAGACGTGGATCGAGATCAAATAAGATAACTTGATGCAACTAACCTGATATTCTAACATGATGTACTAATCTGATGCAGATAAACTGATATGATGACTGATATTTATCTTCGATCGATCAGGTGAGCTGATCAGATCAAGCGAGAAGAAATCAGAAGACAAGTCATCCAAGTCATGTTCATCGAGAATCGAACGCCATCGATGATCGATAGCAAAACCGAAAATTTCCCCAATTTTGACCAAGAGGGTCGATGGTCGTCGGTTAAAAATCGAAGTCGAAGAAGATTCGAACTCTTTTCATTAGTTACATATTACATCGGAAAAGTGTCGATATACGATCGGACAATGTCCATTGAAGAGAAGTCTGTTGAATCAAGAATCCTGAAGACTCAGAAGAATCCTCAAGAATATAGTCGATATTAGATACGTAACGGCGTGGACCAATGAGAGGAAGACAACCATTCCTCAAACCTCTTGGCGTGAAAAAAAAAAAAAATCTGTGGAATTTTCTATTAGATTCGGATTTCTGACCTCCATAGTATGGATTTGAATGTGACTCCATCCAACGGTAACATTCAAATCCACACTATAAATACAAGTTCTCCCATCAAATTAAGTGTGGAGAATGTGGAAAAAGATGCTATAGAGCCAAGAGCCATATACACAAAGCATTTCCACCATAGAACACTGAGCAAGAAATACACGCATATATTCAAGAGTGTTCTACTCTAGATCTAAGCACAAATGCAATATCCTAAACTTAGAGAGATTTTCCCATCCTTAACATTGAGGCTAAACAAATGTAAGGGAAAATCTCAACCTAGTTGGAAACCAAACAAACCTTACCCAAATCAGTTTGATAGGTTAAGTTTGTAGGTGAGTGAGAACTCGGTAAACATCTAAGCAATCCCGAAAGGGAGGGTAAGCGATCCCGTGAGGTAGATAAGTCCCGTTTGAGTGTGAACTCGGTAAATATCTGTTGGGTGTTGGACTAACACGTTAAACTAAGTCCAGTTGGTTAAGTTGGTGTCCCTTGTGATAGGGAAGAGTGGATGTAGGAGTTGGACTCCAAACCACTATAAATCGTGTGTTCCTTACTGCTTTAAGTTCTTACTTGCCATATGCATTTGATTATAAGCAAAACACACATCGTTCTTAAAAGCAAAAAATTGGTAACCACCATTCCCTCACCCTTGTTTTATATGCATTACATGATTTTTAACGCACTAATGGTTTTTCAAAATGGGACCAACACAACTCAAACAAGGTTCCATGACCATGCTCGAATACGAGCGAAAATTCAGCCAGCTCAGTAGGTACGCTCCTCACTTGGCAGACACTGAATTCAAGAAAGCCCGACGCTTTGAGAAGAATTTAAGGCCGGAGATCAGCAGCATCTTAGCCGGACAAGGAGCGTTGACCTACGCGGAGGCTTTTTCAAAGGCTCAGGAAATCGCTCCCGTCTGAAACTCGAAAACTCAGAGAAGAAAATCATGGAACTCCCAAATAAAATAAAATTTGAGAATTTGAACCAAGGAAGGGGGTACAATAAACACGTCCGCAAGGAAGGAAATATGCGTCAAGCCCCGCAAAGAACCAAACCAACATGCCCCAAATGCCAAAGAAACCACGATGGGCAGTGTTTGTATGGCTCAAGATTGTGCTATCACTACAAGGAGCCTGGTCATGAATTGAGCCGCTATCCACTGCTAAAAAGCAAAGGGAAACCAAAGATGGGACCCTCTCGTGTCTTTGCTATGATGCAACAGGAGGCCGCCGACGAACCCAACACCATGGCAGGTATGTTGACCATTTCTGGTACACCTTTTTTAGTATTATTTGATACGGGGGCTACACACTCATTCATTTCCCAAAAGATGTTTGACAAAATAAGGAACGTTAACACAAAAGTAGACAAAGAACTTGTAGAAGTGAGTGTTCCGTTAGGAACAACTATCCAAACCACTCAACTGTGCAAGGATATAGCGATCGGTTTTGAAAATAAGACCTTTGTAGCTCATTTACACGTCATTAACATGAGAGATTTCGACGTAATATTGGGGATGGACTGGCTTACAGCCAACCATGCCATCATTAGGTGTCACGAGAAAGAAGTGTCGTTCCAGGATTCAGGAGGGGAACTGTAAACTTTCCATGGTGTCTACGATAAAAGCAATGAAGTTGCTGAAAAAGGGGAATTGTGCAGCCTTTCTGGTGAACATCGTGCAATCCAAGGTAGACGATAGATCGATCGAAGAAGTACCCATCGTACGAGACTACCAAGACGTATTCCCAGAAGATTTTCCCGGCTTACCCCCGGAGCGACAAGTGGAGTTTACGATCGATCTAGTACCCGGAGCAACACCAGTATCAAAAGCGCTTTATAAAATGGCACTAAAAGAGCTGCAGGAGCTGAAGGTACAACTACAAGAACTCCTGGACAGAGGCATCTTACGACCCAGTGTCTCGCCTTGGGGAGCACCAGTGCTATTCGTGAAAAAGAAGGATGGCACATTTATAATGTGCATCGACTATCGAGAGTTAAACAAGCTCACCATCAAAAATAAATATCCATTGCCAAGAATTGAGGACCTGTTCGACCAATTGAGAGGCGCCAGCGTGTTCTCAAAAATAGATTTGAGATCAGGGTACCACCAAGTAAAGATCAAGGAAGCTGACACCCCAAAAATAGCTTTCAGAACATGATACGGGCATTACGAGTTCGTAGTGATGCCATTTGGGCTCAGCAACGCACCAGCAATTTTCATGGACCTAATGAATCGAGTTTTCCATCCATACCTAGATCAGTTTGTGATCGTGTTCATCGATGATATCTTGTTCTATTCAAGAAATCAAGAACAACAAGAGGAGCATCTCAAAACCACCCTAGAGGTGTTGCGAAAGGAAATACTTCACGCCAAATTCAATAAATATGAATTTTGGCTTAATCAAGTCATTTTCCTAGGACACATTGTTTCTGCTCTTGGGATTAAGGTCAACCCAACCAAAGTGGAAGCAGTAAGTCAATGGAAATCTCCAACGAATGTGAACGAGGTACTAAGCTTTTTAGGGTTGGCCGGATACTACCGAAGATTCATTGAAGGATTCTCAAAAATTGCGAGGCCATTAACCCAACTGACGAGGAAAGAAGTGAAATTCCACTGGGCAAAAGAATGTGAGGACAGTTTTCAGGAACTGAAACAAAGATTGACCAGAGCACATGTCCTAACAATTCCAGACGGTTCAGAAGGATTTGTTGTCTATAGCGACGCCTCAAAACAAGGCTTGGGCGTGTTGATGCAAAAGGGGAAAGTAGTTGCCTATGCCTCTAGGAAACTAAAACCACACGAACATAATTACCCAACACATGACTTGGAGCTGGCTGCAGTGGTTTATGCTTTAAAGATTTGGCGACATTACTTGTATGGCGGAAAATGTGAGATCTACACAGACCACAAAAGCCTAAAGTACTTCTTTGAACAAAAGGAATTGAACATGCGACAAAGAAGATGGCTTGAATTGGTGAAAGACTACGATTGCACAATACTCTACCATCCTGGTAAGGCGAATGTGGTAGCTGATGCATTAAGCCGACAAAGGAGAAGCAGCTTAACTTGCATAACTAGCCAGAGACAGTTGATAGAAGACTTTGCAAAAATGAGGATAGAAGTGGTGCTACCACCAAATACCACCAAAGCCAGGGTAGCAACCATGGTGGTCAAACCCACTTTGAAGGAGAAAATAGTGGAGTCCCAGAAAGAAGACAAGTTTCTGGAGAAAATAAGAAGTAAAATCGGAGAAGGAAAAATGAAAAGTTTTTCACTAAACGACGAGGGCGCACTAGTTTATGAAGGCAGACTCTGTATTCCAAAAGATGAAACAATTAGAAAAGAAATTATGGAGGAAGCTCATTGTACACCCTACACGGCTCATCCAGGAGGAACAAAGATGTATCGAGACTTGAAGAAATTATTTTGGTGGAGAAACATGAAAGGAAGCATTGGAGCCTTCGTACAAAGGTGCATGACTTGTCAACAAGTGAAGGCCGAACACCAACGACCGTCAAGATTACTCAAGCCACTCGAGATTCTGGAATGGAAGTGGGAACATATAGCCATGGACTTTGTGGTCAACTTACCCAGGTCAAACCGAGGTAATGAAGCGGTGTGGGTAGTGTTAAGAATCACCGATCTTAAATCAGCCCACTTGCCGATTAAAATGACCTTGACCGGATCCCAGATAAAGTTGGCCCAAATATACTTAGAGGAAATCATTAGACTGCATGGAGTACCCATCTCAATAGTATCAGATAGAGACACACGATTTACATCAAAATTATGGCGAAGCCTACAAAATGCCATGGGAACTAAGCTAAATTTCAAGCATTTTTTGCAAGATTTTACCCTCGATTCGTGAGCTTAAGAATGGACAGAACCATCCAAATATTGGAAGACATGTTGAGAGCATGTACTCTCGATTTTGGAGGGAACTGGGAGAAATTCTTACCCTTAGTTGAATTTGCTTATAATAATAGCTATCAAGCCACGATTGGTATGGCACCCTATGAAGCACTTTACGGAAGGAAGTGTAGATCTCATCTGTATTCGAGTGAGGTCGGGGAGAGAAAAGTCTTGGGTCCCGAATTAGTGGAAGAAACTGCCAAAATAATAAAGAAAATTAGGGAAAGAATACGGGCAGCTCAAGACAAGCAAAAGGCGTATGCGGACAAACGACGTAAGGATCTAAAATTTGTGGATGGAGATAAAGCATTTTTGAAAGTATCACCTGCTGGGATATTTTAGTTTTGATGAATTATGCCAAAACATTATCAACTTGTGTTATTAAAGCTAATCTACAGATAACAAGTTGAGGGGGAACGAGAGAACAAGTTGAGAGGGAACGAGAGAACAAGTTAAGGGGGAACTCATGAAATCAGAAATAGATGATCGAGATCGGGACGTTTTTTACTGAGGCGAGACTCATCAAGATCAGATAAAGTAAGATGAGTTTGATTATGAATTTGTTTGTGAGTTTATGATGATAGTATTTCCTTGAGCAAAATTGGAAGAAAAGAAAAGCTAAGCCACCGATGTGGCGTCGAGAAGAATCGGTTTATCGAATCCGATCGATGGTCTCTTCGAGATCGGTGTTGATGACCCGATCTTGTTGGATGACCGATTAAGATGGAAGAGGAGGTTGAAGCAATCGATCCACGATGGAAAGAAGAGCAGATGAGATCGTCTTATCTTCGAGATCGAGCGTGATCGAGATAAAATAAGATAACCTGGGATGCAACTAACCCGATATGAGCAATAACCTATCGATGTACTAACTGGATGCGATAATAAACCGATCATGATGACTGATGTGTTTTTGGAACTTTCGAAAACTATAAATTTCGATAAAAGCCGATCAAAGATGGGACCCTCTCGTGTCTTTGCTATGATCAAAGCGAGAAGAAATCGGGTATGTTGACCATTTAAGTACACCTTTTAGAGAAGTCATTCATTTCCCCAAGACAAGTCATCCAAAGTCATGTTCACCGAGAATCATAACACTACCGATGATCGATAAATTCGAGCTCGTTTGTTAGATTTGATTGGGGAGGGTCGATGCCAGATGAAGTCGAAGAAGTCAACTCGCTTTTAGCTCACGATAAAAAGTGTCAAGATATTCGATCGATAAGGTCCGGCCAAGAGAAGTCTGCTTTGAATCAAGAATCTCAAGACTCGGAAGAATCCTGACAAGAATCAAGAATATAGCCGTTAGATTCAAATTGACGTGGACCAATGAGAGGAAGACAACCGACTGAAAAGGGCTCACCATCAAAAATAAATATCCAAAATCTCCATTAGAATAGTATGGATTTGAATGTGACTCCATCCAACGGTAACATTCAAATCCACACTATAAATACAAGTTCTTCCATCAAATTAAGTGTGGAAAAATGCATGAAACAACCATCAAGCCAAATCATCTAGCATTTCCACCATAGAACACTAAGCAAGAAATACACGCATATATTCAAGAGTGTTCTACCCTAGATCTAACCACAAATGTAATATCCTAAGCTTAGAGAGATTTTCCCATCCTTAGCATTGAGGCTAAACAAATGTAAGGGAAACTCTCACCCTAGTTGGACACCAAACAATCTTATGCCCAAACCCACAAAGTTAGGTTAAGTTTTGTTAAGCAAGGAATTTAAGTTAGTTGGACTAACTTAAATACCATCAGGTAATGAGTGAGAACTCATTAAACATCTAAGCAATCAACCATGGTGAAAGGGAGGGTAGGCAATCCCGTGAGGGAGATAAGTCCCGAGAGAGTGAGAACTCATTAAACATCTGTTTTGTATTGTGTTGGACTAACACATTAATCTAAGTCCGGGAGGTTGGTTAAGTTGGTGCCCCCCGACGAAGAGGGAAGAGTGGATGTAGGAGTTGGACTCCGAACCACTATAAAATCGTGTGTTCCTTACTGCTTTATGTTCTTACTTGCCATATGCATTTGATTATAAGCAAAACACATCATATAGATTTAAAAATAAAAAATTGGAACCACCGTTCCCTCACCCCTGTTTTATATGCATTACATGATTTTTACGCATTTCATGGGTTTTCAAACGGGACCAACAATTGTTATCAGAGCGGGAGTTCAAAAGTTCACTATTTTCAATATGACCATCTGAACTTATCTTTTTGAAAAAAACCCGATTTCTGTAAAAGTGCATATATTTTAATGTTTTGGCGTCATTATCAAAAAGGGGGAAATTGTTGGGATATTTTAGTTTTGATGAATTATGCCAAAACATTATCAACTTGTGTTATTAAAGCTAATCTACAGATAACAAGTTGAGGGGGAACGAGAGAACAAGTTGATGGGGAACGAGAGAACAAGTTAAGGGAGAACTCACGAAATCAGAAGTAGATGATCGAGATCAGACGAGGCTGCAGACGAGACTGATCGAGATCAGATAAGTAAGATGAGTTCGGAGTTTTGATGGAAATGAGAAAAAATCGGAAGAAAAAAAAAGCTAAGCCGGTGATCGGAAGAATCGGTTACCCGATCGGATGGACTTGAGATCATATGACGTCGATCGGATGACTTAGATCAAGAGGAATCAAGAATCACGAAGACTCGGAAGAATGAAGAAGACCGACGAGATTCGGTGGCGTGGACGTGAGAGGAAAAATGACCCGACTGAAAAATTTAAAAGATAGTAAATAAGATAAGCGGTAACATTCAAATCCACACTGATTCTTCCATCAAATTAGTGTGGAAAAATGCATGAAAACAACAATCAAGCCAAATCATCTAGCATTTCCACCATAGAACACTAAGCAAGAAATACACTGCGCATATATTCAAGAGTAAATCTAACCACAAATGTAATATCCTAAGCTTAGAGATTTTTCCCCTATAGCATTGAGGCCGACTCTCACCCAGTTCGACAGAACAAATGCCCAAAGAAAAAGGGTTAAGTTTTTTGTTAAGACAAGTCATCTCAAGTCATGTTAAACATCGAGATCGAAAGGGAGGGTAGAAACCAACGCCATAAGATGACTCATTAAACATCATTGTATTGTGTTGGACTAACACATTAAGTGGTTGGTGCCCCGAGGGGGTGGATGTAGGAGTTGGACTCATTTATAAAATCGTGTGTTCTTCTTTGCTTTATGTTCTTACTTGCCATATGCATTTGATTATAACAAAACGCATCATATAGATTTAAAAATAAAAATTGGGCCGAGTGTCGGTTAAGATGAGTGTCGATATGTTATCGATCGCATATAAGGTCCGTCAAGAGAAGTCTCTCTGAATCAAGAATCCTGAAGACTCAGAAGAATCCTGAAGAATATAGCCGTTAGATTCAGCTGACGTGGACCAATGAGAGGAAGACAACCAACCTGAAAAAGCTGCAAAAATCTACAGAATAGTATGGATTTGAATGTGACTCCATCCAACGGTAACATTCAAATCAACTTTATAAATACAAGTTCTTCCATCAAATTAAGTGTGGAAAAATGCGTGAAACATCCTTCAAGCCAAATCATCTAGCATTTCCACCATAGAACACTGAGCAAGAAATACACGCATATATTCAAGAGTGTTCTACCTTAGATCTAAGCACAAATGTAATATCCTAAGCTTAGAGAGATTTTCACATTCTTAGCATTGAGGCTAAACAAATGTAAGGGAAAAACTCACTTTAGTTGGACACCAAACAATCTTATACCCAAACCCACAAAGTTAGGTTAAGTTTTGTTAAGCAAGGAATTTAAGTTAGTTGGACTAATTAAATTCTGGGTGTGAGTGAGAACTCATTAAACATCTAAGCAATCCCGTGAGGGAGATAAGTCCCGATAGAGTGAGAACTTATTAAACATCTGTTGTATTGTGTTGGACTAACACATTAATCTAAGTCCAGTTGGTTAAGTTGGTGCCCCTGCTGATTGGGAAGAGTGGATGTAGGAGTTGGACTCTGAACCACTATAAAATCGTGTGTTCCTTACTGTTTTATGTTCTTACTTGCCATATGAATTTGATTATAAGCAAAACACATCACATAGATTTAAAAACAAAAAATTGGAACCACCGTTCCCTCACCCCTGTTTTATATGCATTACATGATTTTTACGCATTTCATGGGTTTTCAAATGGGACCAACATCACCAACAAAAGGTATCATTCGTTTAGGAAAACGCGGAAAACTGAGACCACGATTTATTGGACCATACGAAATACTAGAGCGTGTAGGAGAGTTGGCATATAAACTAGCTCTACCGCCAGAGCTAGACGGAGTGCATAACGTATTCCACGTGTCCATGTTACGCAAGTACATTGCCGATCCTAGGCACGTAGTTAATCGAGACCTGATAGAAATTGATAGCAAACTAGCATACGAAGAAACTCCAGTGGCCATTCTCGATAAAAAGGTGCACAAACTGCGAAATCGCAATATCTCTTTAGTTAAAGTGCAATGGAACAAACATGGTCAAGAAGAGGCAACATGGGAACGAGAAGATGAAGTTTTATCCAAATACCCGAGCATTCCATATCATGGTAAAATCTAATTTCGAGGATGAAATTTTTTTATAGTGAAAAAAGATATAACACCCCAAATATATATATATATATATAATTTCTTTATTATATATATAGCTAATTTAATGAGAAATCTTTAATATTAGCACCTATATTATAGTCTTATAATAATAATGATATTATAACTAATAGATTTTAATACTCACACACACTCTACAAATCAATTAATACTATAATAAATGTTATAATAAGCTATATATGCATGAGTAGTGTATGGACGTGTGTGTATAAATATGTAATGTATGCAAAAATAATAATTAACTAACCAAACTATATATGCATGCTGAGTATGTATACTGCATGCATGCAATTAGAATATGGTACGTGTAAAGTATACCTAGTTGCCTATATGTAGGCTTATATATATAAATGTGTATAGGAGAGGCAAATGCATGCATCTATTTTTAAATTAATACAAGTTGATCAACTTGATCAAGTTGATACAAGATCCCACGTGATCATGTGCCCCCTACTTTCAAGAAATAACACTAACCTTATCAACTAGGCAATTATACCCTAGAATAGGTAGATGGCCGTAGGATGTAATGATGACACGTACTCGTTAATCGTTATTATAAATAGCAAGGTTTTGTGATAGATCAACGCAGACATCTAAATTCAAGACTAACAAGCACAAGAAAATCTTTAAGTTTTTACACTTCACAAGGTGGGGAATCACTTCAACTCTTAATTGAGTTTTAACATTCAGGTGTTATAATTTCTCTTATTAAATTTTGTTATGTATTTAATATACACGTTAAATTTGGTTCAGTCAGCAATTTCGTGTTACGTCTGACACAGCCAGCAATCTCATGTTAAGTCTGACTGAGTCAATAATTCACGCCAATAAGTGCAAGTTAAGCCTGGCCTAGTTAGAAATTTCATGTTAAGATTGGTACACCGCTAGTACCGTTACAAGTTCTACAAGTTTTATATTATTTACATTGGTGAAATTAATTTGTGCAATTATGAAGTTATCCCCACTGAGTGTCTTTCACATACTCACCCCGTTTTTAATAATTTCAGGGCAGGAGTTCAAAAGGGAGGAATGATCCAGAATGCTATGGCCAAGAAATAAAGAGATATTTATAATAAAATTTCTACTATGTTATCTATTTTATTTGACAGAAAATAATTTATGGCTTGTAATTCTATGACAGGTTGTTAGCTCCGAATTACAATTCTAGAATATATTTAATTATTATTATTATTATTTTCGTTGCAAATATATTTGTGTTCATGATAATGATTTATTTTACAAATATCAATTATAATATATTTTCCAATTCATGGAAAAAAAATATAGAGTTCATTATTTAGTAACGTCCCAAAATAAATAGTCTCAAAATTTTATATTAGTGTATTAAAAATACGGGTCGTTCTAATGTGAATAATTAATTATGAATGAAATGAAAGTATTTAATTTTAATTATGTTTAAGTATATAGGATAAAATAGTAAATTACAAAATACAATTTAAAAAACAATTTAATAGTATAACATGTAGCAAGTCGGTATGATAGAGTACAATGACACGTGTCATAGTTTTTGACCCAGAGTCGATTGAGGTTATGCCTTGAGTCTGAACTGTTTGCTCTTGAATCTTGTTGACAAGTTCAGACTTCGCCATTTCAATTGCAGAAGAGAGGGTGAGAATTAACTTGTCAAATTTCTTTTCAGTTCTATCCAGTTTAGCAGTTGGCACAAGTAGAGACTTGAAGATTATTTACTTGGGTGAGCTTCTCATCAATTGCTTTCTTGTACCCTTCAGTCAGTTCTTCCACCGTTTTCTTAAATTGTTCTTTTAAGGAGTCGATTTGAGAAATAGCATATTCCCTTTGCTCCTTCAAATCTCGGATACAGAATTGGCGTTGCTGACTGAATTGGCCATTACCCCTTCTACCTCTTTTTTCAATAGCTCGCGAAAGCAAGATCTGATCTCTCGTACTTGATCAGACGTAATGTGTGTAGCAGGTATGGTCTGCATGGCCTGACCTGTTGGTGGAGTAGGTTCATGAGTTGCCTCAGTTCCAACAGTTGCCTTAGTTCTGACTGCGTCCTGTCCTTGATCAGTTTCTTGTGCCTCCAGTGGTTGGTGTAGAACTTCATCACCTTGACCACCATCATTGGCAGCTCATGTCTCAATCATTTCAACCTCTTTTGTAGATGTACCTTCATCAGTCTTTTCCAGATCAATCACCAGCGGTTTACCCTGCTTTCTTTAAACCAACGTAGCACACAATGTTATTGGAATTTTGGGTAATTGCTATCTAACCTAGTTCAACTCCTGATAAACACAATATTTAATGTTAATAACTCTGAATATTTGGTTCATTGCTATCTAACCACATACGACTCTAGGCAAACACAAACTTTAATAATTTTAAAGTTTATGTTTTAAAATTAAAAAAAAAAATCCATAAGAATTTAAATGTTAGTCATATAATTAAGATTTAAGAAATTAGTAAGAAGTGTTGATAGCATAATGTTATTGAAAATTTGGAAAATTGTTATCTAGCTAGATTCAACTCTCAATAAACATAATATTTAATATTTTGAAAGTAAATTTTACTAACATTTTATTTAAAAATTAAGTTATAAGAATTTAAGCAACAAGTGTTTGTAGCACAATAACTTTGGATAATTGGCTCATTACTATTTAATCGAATTTGACTCTCGGCAAATAAAAGTTTTAATATTTTTAAATTTTATGTTTTAAAATAAAAATTATAATCCATAAAAATTTAAAATGTTATGTAAAAAAAGTAGTACTTTAATTTTTTTTTAAAGTTTATGTTTTAAAGAAAAATCCATAAAATTTAAATGCTACGTTAAGAAATACTACCACGTTATAAAATCAAGTTTTAAGAATTTATCAAAAAGTATCTGTAGCACAATGTTATTTGAATTTTGGGTAATTGCTATCTAACAAGGTTCAAGTCCCGATAAACACAATATAAACTGTTTAGAAAGTTAATTTTACTATTATTTTATTTAAAAGTTAAGTTGTGAGAATTTGATCAATAACATTGAATATCTGGCTTATTGCTATCTTACTTATTAGAAATTAGGATAATTGCTATCTAACTAGGTTCAAATCCCGATGAACACAATATTTAATTTTTTTAAAGTTAATTTTACTAGCATTCTATATAAAAATTAAGTTGCAAGAATTTGAGCAATAAGTGTTTGTAGCACAATAACTTTGGTTAATTGACTCATTGCTATCTAACCGGGTTCAACTCCCGTCAAACAAAAATTTTAATATTTTAAGTTTATGTTTTAAAATAAAAATTTATCTTTTAAAATAAAAAAATAATCCATTTAAATTTATTTTAATATTTTTAAAGTTTATGTTTTAAAATAAAAAAAATAATCCATTAAAATTTAAATGTTTGTTATAAAAATAAGTTTTAAGATATTAGCAAGAAGTTATTGTGCTTATATATAAAAATTTAAATGTTTGTTATAAAATTAAGTTTTAAGATATTAGCAAGAAGTTATTATAGTACAACATTATTGGAAATTTGGATAATTGCTATCTAACCAGGTTCAACTCCCGACAAATTTCACAATACTAAATGTTTTTAAGTTTATGTTTTAAAATAAAAAAAATAATCCATAAAAATTTAAATTTGTTATAAAATTAAGTTTTAAGAAATTAGGAAGAAGTTATTGTGCTTATCTATAAAAATTTAAATGTTGGTTATAAAATTAAGTTTTAAGATATTAGCAAGAAGTTATTATAGCACAACGTTATTGAAAATTTGGATAATTGCTATCTAACCAGGTCCAACTACCGACAAATTTCACAATATTAAATGTTGTGAAAGTTAATTAGTATTCTATTTAAAAATTAAGTTTTAAGAATTTGAGCATTAAGTGTTTGTAGCACAATAACGGTTGGTCCTGGCATAAACGAGTCTTACACGTGTATTGCGGGGGGAGGGGGGGGGGGAATACATGTGTTCAGTGATTTTTCAAACTTTCTATAAAACTGAAATTAGTAGGTCAGGTTGTCCTGAGTAACAACCCTGACAAGCACAAATTACCCTGAGTCAAGGTCTACTGAGACAATGATACTGGGCAGCTTTCAGTAGCTTCAGATTAGCCCAACTGATCTGAGGTTTAAAAGCAGAGTCCTGAGAAGCTTGGATCAGATAATTACCTTACTGAATACTCAGTTGAGTTTGTTCAGTTTGAAAACTATTTGTTCTAGCTTATCAAGGGTGCGGAATGTGTATGCCCTAGGTTTATACTCGTTTTATCTTGCTGAAAATCTTTCCCTTAGTAAATCAGTGGTTAAGGCTGTGATCAGTTCAATGCAAACTCAGTGGATTGATTCCAACTGAATATCAGAAAACTCAGTGCTTTCAGTGAAAATATGCAACAGTTAATGCAAGACAGAAAGCAAATAACACAGAAAATTATAGTGGTTCAGAGGCAAAGCTCCTACATCCACTCTCTCTGATCCTCAGAGAAATTCCTTAACTCACTACTACTACTTCCTCAAGTTTTCAGACTGAACTCAGCAGCTTACTAACTATCTTCTAAGAGCTTTCAGGCTAAACTACTTCAGCTTATTAACTCAAACACACACAAACTTTCAGACTGTCTCAAACAGCTTACTAACTTCTTCTCTAGAGTTTTCAGGCTGAACTCAACTGCAGCTTACTAACTCTTTACAACTCTCACTCTCCAACAATCACACACTCAAACTACCTAACAATAGGGTTTGAGTTTGTTGATTTCCAACTAAGGTGAGATATCCTTTTACAATAAGAATAAATTCAAAGGCTAGGATATCTCTTACTAAGCTTTGGATACTTTAACAATTCTAGGCTTAGTAGATGAGCTCTCTTCAATGTGAAACACTTGGGAAATCTTAGGTTTTTCGAGTGCTTCAAATGCAAGAATACGAATGAGCTCTAGAGTTGCTTGATTTCCCGTAACCTTGCAATGGTGAAGATCACTGGTTTTTATAGGCAACTCACCAAGGTCACTCTTGAAAACCTATCAGTTGGAGGAGATAGTATCAAGGGTTTCCTTATTTGGTTAGTGATGAACGACTATTTTAGGGTTTGAACACTCCCTTGCATGGTTTGGGTAACAAGTAACCAGTGTAGCCAATCACCAAGTTTTTGCAGTCTGGAACTCAGTACATCTGACAATTCAGTGCCACGTCGCTTTCTTTGTCAGTGAAGTACAGTGTTGTCTCTCTCTGATTGGTTCTTGTCTTCAGTGATTTGGAGACAAACAAAACGACTCTTTTTAGGTCAATCTCTCTGAATGAGACAACCTTAAACAACACTTAGTTATAGTTCCTTTTGTCTGCAATTGAATATTTGGACAACATTTATTTCTCATAAATGTGTATGACTTCTTCAGTCTTTATGTCTTTAGGTAGATAGTCTTCAGAGTTATCTGAGTCTTCAGTGTCTTCTGAGTATTCAGTGTCTTCTGAGTCTTCAGTGTCATCTGAGTCTTCAGTGTCTTCTGAGTCCTCAGTTAATATATTTATCCAATACTAACCTGAGTAATATCTGTTGATTATACATGGTGCAGATATTTCCTGAACTATTCTATACTGAAACCTGACTATTTAGACTATCAAGATTATTCTGAACATGTCATACTCAGGGGTTTTGGGATCTAATCAAAATATTTATTAAATTCATCTCCCAACAATTTCCCCCTTTTTGATGATGCCAAAACCATCTTGTTACACTTTAAGAAAACCTAACCTATACTCAGGTTTCAGTTATCTATTACATTAGATGGCATATCAAATAAGTATGAAATGCAGATAACTTTAAAAGATAATGAGATATTATCTTTGTTTGAACACCAAAAAAAATACGTTTTCATTGATGTAGGATAGAGAAGTACATTTTAAAATGAAAGTTTTTCATCAATAACAAAAGAAACTGAATACAATCTTCAGTCTTCTTCAATCTCATCATCAGGAACTTCGAGATTTAACATCTCATAGTACCTTTTCTTCAGTTCATCTCTTTCTTTAATGATTTCAGGATTGTTTCCAATTAATCCCAACTGAGCAGCATATCCAGCAATTTCCTGAGAAATGATAGCTTCATTCACAAATCCGTTTTCAAATCTTGGAGGAGGAAATGTGTGTGGCCCCGGAGCAACAATCTTGACATCATGCTCGTCTGCAAGATTGATCCATTTTTGTAGATATTTGGGGTAGAAGGTCAGTAGATATTCCAGGAAAGCTTCATTACTATTAGGACTGCTTCCCTTCCATTCCCTAAGAATATCATGGTAGAACCAGAATGTCCTTTTAATCTCTTCCCATAAATCATTGATCTGAATGGGCATCCATTGATCAATGTGTAACCATTTTTGCACCTTCACAGCTCCTTTCCTTCTGGTAATAAAATTTCTGAAGACTCCTCTCCTCTTTTGCTCTTCCTCTTGCTTTTTCTTGGTCAGTTCAACTCTTGATACAGAGGCAGTAATTCTTTTCTCTTTTTCAACAGTGAGAGCCTTCAGGGTTTTCTTCACATCAAAATCTCCAGGCTGATTTCTAGCTTCCACTCTGGGTTCCCTCTCAGCCTCAGTTTCTTCAGATTCAGATTTAGAGAAATCAACAACCAACTTCCTCTGAACTGGTTTGGATAGTCTCTTCTTCTTCTTTTTCTCAGATTCAATAAAGGCCACAACCTTTACTTTCTCCTGTCTAGGATGTGCTTCTCCAGTTTTGTTTGACTCAGTGGCTCTTCTTTGAAGCATCTTCTCAGCAACCACTTCTTGTTTAGTTTGTTCATCAGTCTGAGTGAACACTAGTTCTTCAGTTTCTTTGAATTTTAGCTTTTCAGTAGCCTCAATTTCACTCAGTGCCACCAGAATTTTCTTTGCCTCTGCTTCTTCTTGAGCTTTCTTCTCCAAGGTTTGTGCCAACAACTTGTCCAACTCACCCTTTGAAGAGTGAGATGTCCTTTCCCCCTTTTAGGCATCATACTTTGGGAGAATCTAAGATAGTGCAGCATCCATATAGAACTGTTCTTTCCCTAAGCTCCTTACTTCACTAGCCAAGTGATCATGTTCATCTTCTAATCTTCTCAGATAGTTCTTGGCTACGGAGACTTCATCAGAAAGTGGGGCAAACTGTGCTGAGAGTGCCTCATGCATCATTTCTGTCATCTTGGTCATGAGCAGAGTGCTCATTTCCTCAAATTGATTTGATCATCTGTTCATTTTTCTCAGTCAGTTTAGCTTCAAGATAAGCAGTTCTATCTTGATACTTCTTCTCCATATTTTCAGTGAGCTCTCTCCCAACTCCATCAAGCTTTACATCTAGAGCAGCAATCTTTTCAGAAAGTTCAGTTTGGACTTGAAGAACATCATTAGATGAACTCAGGCTCTCCATCTTCTGCGATTGATCAGCTAGTGTCATTTCCATCTGAGTCATCTTAGCCATCATTGGCTCCACTTTCTTCAGCTCATCCAGGATTGGAGTTAAATCAATCTCTGGAACTTGTACAGATTGCTCTAAATGAGCCTCAGTCTGCATACCACAATCAACAAACTTAAAGATAGGCACTTCAGTAATTTTGGCATAAGTAATAGTAGTGCCAAAAGGTACCTGAAGGATTCTATCTTCAGTCTGAAGAATTTCAGTTTCAGCAGTGATGGGTTGTGATTCACCAATTTGTTCAGGCTCAGCAGCCTTTTCTTGCTCAGCTGACTTCTCCTTTTCAGCTTCACTTTCCTTCTCAAGTTGTTCTTCTTCACCTTGCTGATCTCCTTCACCTCCGGTATTCTTTGAACTTGGCTCACCAGCCTCTGCAGACGTTCTTTCAGCTAGCTTCTTTTTGACAAGCTCATCAAACTCAACAATTTTAATCCTGAGCTTTGTCTTCCTGAACCAAGAGAACTCTGTCAGAGCAGCAGTCTCAGCACTCCACCATTCTTCTCCTCTGAAGGAGGTAATGTTCAGCATTTCTGGGAGTGATTGGTTCAGAATGTTGACAGTTGTCCTGAGTTTGAAGAAAAAATCCTGAAGGTCAGGATACGCTGCGAGTTCAGGGTATCTGTCTAACACGAACCGTTCCCCCTTGCTTCTCCATTCAGTCTCTTCTGCTTCTCCCTTCTTCAAAGTTGGACTTTCAGGAATGGTCAGATCAGTTTGGATGATTTGAAGATCTGAGGGGTCAAGGAATGGTTCATTCAGGAGAACATCAAGATTCAGCGGTTCCTGAGCTTCTGACTGTTCTAAGGTATGGACAGGTGGAACCTGAGTTTGGCTTTCTTCAGGAATTTTCTGAGCTCTTTGGAATATTTCCTGAGAGATTTTGTCGGTTCCAAGAGATGTTTCCATTACCTCTGAAAACACATGTTGTTGGTCCCGGTGCTAACGAGTCTCACACGTGTATGGGGGGGAATACACGTGTTCAGTGATTTTTAAAACTTTTCTTTCACTGAGGTCAGATGGGTCAGGTTATTCTGATGATTTTGCCCTGAGAAACACGGATTGCCCTGAGTCAAAGTCTACTGAGACAATGATCCTGAGCTGCTTTCAGAAGCTTCAGATTAGTCAACTGAGCCTGAGTTTATCAGAGATCCTGAGGCGCTTGGATCAGATAATTATCTTACTGAACCCTCAGTAGAGTTAGTTCAGTTTGGTAACTATCTGTTCTAGCTACTCAAGTGTGCGGAATGGTTGGCCCTAAGTTTATACTCATTTTAGCTTTGCTGAAAATCTTCCCTTCAATAAAACAGTGATTAAGGCTGTGATCAATTTGATGCAAGTTCAGTGGATTGGTTCTAACTGAATATCAGTGAACTATGCTTTCAGTGAAAAACATGCAACAGATAATAATGCAGTACAGAAAGCAAAACAACACAGCAATTATAGTGGTTTAGAGACTCAAGCTCCTACGTCCACTCTCTCTGATCTTCAGAGAAATTCCTTAACCACTTCCTAAAGCTTTCTGGCTAACTCACTGTAGCTTACTCACTTTTCTACCGACTCACTGCAGCTTACTAACTCAAACACACACAAGTGTTCAGACTACCACAAGTAGCTTACTAACTTCTTCTCTAGAGTTTTCTGGCTAACTCACTGTAGCTTACTAACTCTTTACAACTCTAACTCACCAACAAAACACACACAAACTACCTTAACAAAGGGTTTGGGTTTTGGGTTGGTTTCCAACTAAGGTGAGATATCCTTTACAATAAGAACTAATGCAAAGGCTATGATATCTCTTCTAAGCTTTGGATATATCTATCACTCTAGGCTTAAAATAGTGAGCTCTCTCCAATGTGAAACACTTGGGAATCTCTAGGGTTTTCGAGTACTTCAATTTGCAATAATACGAATGAGCTCTTGAGTTACTTTGAAATTTCCCGTTTCCTCTCAATGTAAAGGGTCACTGGTATTTATAGGCAACTTCACCAAGGTCACTCTTTGAAAACTATCAGGTGGAAGATATAGCTTTATGAGTTTCCTCTTATGGTGTTTGATGAACGACTATTTTTAGGGTTTGAATACTCCCTTGCATGTTTTAGGAAATATGCAGTCATGTAGCCAATCACCAATTTTTGCAGTCTGGAACTTATTACTACTGACATGATTCAGGGTCCTGTTGCTTTCGATTGTCGATAAAATGATGTTGTCTTCCTCTTATTGGTTCTTGTCTTCAGTGAATGTAGACAAACAAAACGACTCTTTTTGGTCAATCTCTCTGAATGAGACAACCTTAAACAACACTTAGACTTAGTTCATTTTGTCTGCATATGAATGTTTTGGGCAATATCTACTTTTCTGAATATTTGCGTTTTTCTCAGTTTTGTAGTCTTGGATAGATTATATTGGTGCCTCCGAACATTGGGTTATCTTGAGTATTGATATCTTCTTGAAGTCTTGATAACTCTTGGGTTTTCGATTATCTTACGTGTCTTGATGTCTTGATGACATCTTGAGTTCTTCAATGTCTTGATGACATCTTGAGTCTTCAATGTCTTGATGACATACCGAGTCTTGATGTCTTGATTTACTTCTTGAGTCTTGGTGTCTTGATTACTTCTTGAGTCTTGATGTCTTGACAACTTCTTGAAGACAACTTTCCGAAGTCTTCATTGTCTTCGGTGACATAATTGAGTCTTGATGTCTTCAAAGAACTTCTCGAGTCTTCATTGTCTTGATGACATATTTGAATCTTCAATATCTTGATTTTTTTATTGACTCTTGATGTCTTCAAAATCTAACCCGATCTATATCTGGCGACTATACATGGTGCGAGATAACTTCTGAACAATCTATCTTTGAAACCTTACTCGATCTATCAAGATTATCCTGAACATGTCATACTCGGGGTTTTTGGGATCTAATCAAAACTTCTTTATTAAATTCATCTCCCAACAATTTCCCTTTTTGATGATGCAAAACCATCTTGTTACATTTAAGAAAAACTTAACCTATCCTCGGTTTTGGTTTATCTATTACAACCAAAATGGTATTTCTCCAATCAAGTTCTTTAACAATCGGCATATCAAGACATGTAAAAGATAATGAGATATTACCTTTGATCATAAAGATAAAATTTCATTGATGTAGGATAAGAGTTACAGATTACAATGAAAAAAAAAAACAGAAGTACAAAGTCTTCAGTCTTCTTCCACTTCATCCTCTGTCACTTCCAGGTTGAACATCCCGTAGTATCTCTTCTTCAGTTCATCTCTTGCCTTGATGATTTGGGGTTGTTTTTCTGTTAGGCCTAATTTGGATGGTATACTGAGCTATTTCCTGAGAAATGGCTGCCTCATTTACATAGCCATTCTCAAACCTAGGAGCTGGGTACATTTATGGACCAGGAGCTACTATCTGAGTGTTTCCTTCATCTGCCAAGTTGATCCAACTTTACAGGTACTTAGGATAGAATGTTAGTAAGTACTCAATAAAGGCTTCATTCTTATCCGAGCTGCTCCCCCTCCATTCTCTTAGAATCTCATAATAGAACTAGAAGGTTCTCTTGATCTCTTCCCATGCATCATTGAACTCTATAGGCATCCACTTGTCAATGTGCGGCCACTTCTGAGTCTTTTCTGTACCTCTCCTTTTGCTTAGAAACTTTTTGAATCCACCTCTTCTTTTCTGTTCTTCTTCTTTCTTCTTTCTGATCAGAGGAGCACCAGATACTGAAGCAACAGTTCTTTTCTCCTTTTCAATCTGCAGGGCCTTTAGAGTCTTCTTGGTATCAAAAGTCTCTGATTGAGCTTCAGTTTCCTTTTCTGGTCCTTCATCTGATTCTTCAAAATCCATAATCAGCTTCCTCTGAGTAGGTTTAGCTACCTTTGCTCTTTTCTTCTTTTCAGTTTCAACAAAGGCAACTGCTTTTCTCTTTTCTGGTCTGGCTTGTTCTTCTTCTGCCTTGCTTGTTCCAACCATCCTTCTATCACTCAATTTCTCAGAAATTACTTCCTGAACGGTTTGCTCAGATGTTTGAGTGAAGATAGGTTTCTCAGCTTCTTTGAACTTTAGTTTCTCAGTGGCTTCAATTTCTCTTAAGGCATCAACAATTTTCTTTCCTTCAGCTTCTTTTTGAGCCTTTCTCTACAAGGTTTGTGCCAACAACTCGCTTAATTTGCCACCAGGCCTTTCCCCATTTTTGGCACCATACCTTGGGAGTAGTTGAGTCAGTGCAGTATCCATATAGTATTGCTCTTTACTCATACTGCGCACTTCTCCTGCCAACTGATTATGCTCATCTTCTAGCCTTATCATGTAATTCTTGGCCATTGAGAACTCATCCGAAAGAGGAGCAAACTATTTTTATAAGACATCATGCATCATCTCTGTCATCTTGGTCATGAGCAGAGAGCCCATTTCCTCAACAGCTGTTTTGATCATCAGATCATTCTTCTCAATCAGCTTGGCTTCAAGATAGGCAGTTCTTTTCTTGATACATCTGCTTCATGTTGGCATTAAGCTCTATTTGTACTCCATCAATCTTTCCATCTAATGTAGCTAATTTACTTGATAGAGTTGTTTGAAGCGTATCAGATGATGAACTCAGGTTCTCCATTTTCTGATTTTGAGAAGCCAGAACTAACTCCATCTGAGTCATCTTGTCTGTGAGAATTGTTTGCAGCATGCTTGATGAAGAGCTTAGATTCTCAAGCTTTTGAGATTGACCTGCTAGTATCTCTTCCATCCTTGGCTCTATCTTCTTTAACTCATCCAGGATTGGTGTGAAATCAACCACTGGAGTTTGTACAACATTTTCCAACTAGCTGGGTGCTCCAACTAGCCTCAGTCTGCATATCATAAACATCAGATTTAAAGCTAGGTACTTCAGTAACTTCGGCATAATGTATAACAGTGCCAAAAGGTACCTGAAGAATGCTAACTTCAGTCTGAGGTTGTCTGATATCAGTTGGTTCAACATCAGTATCTGTCCCCATCCGACTCTCAGTTTCCTTCTCTTTCTCAGTATCTATCTGAGGTTCCTTCTCCTTCTCAGATTTCTTTTCTGCATCATCTCCCCTATCCTTATCTTTATTTTGATCATGGGAGATGGAGGCATCAACTCCTTCAGTAGCCTTTAAGATATTTCAGAATCTTTTTGGCAGCCTCCATGTGACTAGCCTTAGGATTAGCTTGGTATCTTGCACATATCCCAACAGCAAATGTTATATCAGGCCTACTTGCTGTGAGATATAGCAGTGATCCAATGATCCTTCTATAATCAGTGTGATTTACTGATTTGCCTTCAGGATCAGGATCCATCTTGTAGTTAGTATTCATAGGAATTCTAACTGCATTGCAATTCTGTACACCATACTTTGCAATCAGATCTCTGGTGTATTTTGCTTGATTGATGAAAATTCCTCCCTTAGTTTGTTTCACCTGAAGTCCAAGAAAGAAATTCATCCCCCCAATCATTGACATCTCAAACTTTCCTTTCATCAGGTTAGAAAACTTTTCACACAGCTGATGATTTGGAGATCCAAATATGATGTCATCTACATAAATCTGAACAAGTAAGATGTCTTTCCCATCTTCTATCCTGAACAGAGTCCTATCAACAGTTCCTTTGATAAAACCATGGTCAGTAAGAAACTGAGAAAGGGTATCATACCATGCTCGGGGTGCTTGCTTAAGACCATACAAGGCTTTCCTGAGCCTGTAAACTTGGTCATTCTGTCTGAAACCAGGAGGTTGTTCCACATAAACCTCTTCCTTAAGCACACCATTCAGAAATGCACTTTTCACATCCATCTGATAGATTGTGAATTTCATGTGGGCAGCATATGCAAGAAACAATCTGATGGCTTCTAGTCTTGCAACAGGTGCAAAGGTTTTATCATAATCCAAGCCTTCTTCTTGGGAATAACCTTGTGCAACTAGCCTTGCCTTGTTTCTCACAATGTTGTTGTTTTCATCTCTCTTATTCTTGAACACCCACTTAGTTCCAATCATATTGTGCCTCTTAGGTCTATCCACTAGCTCCCAAACTTCATTCCTTGAGAACTGATTCAGCTCTTCTTGCATAGCAGTAATCCAAAATGAATCTTGTAGAGCTTCTTCAATCTCTGTAGGTTCTTTTTCAGATAGGAAGCAGCAGAACAAAGCACTTTCTCCATGGAACCTTCTTGTTTTGACACCATCTGATAGATCACCCACAACCTGACTTGTAGGATGACTATCCAACCATTTTCTCTTAGATGTTCCCCCTTCAGTAGTATCCTCAACATCAGAAATGTTAGGTTCAGGTAGTTCATTAAATTCAGGGAACAACAGAAAAGGAGAAAGAGAATCATCTTCCTCAGGGGAAATTCCATTCAGAACATTGTCAGAGACATTTGTTCCCCATTGATTGATAGATTCAGAGTTTGCCTCAGCTGTGACCACATCTTCATCGTCATTACATACCTGAGTCTGAACTGGTGTATGTTTAGATTGGTCGCTTCAGTGTGTTGGCTTTCCTTCAGTGGAGAATTTCCATCATGAGTCTCACCATCCTGAGTTTTTCCATTCTGACCTTCTTTGTCTGAGTCTGATTCACTCCATTCATAGAAAGTGACTGACTTCTTCTTTTCAGGTTCAGAGGATGTTTTATCATTCTTTTTCAGGCTAAGTCTGGTGATTCTCTTGATCAGTTCTCCTGAGTCATGTTCCTGTTTCTTTTGAACACAAGTAGATTCATCAAAAACAACATGAGGTGTTTCTTCCACAATAAGAGTCCTACAGTTGTAAACTCTGAAGGCTTTACTGACTTCAGAATATCCTAAGAATATCCCTTCATCAGCTTTGCTATCAAAAGTTTTCAACTGATCTTTACCATTATTGTGTATGAAACACTTACAACCAAACACACGAAAGAAAGAAACAAGAGGCTTCCTTTCATTCCACAACTCATATGGAGTTTTTCCTTGGTTCTTGGTCAGCATGGATCTGTTCTGAGAGTAGCATGCAGTGTTGATAGCTTCAGCCCAAAATCTCTTAGGAATATCAGCTTCAACAATCATTGTCCTTGCAGCTTCTTTCAGAGTCCTATTTCTTCTTTCAGCAACACCATTCTATTGTGGGGTCCTTGCAGCTGATGTTTCATGAGCTATTCCATTTGCTGCACAATAATCAGATATGATATGATTGATAAACTCAGTTCCTTTATCTGATCGATTTTGACCACACTCAGATTCTTTTCAAGACTGAGCCTTTTCAGTAGTTCAGGTAGTTTTGTTCGAGTCTCTTTCTTACTGAGTAAGAATATGACCCATGTGTATCTAGAGTAGTCATCAACTACCACAAGTGTGTATTTTCTGCCATTAGTGCTCACAGTGTTCTTTGGACCAAAGAGATCCATATGTAACAATTTGTAGTATTCTATCGAGAGAAACATCTACTTTGCTTTTGAAAGATGCTTTCGATTTGTTTTCCTTTTCGACAAGCATCACATACATGATCTTTTCTTGAACACTTCATTGGGTAACCCCTTACAAGTGCTAATCTTGCAAGTTTGTTGAGTTTTGAAGTTTAAGTGATTCATTCTTTTGTGCCACAACCAACCGGGTATCGGTGGAACTTTTTGCAACCAAACATGTATCTTTAGGAGTTGAACTCCAATCAAAGAAGATACACATTTCCTTTTCAAGTACCGTCAAGAAAAATTTTTCGTGAAGTATTGTCTTTTTACATAACATAAGTTCTTTGAGAACTCAACATTGAATCCTTTGTCACAGAATTGACTAATAGAAAGCAAGTTATGCTTTAGACCCGGCACACATATGAAACACCATGGATATGAGCAGAAGAGTCAACTTCAAGAGTTCCATATCCTTCGGGTTTGTCCTTTGGAATTGTCTCCAAATGTGATCTCGAGGGCCTTTTTGCTCAACATAGTCAAGTGATTAGTTGCTTATATCTTGTCATATGTCTTGAACATCCTTTGTCCGGATACCATACAAGAGGAGCCAATTCATTTCCACTCATCGGTCTTTATGTTGTTTTCATTCATTTCAAATGCCTCTTTTCCTTCACCGAAAAAAACAGATCGGTTCTTAGGTACCCATTTGGTGTAGGGTCCTACCAAAGTGCTTTTATACCTTTTGGAACCCAAAATCGCCTAACAACTCTAATTACTTTAGAGTGGCTGATTTGTCTCCCATAAACATCTACATACACATTCACCACCCTAGGAGCCTTGGCAAGATCACATGCATGAGTGCGGCTTTAGCATGAACATGAGCCTTAGAGTTCTTCTTGGGTTCAGCCTTTTGTTCAAGTGCCTTAGCTTTTGTCTTGGTGGTCTCTGTCTCTGGCTGACTTGGGTTCAGAAACCTTTACCCTTAGGCAAGTGGGGTTTAGGTTGCTGTCTTTGAAATTGGGGTCTTTTCAAGAATGTCGAGGACTTGGTCTTTTCAGGTTGAGAATATCTCTCACGAAAGTGTTTCTCTTCCGAAAAATTCCTCCGATGGTTCAAAGTGCAGATCTCTTTAGGTTGGTATTCTTAGCCCGAGGCTTTGAAATCTTGGCCTAAAAATTTCCCTCTTGAGTGTTCGAGTTTACTAGCCTTTTCCTCGAGGTCCGGGCTTTTTCCCCTGAACCTTCGGTTTTTTTTCAAACCATAGGTCCTTTACCCTTGTCTAAAACTCTGGGGCGGTTCTTGAGAAGAAGATTAGATGCCACGGGTTTAACAAAGACGATCTTGGTGCTACTAGAATCAAGATTCGGAAGAACTTGTGAGGTTCCCCCTGGAATTTATCCCAATCCAGCTTTTATAGTTGCAGGTCTTTGATAACTCTGAATTTCATCTATCACTTTAGATGCGAGAATTCAATAAAGCTAACTTTCTCACAAGACTATCCTCACATTTCTTTAGAGTTTCATGCTTCTCAAAGAGGTCATTGAACTTCGATTATGATAATTTGAATCTCTTTAGTGGATTTCTCTAATTTTCCATTCGGGATCTCTATCACCTTCTCTTTTTTTTCGAGAGTTGTACTTGAGAACATCCGATTCATCATTAGCTCCCATCAATTGAGAAGTGATCTCGGCATTTTTAGAGTATTTCCACTTGATTCTTAGCGATCGAGTTCCTTGTTACGCTCTTGAGTTTCAAATGACTAGTTCTTGTAACCACGAATAGTCCTTCATAAGATTCTCAAACGAATCCATCGGTCAAAAATTTATCACATGGTTGAACTTGAGAACTTCGTGTGCTTGTGTAGGAGCAACAATGAGATAGAATAATTTACCTCCTCCACGGCCATAAAGACGACATCATCATTTCATCCTTTCGAGAAAATTTCATCGAGGAACTGGAACCTTCTTGAATGTTCTTCCTCTTCGCAATCATAGCTTTCTTCTTTGGAGATCTTCCCTGTCTCTCTTGGCTTGTCTTTCCTTTCTTTCTTTAGCACTTTTCATTTCGGGACAATCATATTGAAAGTGACCTTTCTTCGGCAGGTTGTAGCATCTGTTGGTATCATCATCCCGATCACTTTCCCCCTTGGTCTTGGAGTCCTTCTTCTTGGATGAGGATCCTTGATTTTTCGGGTCCTTCCTTTTCTCGGTGTATCATCCTCGAACTTATGAGTCTCTCTTGTACCTGTGATTCCTGTAATATTTCTTATATTTCCCATATCTGCTATTGAGTCTTTCAAACCTCCTTGCCATCAGTACTAGCTTATCCTCCTGCTCATCCTGATTTTTGGCAAGTGAGTTCTCAGACTCTCTAGACTTACAGGATTTCTCTTTGGCTTTGAACGCCACATTCTTGCTAGATGAAGAATCATCTTTGCTGTCAGATTTCTTAGTTTTCTTGTCAATCACAAACTCATAAGCTTTCAGTTCAGAGAAAACTTGTTGATATGGCATGGAATCAATATTTTTGGTGTTTTCAATCACCACAGCATGTATATCCCATTTCTTAGATAATCCTCTAAGAATTTTCAGTGCCACTTCTCTCTGTGGGTATCTTTTCCCAAGAGCACTCAGATCATTCATGATGCTAGTGAATCTGACCTCAAGTTTGTCATTGGATTCACTATCTTCCATTTCAAAGCTATCAAACTTTCCAATAGCAACATAAAGTTTGTTTTCCTTAATATGATCTGTTCCTTGACACATAACAACAAGTGTGTCCCATATTTCTTTTGCAGTTTCACAGTGAGAAATCATCCCCATAACACCATCATCAATAGTGCTATACAAAGTATCTTTAACAATGTAGTCTAGATTGACTAACTTTCTCTCATCAGGAGTAAGTTGATCATCAGGCTTCGGAAATTCATCTCTGGGATCATTCCTCTCAGTATCAGTGATTCTGGGATTCACAACAGTAAATTTGAATGGTCCTTCAGAAACCACTCTCCACATTCTTTCATGTTTTGAATACAGATGAGCCTGCATTCTCAATCTCCATAGGTCATAGCTCTCAACAGAGACCATGGGAAGTTTCTTAGAAGGCATGATGACTGAGCCTTGTAAGATATCAGCAAACAAATCTATTCAGTAGACCACCAAAGTCTTTCAGCAAAATAGACTATGGCTACCAAAGCAAGTGGTCAAAATGAACCACTGCTCTGATACCACTTGTTGGTCCCGGTGCTAACGAGTCTCACACGTGTATGGGGGGGGAATACACGTGTTCAGTGATTTTTAAAACTTTTCTTTCACTGAGGTCAGATGGGTCAACTTATCCTGATGATTTTGCCCTGAGAAGCACGGATTGCCCTGAGTCAAAGTCTACTGAGACAATGATCCTGAGCTGCTTTCAGAAGCTTCAGATTAGCCCAACTGAGCCTGAGTTTATCAGAGATCCTGAGGCGCTTGGATCAGATAATTATCTTACTGAACCCTCAGTAGAGTTAGTTCAGTTTGGTAACTATCTGTTCTAGCTACTCAAGTGTGCGTAATGGTTGGCCCTAAGTTTATACTCGTTTTAGCTTTGCTAAAAACCTTCCCTTCAATAAAACAGTGATTAAGGCTGTGATCAATTTGATGCAAGTTCAGTGGATTGGTTCCAACTGAATATCAGTGAACTATGCTTTCAGTGAAAAACATGCAACATATAATAATGCAGTACAGAAAGCAAAACAACACAACAATTATAGTGGTTCAGAGACTCAAGCTCCTACGTCCACTCTCTCTGATCTTCAGAGAAATTCCTTAACCACTTCCTAAAGCTTTCTGGCTAACTCACTGTAGCTTACTCACTTTTCTACCTGACTCACTGCAGCTTACTAACTCAAACACACACAAGTGTTCAGACTACCACAAGTAGCTTACTAACTTCTTCTCTAGAGTTTTCTGGCTAACTCACTGTAGCTTACTAAATCTTTACAACTCTAACTCACCAACAAAACACACACAAACTACCTTAACAAAGGGTTTGGGTTTTGGGTTGGTTTCCGACTAAGGTGTGATATCCTTTACAATAAGAATTAATGCAAAGGCTAGGATATCTCTTCTAAGCTTTGGATATATCTATCACTCTAGGCTTAGGATAGTGAGCTCTCTCCAATGTGAAACACTTGGGAAATTCTAGGGTTTTTCGAGTGCTTCAATTTTCAATAATACGAATGAGCTCTTGAGTTGCTTTGAAATTTCCCGTTTCCTCTCAATGTAAAGGGTCACTGGTATTTATAGGCAACTTCACCAAGGTCACTCTTTGAAAACTATCCATTGGAAGAGATAGCTTTATGAGTTTCCTCTTATGGTGTTTGAAAAACGGCTATTTTTAGGGTTTGAATACTCCCTTGCATGTTTTAGGAAATATGCAGTCATGTAGCCAATCACCAATTTTTGCAGTCTGGAACTTATTACTACTGAAATGATTCAGGGTCCTGTCGCTTTCGATTGTCGAGAAAATCTGATGTTGTCTTCCTCTCGATTGGTTCTTGTCTTGATGAATGTAGACAAACGAAAAGCTTGACTTTTTTTGTCAATCTCTCCGAATGAGACAACCTTAAACAACACTTAGACTTAGTTCCTTTTGTCCGCATATGAATGTTTTGGGCAATATCTACTTTTTCGAATATTTGCGTTTTTTCTCGATTTTTTGTAGTCTTGAGATAGATTATATTCGATTGCCTCCGAACATTGGGTTATATCGAGTATTGGTATCTTCTTGAGTCTTCGAGAATCACTTGGGTTTTCAATATCTTACGTGTCTTGGTGTCTTGATGACATACTGAGTTCTTCAATGTCTTGATGACATCCGAGTCTTCAATGTCTTGATGACATACCGAGTCTTGATGTCTTGATTATTTCATCGAGTCTTTAGTGTCTTCGATTTTATCGAGTCTTGATGTCTTCAAAGAACTTCATTGAGTCTTCATTGTCTTCAGTGACATACTGAGTCTTCAGTGTCTTCAAAGAAACTTCATCGAGTCTTCATTGTCTTGATGACATCTTTGAATCTTCAGTATCTTCAGTGTCTTCAAAATCTAACCTGATCTATATCTGCTGACTATACATGGTGCAGATAACTTCCTGAATAATCTATACTGAAACCTTACTCAGTCTATCAAGATTATCCTGAACATGTCATACTCAGGGTTTTTTGGGATCTAATCAAAACTTCTTTATTAAATTCATCTCCCAACAATTTCCCCTTTTTGATGATGCCAAAACCATCTTGTTACATTTAAGAAAACTTAACCTATCCTCAGGTTTCAGTTTATCTATTACAACCAAAATGGTATTTCTCCAATCAAGCTCTTTAACAATCTGGCATATCAAGACATGTAAAAAGATAATGAGATATTACCTTTGATCATAAAGATAAAATTTCATTGATGTAGGATAAGAGTTACAGATTACAATGAAAAAAAAAAATAGAAGTACAAAGTCTTCAGTCTTCTTCCACTTCATCCTCTGTCACTTCCAGGTTGAACATCCCGTAGTATCTCTTCTTCAGTTCATCTCTTGCCTTGATGATTTCAGGGTTGTTTCCTGTTAGGCCTAGCTGGATGGTATACTGAGCTATTTCCTGAGAAATGGCTGCCTCATTTACATAGCCATTCTCAAACCTAGGAGCTGGGTACATTTATGGACCAGGAGCTACTATCTGAGTGTTTCCTTCATCTGCCAAGTTGATCCAACTTTGCAGGTACTTAGGATAGAATGTTAGTAAGTACTCAATAAAGGCTTCATTCTTATCCGAGCTACTCCCCCTCCATTCTCTTAGAATCTCATAATAGAACTAGAAGGTTCTCTTGATCTCTTCCCATGCATCATTGAACTCTATAGGCATCCACTTGTCAATGTGCGGCCACTTCTGAGTCTTTTCTGTACCTCTCCTTTTGCTTAGAAACTTTTTGAATCCACCTCTTCTTTTCTGTTCTTCTTCTTTCTTCTTTCTGATCAGAGGAGCACCAGATACTGAAGCAACAGTTCTTTTCTCCTTTTCAATCTGCAGGGCCTTTAGAGTCTTCTTGGTATCAAAAGTCTCTGATTGAGCTTCAGTTTCCTTTTCTGGTCCTTCATCTGATTCTTCAAAATCCATAATCAGCTTCCTCTGAGTAGGTTTAGCTACCTTTGCTCTTTTCTTCTTTTCTTCTTTTCTTCAAAATATAACCTGATCTATATCTGCTGACTATACATGGTGCAGATAACTTCCTGAACAATCTATCTTTCAAACCCCATTTCGGTCTATCAAGATTATCCTGAACATGTCATACTCAGGGTTTTTTGGGATCTAATCAAAACTTCTTTATTAAATTCATCTCCCAACACATGCTCTTCTTCAGCTTCCTGTTCTCCAATGTTCTTGACAGCCTGAGCCAATACCTGAAGAGGTGACTTCATTCCCACCTGAGCCTCAGACTGAGTTTCCTCGGACTCAGCTTCATAGGCCTCCTTCTCAGCAATTGTCTGAAGTTTTTTCCTCTTCTGAGGTGCCAAAGTTTTCGTTTTCAGCTTCTCTACTGCCTCTCTTTTCAGCTTTAGAAGGATTTTTCCTCTTTCTTGCCTTTCTTCAACTGAGCTGAACTCAGCAGCTTACTAACTATCTTCTAAGAGCTTTCAGGCTGAACTACGACATCTTACTAACTCAAACACACACAAGCTTTCAGACTGTCTCAAACAGCTTACTAACTTCTTCTCTAGAGTTTTCAGGCTGAACTCAACTGCAGCTTACTAACTCTTTACAACTTCCACTCTCCAACAATCACACACTCAAACTACCTAACAATAGGGTTTGAGTTTGGTTGATTTCCAACTAAGGTGAGATATCATTTTACAATAAGAATAGATTCAAAGGCCAGGATATCTCTTACTAAGCTTTGGATACTTTAACAATTCTAGGATTAGTAGATGAGCTCTCTTCAATGTGAAACACTTGGGAAATCTTAGGTTTTTCGAGTGCTTCAAATGCAAGAATACAAATGAGCTCTGGAGTTGCTTGATTTCCCGTAACCTTGCAATGGTGAAGATCACTGGTTTTTATAGGCAACTCACCAAGGTCACTCTTGAAAAACTATCCGTTGGAGGAGATAGTATCAAGGTTTTCCTTATTTGGTTAGTGATGAACGACTATTTTAGGCTTTGAACACTCCCTTGCATGGTTTGGGTAACAAGTAACCAGTGCAGCCAATCACCAACTTTTTGCAGTCTGGAACTTAGTACATCTGACAATTCAGTGCCACGTTGCTTTCTTTGTCAGTGAAGTACAGTGTTGTCTCTCTCTGATTGGTTCTTGTCTTCAGTGATTTGGAGACAAACAAAACGGCTCTTTTTAGGTCAATCTCTCTGAATGAGACAACCTTAAACAACACTTAGTTATAGTTCCTTTTGTCTGCAATTGAATATTTGAACAACATTTATTTCTCATAAATGTGTATAACTTCTTCAGTCTTTATGTCTTTAGGTAGATAGTCTTCAGAGTTATCTGAGTCTTCAGTGTCTTCTGAGTATTCAGTGTTGTAGGTCCCGAATGGGTTTCGTGAGGGCAGAAGTCTAGAGGGGAGGGGTGAATAGACTTATGAAAAACTTTTTCGTGCAGATCAGGTGTGATTGCAGTTTGCCTGATCAGAGTGCAGGTGAATCAGTTTGGACTGATATCCAACTTACTGATCGCCTGAGGGCAGATCAGTTCGGTATCTATCAGTTTAACTGATTGTGCGGAAGCTAGTTTATACCCGTGTGAAAAACCAGTTTATAACAAATCAGATTCAATCAGATGACTATGGAGTCAATCTGATCAGATCAGTAGCTTGGTGCTAGCTGATCCTAACTCAGAATATGTATGCAGATTTAATCAAGTTGTGTGCAATAGTGTGAAGCAGTTAATCAAACAGGTAAATGCACACAAGATTTATAGTGGTTCGGACAACCAGTCCTACGTCCACTCTTCCCTATTACAAGGGGCACCAACTTAACCGACTTAACCAACTGGACTTAGATTATTGTGTTAGTCCAACACATTACACCTATAGATATTTATAGAGTTCTCACTCAACCGATCCCAGAAATCAGAACTAGAAACCCTAGTCTGAAATCTTGCTAAACAAACTTAACCTAACTTTGGGTTTTGGGTAAGATTTGTTGTTTGTTCCAACTTTGAAATCTTTCCTAGTATTTAAGTAGCCTAACAGCTAGAGGATAAGATTTCTGTGCTAAGAACTATGGGATGAACACTTAGAAAAATAATCTTCAAGGTTGTGTTCTTCGTGCGGAAATTTGGCTAGAGTATGAGCTTCTTGATAATTTCCGTATCTCACTCTGAAGAGTAATCCCATATTTATAGACCTCGAAATCAAAGAGCCGTTGGAGAGCAATTTGAATTTCCGGCTATATTTGGTAGGTTTGCAGGATTTGATGTGACGTGCTTCCAGGAACGGCATGGCCGAAAGCGTGTATGTAGTTTTTCTAGTCATTTGACTATGTAGCGCCGAAATCCGCAGTGTCAGCTCAGGTCATACGTGTCTTGTTCTTATTAGTTAACAAGTACAGCATGTCAGAGTTTGTTCACCAACTAAAGTTGACATTCTTCTTGTTCAGATCAACAATGTATGACTTGGTGAAACATTAGTTGACACCTGGTGTGAGCTGACCTGATCAGTTACAACTGATCAGTCTACCTGATAGAGTCTTCTGATGCCAGTTGTCTTAGCTTCAACTAGCAGACTCGACTGATGTAGGTCTTCTGGTCTGGATCTTGATCTTCTGGTAGTCTTCTGATCTTCAGGTCTTCTGAGCTATTGGCTTCATGTCTTCACCTGATCATCTGATTAACTGATCATTCGACTAACTGACCTGACATATACATATTGAGTTCCCCCTCAATATGTGACCTACCTTATACATCAGCTGTCTATACATTTCAGCTGGTCATCCTAACCTGATTCTAAGACATCAGTCAGCTAACAGGTCTGACCTGGTCCTATTACAAACTATTTTGGAACTTCCATCAAAACTAAATACAAATTTCCCAACAATTTCCCCCTTTTTGATGGAACCAAAACATATAATCAGAAAAACAAATAACCATGCGAAATGTAAAAACATAAAAAACAGAAATCAGAAGACAATGAGATGTTGTCTTAAGATCAGAAAGGTAACTTGTTTTACATATAAGATATGACGATTACATACAAATTTTACCTTTCACCTGATCTAAGACATCTCTGATTCCTTCAATAAGCAAACTTCTGAAAACTTTCTGGAATGTTGAAAATCTTGTACATTCTCTGCAGCAAGGTCTCCAATCTTTCACTCTCAATAATGTCTCCTCTCTTAGCAAAATCATAGAAGAGTTTGTTTGAATCCAATTGGGTCAAGATAGTTATCAGCTCTGAGTGGTGGAATCATTGTCTGAAATTTGGGTGCAGAGGGAGTTAATGACATGATTTTTCCTTCATGCATCACCACTTTGAAGAATTTGGGATGTTTGATCTTCAACCAGTTTTGAAACTCAGCATCAAATTCAACCTGATCGGCATGTTCTGGTATCTTCTGAATAATGTAGACGTCGCTCAGCCAGTCGATTTTAATCCTTGTCCATTCAGGAAGCAAGTCTCGTCTGGCCACCAGAATGCTTTCAACTTCCGCAGGGAAGCTCTCTCTTCCCAATCTACTTCTTCTGCATCTGCTGCCATCTTAGATTTCCTTTTGACATATCTTCGGTCCAGACCGGCAGCTTCAGCAAGCTTCTTCTTCTTGATAGCTGCTTCAATGACCCCACGCCTCATCAGTTGTTCTTCTTTATCAGCATCTGATGTCTGCAACTGAGTCTGGGTCACGATTGGCTTCTTGATTTGCTTCTCAGCTTGCTTGCCTTTCCGCAGTTGTCTTTCTTCAGCAGTGTCTTCTTCTCTCTGCAGCTTCTTTGCCAACTCGAGACTTTTCGCCTGATCCTCCTGATCAAATCTTTTCTGTGCAGTTGATGAGAAGTCTTCAATCTTGTCCACCCTGGCAACAACTTCAGACAGGGCAGTCTTCTGCTTATTGATTTCTTTTCCCTGAGCCTCGATCTCCTTGCTGTGTTGATCCACGGATTGTTTTAGTTCAGCAGTAGGAGCGATCTCAGAATGGGTGACTTCAGAAGGAGTGGCATCAGACGGAGTGACCTTAGGTAAACCAGAATGGGTCACTTCTGGTAAATCAACAGTTACCATCTGCAACTGTTTTTCCTTCTGCATCTGTTTTTCTTTATCTTATCCTTTTCCCTTTTTGGTTGCATCTAAAAGGTGTGACAACTTGAGATTCAAGGCCTGAAACTGATGTGTTATCTCCTCCTTAAGTTCTTCCATAGCAAGAGGAGTGATCTGACCATTTGCAGAAGTAGTTGCAGTACCAAGGAACCTATTTAATCCAGATTCAATTACTTTCTTGGCCTGAGTAATAGATTGATCAAATCCTTTTCTGCTATTGTCCAGACACGAGTCAGTCCGTTCCAAGGATCCCCAGACACTTTCCAAGAGAACCTGCGTCTCTCCAAGCATATCAGTCTGGATCCTCATCTTGTCAGCAAGAGGGTCAATTCATTTTGTTACCGATTCGAGAATAGAATCGTGCATATTTGTGATCTTCTCGACTGTTAACTTCCTCTCACTGTCAACTAGGTTTGAGATCTAGTCAACAGTTAGCTTCCTCTCTTTGTCAATCAGGTTGCTCTGTGCTTCTTCAAATTTCTGCATCAGATTTGCATCAAGAGTCGTAAATTGTGTATCAACTGAATCTTTTACCCCATCTTGTATTGCTTTTACCCCATCTTTTATTCTCGCAGAAATCAGATCTAGGATATCAGCACTTAGCACAGTAGTCTGACCAGATGTTGAAACCTCGCCTGGCTGGGTCTCATCTGCAGCACCCATACCTGGTTCATCGGCAGGTTGCTCATACTCAGTATAAGCATAAGTATCATAACCTCTTTCTTCTTCTTCAGAAATACCCAGCTTCTGGTGCACCAGCCATCTGATATCAGCATCTGTAGCCAGTTTGGATACACCGGCATTCTGCTTCGCCTTCTTCTCCAGGTCAACAAAGTAACCAGACTCCAAGGCATTCATTAAAATTAGGAAGTCTTCAATATCCTTGAGTCTGATGTTCCTCCAGAAGACTATCTCCTCCATCTGCTGTCTGATCCCAATATGATCAATGAGTTCAGGAAAGTGCTCGTCGGATAGGCATTCATTGTCGTAGTAGAAAATACACCGTAGAGTGTTCTTGTACAGGTGATTCGAGGAGGGTCCTCTTGTTGAAGGGATTGTGAGACATGGAGACATACATGTCTTTGATCTCAGCAACATCTTGCTCCTCCTGAGCGAGTTCCAGAACAGGTGTTGGAACAAGTTCCTGAATGATTTCTTGAGCGGGTTCTGAGCGACTTCCAAACAAAGTGGATTTAACTTGTGAATATTCGAGGGAGGGGTGGAGGGTTTTACGGTTGTTGGTTGAAGGTTGATCGGGCTGTGGTTCTGATGTGGTTGAAGTTATTTTGGGAGAGGGTTCGAGAGGGAGAAGGGGTAAACGATTTCCCCGTGGAAGGTTCAGTTGAAGGTGGTTGTCTGGTTGATGGTTCGGGTGAGGGTGAAGTTTTTCTGGTTAAGGGTTCAGGTGAAGGTGATTTTGAAGACGAGGTGGGTGAAGTGGGGAAGTAGGTTGTTTCATGCCCTCACGAAAAAAAGAGAACTTATGTGAGTGAGTCGATGGTTTGAGAATCGACCGATTCTCTTCAAAGTTGTACATCGGCTCCACGGGTTTCCACCGAACGGGTTTTCCACGGCATTAACTCTCGACTGATTCTTGGGTTGATCTTCGCTGATTCCAGAATTTCAACATCACTTCCTTCATCTTGAAGACCTCCAGAAGGCATACCAACCTTCTTAGGCAGCATTGTAGTAAGTGTTTTCTGACGTTTCGCACCTGCATCAGAAGGCTTACTCACAACCTGCTTCCTATTTCTCGTTCCTCTCTTAGATGGAGCTTTGCCGTCAGGATTTTTAGGCTTCGGTACATATGGTGTTCATCATCAGATAATCCAGATAGTGCCTCATCCTTGTAAAGCAAGGCTTTGAATTTCTCCACATATTGCTTCCGCCCATTTTGTGACCAAGGATAGTCACTGGGAAGCTTATCAGCCAGAATTATAGACACCTTGTGAATATTACTGATATTCTTGGTCAGCTTCACTCAATTTTCTTCATCTGTGGCAAACTTATTAGTTTCCTGCAGCAAACGATGCTTGAATAACCCCATCCAGTTCATATCTGGGGCCTTCTCAATGATTGCGGCCATAACATGCTGCTTTTGCTGGGTTAGAGCATCTGGGCTGAAAGAGATCCCAAGAATGACTTTCGAGACAATTTCAAAAAGCAGTCTATACTTCCTTCGTAGGTAGGGAACTTTGACATGTGTGAGCTGATTGATGTTCCCAGGTCTCAACAACACTTTCTGCAGATACTCCTTATCTGACATTCCAGCAGTGAACTCATCAGGGTATTTCTTGCCCATTTGAAGACCAAAGATTCTTCTGAGATCATCGTTGGAGACATCGATCCTGGTCCTTCCAACGGATGAGAATAGTTCTTTGTTGTCCGTCTCCTTTAGTCTTCTCAACAATTCCAATGATTCAAACATATGGACAGTTTCCTGATGGGGATAGCAAAATTGATCAAGTCCACAGGCTCTTAAGCATTCGAGTATCTCCCTTGATTTTGGATCATTTGTGGTATTGAAAATGACATACTTTTCATCAATGACATTTTTGAGCATAGAGGCATAGTCACAAGTTTCCGATAGCACTATTGACGATTCCATTTTCTGAAATCATAAACAAGCATACAAAGTGAGTGCTATGTGAAACAACATAATCAATCACACATTGTTATTCATAAAAGAGTAATTTTGCGAATTAATACACATGAATATCTATCCCCAATATGCATATAGTTTATGATGTATATAGAAATGACAATGACTGATTTAAATTCCATTTGATCATGATTAACAGTAATACACACAATTTCTATACACTGATCATTATATGCTATTAAAAAAATAACAAGATGAGTAAGTTACCAGAAAAGCGATATGAGAGTTTTGGAAGATAGATTAATCGCTTGAATATTTTGAATGTTTGAGAGAATTTTCTGGAACTGAAATTTGCGGTTTTAGAAAGTATGAAATGTGAAAGGTTTTCAGAGAAAAGGTATTTAGGGGTTTAAAAGATGGGAGGGAAACATTTTGCACGATTATTTTTTAAGGTACTTGAGTGTCCTTGATTTAAGTGGACGGTCAAGATTAAAGTGGTTGAAGAGTAATTCAATCGTGCGGTTAAGGTTTTAAACGGCAAACTTTTGGACTTGAAGGTTCGAAAAAAAATACATTTAATACACAAGCCCCGCGTCCGCATTTAATGTTTGCAGGCATGACATCATAAAGTAATGTGAACAGTAATAGCTAACATAGAATAGGTATGAAGATAAATCAGAAAACGTATCTGACTGACTGATATTGTAATCAGTCAGTTACCACTATTGATCTTATCTGGTTGACCTGATTACTGTTGACCTTACTGATGGTTGCCTAAACCATAGTATTTCCCAACAATGTCCCAAGCTGATCAGGTGACATTCCCTTTTCAACCGTTATCTCTGAACAACTCTTTGACTGATCCTTTCTGATCAGTTGAGATACCATATCCAACTGATCCTTCTTATCTGATCAGTTTTCTTCGGATCCATCCTGATCCACTCTTGACCTAGGTCAAGTCTTGGAATGTGCGCTCCTGCCAGAACTTAGTTCTTGAGGAGTCAAAGAGTCGTCTGGATTCCCTAAGTAGGCGTGATTTGAAACTTCGTATGATGGTATGGATACGTTGTGATAATTCACACCGTCAACTCATCCAACCATCAGTCGCGTGTTTCTTACGCGCTGTCCTTGCGGTGCAAATTTCTCCTAAGGGTCTTGAGAAAATAAATTTGCACCTATACCCCTGCTTTTCTTCTATAAATAGATCTGGGGTTTTAGGCAAACAACACAACATAAACCATTCATCTTCTTTATTTAGCTTATACTCCATGTTTTTCGATGAACCCTTATTTCCGGTGAAACTTCCGGCAAAAACCTTTAACCCTTCTCAAATGATTTTAGCTTCTCAAATCAACCATGTGTGTCCCTTATTACTGCTTTCGTCGTCATTGAAGATTACACATACAATTATTGCCAAGCTTCTCTACCACCGAGGCGGCGGATCTGCTATAGCAAATGAGAAGACACTTCTCCTAACCGTATGCACCTTGTGTGCCTATCGAGATGACGGAATTAGCATCAACAGACTCAGTCTGATACAAAACATGAGTTTGGTATCCGATTTTGATCAGACAACAGCTGATCATAGTATATCAAACTCAATATTTGCATGTGACACTTGTGGCCATATGGTCTTTGGACCACATCTTTGGCACTTGTGTCCCATTTAACAGCTGGAGAGCCCATTGATTTTAGGAATAGGGGCTCCTGGCTTAGAAATCCTTCAATGCCGCTCTCGCTCCTCACTCCGAAGCTCTGAGGGTGGCTTAGGATTATTTCAAAGCCTCTCACACCCCTTTTTGGGTTGGGGAAAATGGGAGCATCAGGCTCTAAAATCTTTAAAGCCTCTCTCCCCCCTTTCTAGGGTTAGGCTTAGGGTTTATGGTTTAAGGTTTATGTCTTGACCTCCGGGTCCTTTTTGCACTTCAGAACTTGTAATGTAAATCTGACCTCTGGGTCCTCATCAATGAAAAGTTCTATTATTTCATTGTTGTGTTGTTTCTACTTACTCATGCGATTTGTAGCCTTAAACTTATACAACTTGCTTGTTGAACATAGCTTAATCGACTTACAAAGTATAACCTTCCAATCTGATCAGTTCCCCCTTAATCTGATATGTCTTAATCGATCGGTTCTTATGCGAATCGATAAAGTCTTTTCTTATCGGTTCCTTGATCGATCTTACGATCGATTGAGATTCCTAACTCAACCGATTCTTCTTAACTTTGGTTGGTCTCTTAACTAACGGTTTCGAGACCGATCCACCAAACATTTCTGGTGCACTTTCTCCGAGATCCAGAAGCCCTAGCTCATTGCATAATTCTCTGAATCTGATCTCAACTAGTGGCTTGGTTAAAATATCAGCTTTTTGTTTATCAGTATGGATCTTTTTCATTATGATATTCTTCTTTTCAACATGATCTCTTATAAAATGATGTCTGACATCCACATGCTTGCATCTTGTATGTAGAACAGGATTCTGAGTGATTGCAATAGACTATCATTTGTCACGAGAATATAGTAATGCGTTCTTAGCTACAATGTTGTAATCCTCATTTCCGACTTAGCGAGGAAATTTGGGAACAAAATAACTTCTGCTGACCATATATTACGCCCGGTAGTAGATGTCAGAATCGATGTCTGCTTCTTTGAAAACCAAGAGATCAGTTTACTACCTAAAAACTGACATGTACCTGAGGTTGACTTCCTATCAATTCTGCAACCTCTGTAATCAGAATCAGAATACCCACTAAGCTCTAGATTATCATCTGATGGGTAAAATAAACCAAGGTTTACTTTTCCCCTTCAAATACTTAAGAATCGCTTAGGCTTCTTCCGGTGGCTTTGCATTGGATTTGCGAAATCCGCACATACACCTCTTTGCAAAAGTGATATCCGGTCTTTTGGCGTCGGTATAGTAAAGATCCAATGAGAGCCCTATATTCTTTTCGATTAGTTTTCGCCATCCTCATCGGATCCATCTTGAATCCGGTCATCATAGGAATTTTCGGCTTCCTACGGTTTTGAACTCCAAACTTAGCCAATAAACTCCTAGTGTACTTCACTGGAGATGAATATCCCTTACGTATTTTGCTTAACTTGTAAGCCGAGAAAGTAACTCATCGACCCATCATGGACATCTCGAACTTCCTTGCATCACTTGTGAATTTTTTCACATAAACTCTTGTTGGGAGATCTGAAGATGATGTCGTCCACATAAATCTGAACCATCAGAATATCTTCTCCATCTTCTATTCTGAATAAGGTTTTGTCCACTATTCCTTTAGTGAAACCACTGTCTATCAAGAACTGAGAGAGTGTATCATACCAAGCTCGAGGAGCTTGTTTCAGGCCATAAAGAGCTTTTCTTAAACGGTACACCTGGTCGACTTTTTTCAAAGCCTGGAGGTTGTTCAACATAAACTTCCTCAGCTAGTACCCCGTTTAAGAATGCACTCTTTACATCCATCTGATACACAATAAACCCTCTGTGAGTAGCATATGCCAAAAACAATCGAATGGCTTCCAGGCGAGCGACTGGTGCAAAGGTCTCATCATAATCAATTCCTTCTGATTGTGAATACCCCTTAGCAACAAGTCTTGCCTTATTTCGGTTATGACATTATTCTCATCTCTCTTGTTCTTGAATACCCACTTTGTGCCAATCACATCTTGATGGGTTGGTGCGTCCACCGATTTCAAAACGATTCCTTTCAAAACTGTTCGATTCTTCTTGCATGGCTAGAATCCGATTTGCATCTTGTAGAGCTTCCTCTACTTGGTTGGTTCCTTCAAAGACAGATAACAACAATACATGGCGCTTTCACCAATCTGATGTCTAGTTTTGACTCTATCAGATGGGTCTCCGATGATCAGATCAGTTGGATGACCGGTTACCCGTGTCCTTCTTTTTTTCGATTTGCATCCGTTTTGGAGAACATCATCCTCTTCCCGATAGTAGTTCATTACTAGTGATTG
The DNA here is from genome assembly GCA_037126765.1 of Stenogyne calaminthoides. Lineage (NCBI taxonomy): Eukaryota > Viridiplantae > Streptophyta > Magnoliopsida > Lamiales > Lamiaceae > Stenogyne > Stenogyne calaminthoides. Next base: position 14,519,132 of record JBBCBC010000010.1, read on the forward strand.
AGAGTGGTGCGCGAATTATGATCCACTTGACATGGACAAGTCTCGGTGATGTTGGACTCATCATGTGTCGATGTGTACGTCGTAGGAACTTCAGTGTTCCCCCGAACCGATGGTTCAATTGATACTATCTCAATTTATGCGAACTTCTTTATTGACGGTTATGCGTACCTTAGGGTCCGATTGACTGGTGAATCGAGAAGATCTGGAATATACAATTTTCGTGTTCTGATCCTTTTTCCTTAATACTTAGCTGATCCATTTTCTGTGCATCAGTGCTCGGTTGATCTGGTACTTCTTGTTACGGGCGATTTCTCTTGTTCGGAAGATGTTTCATCAAAGATCACATGAGGTGTTTCTTCCACAACTAGGGTTCTTTGTTGTAAACCCCGAAAAGCCTTCTTTGGATGAGGAATATCCTAAGAATATACCCTCATCGACTTGGCCTCAAAAGTCTTCAACCCGACTCTTCCCATTGTTGTGTATGAAACACTTTGCACCCAAAAACATGGAAGTAAGAAACACGAGGTCTTCGCCCTTCCACAGTTCATAGGGTGTTTTGTAGTGAGCCTTAGTCGAGAACATCCATTACGAGTGTGGCATGCAAGATTGATGGCTTCGCTTGAAAACGGCTTGGTGTTGCATGTTCAGCTAACATAGTGCGAGCAACTTCCTTGAGTATTCTGTTTCTCCGTTCTACTACACCATTATGTTGTGGCATTCTTGCAGCTGATGTCTCATGCTGTATACCAAACTTAGTGCAAAAATCAGTAATAAAAGAGTTCAGAAATTCTGTACCTTTATCCGATCCGATTTTCACTATATCTTGACACCCCTTTTCGTTTTGTAGTTTCTTGAGCATTTCGGTATCTTTGTTGTTGTCTCATTCTTCTTATACAAGAATACAACCTGTAAACTTGGAATAATCATCCACGATTACGAGTATATTTCGTCCACGAGAGACCGACCGTAAGCTGGTCCAAATAAATTCATATGGAGCAATTGCAATACTCTGCTGGATGCTGGTCGAGGGATACAATTGAATGAGGCTTTAACCTGTTTTCCCTTCTGACATGCGACACATGTCTGATCCTTAGAGAATACCTCATTCGGAAGTCCCTCAACCAAAGACATCCTTGCTATCTTGTTAAGAGTTTTAAAGTTCAGATGACTCATTCTTTTGTGCCAGAGCCAACTGCTACTTTTGGAACTCTTAACAATCAGGCATGCATTTCTTGGACAATTGTTCCAATCTGCTGTATAAATCGTACCTTTCCTTGAACCAGTTAACAAGATCTGTTGAGTAGCTCGATTCCTTATAGTACACTGATCAGTCGAGAACTCAACACTAAATCCGTTGTCGCAGAATTGTGAAACTGATAACAGGTTATGCTTTAAACCTTCGACATTCGAGACTCCAGTAACATGTACATCATCATTCTCTAAGGTTCTGAATCCTCTGGTAAAACCAAAGTTATCATCACCAAAGAGTACACGTGGGCCTTCTTGTTCTGTGTAAGAGCTAAGGAGATGTTTGCTTCCAGTCATGTGCCTTGAACATCTACTATCGATGTACCAGATAGTTGCTTGTACACCTCCTTTGTTGGCCAAACCCACGCGAACCTGCAATCAAGTCAGGCTTTAGGTACCCCTTTTGGATTGGGTCCTGAGGGGTTAGAGTTGGTTTTAGGGATCCATACAAACAGGGTACTTCTATAGTAATCAGATAGATCAGAAGACCTGATTTATCTCCCATAAACATCTACATAATCATACATCTATTCATATGCATTCTGATCAGTATGATTATTTGTGTGAGCCTTGAGTGAATCAGAAGACTTGGGATTTTTCCTTGCAGTTTGTCTTCTTTTAACCCAGTGGGGCTCAGGTGCAGCAGCCCTAGGTTTCTGATTGTAAAGGTAGGTACGACTGCTACCATTAAAAGATTCATATCTTTTTGGCATAAATGGTCTTAGCAGTTTACCTTTAGCTTGCTTGTTAGGCAGCTGACCCTGATTAGGTTTCAGATTAGATTTCCCTTTGACGGGTTGTCTTTTTTGATACCTAATCTGCTGATCAGGTTGAGGTCTCTTCAGAAGAACTGGGTTCTTCTGTTGATTCCTCGGCTGATGCTTAATCAGTTGGGGTCCATTTATGTTCCCTTTGTGATTTGGCACTTGCCTTACTTGTTCAGCAGGTCTCTTTCCCATATCAGATACATATTTTGCTTTATGTGTATCTATATCAGAAACTCGTTTGATTACACCTTTTTGAAGTGAACCAGACGGGGCTTTTGAGGATGTAGAAGGGTTTTCATACCCAATTCCCTTATTATTAGTTGTTGTTCGAAAATAGTTGTTCATATCCTGAACGGTTTTCGAAGATTTCGTGAAAACCTGTATTTTCTTACGTAAACTATCCTCAGTTAATTTCAGACTCTCGTGTAGTCGGAAGAGTTCATCAAACTTAGCTTGTAAGATTTTAAAATCATCAGCTTGTTGTTTATTAATAGCTAGCTATTCCTTAATCTGCTTCTCCTGATCAGAAGAATTAACTTTCAGAACTTTCAGTTCTTCAGTTATCTTCTGAGCAACTTCAGCTGATTTTAGTTCAGCTGCTTTACTGACAGCATTTTCCTTAACAAGCTGAGTATTTTTAATCCTTAGCTTATCGTTTTTGGCTTCCACTATCGTATAAGTGTCTACTGCGTTAGAGAGATCATCAAGCAATTGCTCAGAATAGAGCTGCAAGTCAATCTCTCCAGCAGGTGTGCTAATTATAGCTGATGTGGAAATTGAAAGAGCAGAAGGTTAGAGGTTACCTCAGATTGGTCTTCCTCCTTAGCCATCAGACAGATTTCATCATCAGAAGAGAATATCAGATCATCGTAGTGGTAGAAATCGTCAATGTTGCTTATCAGACAAAAGTCCTCTACTGATGAGTAGCCAAAATCCTCAGAAGGCAGATAAGAATCATCAATTTCTGATGTATCAGCAACCATGGCTTTCCTGTCTCTATAGCGTTTCTCTCTTCTGTTCCGCTTCTCTTCTCTTTCTTTTGGAGTCAGGTCTGGGCAATCTGCGCTGTAATGACCTGGTTTCTCACAATTGAAACACGCTCCACGATCCACGGAACTTCTTCTGCCAGGTGAGTCATTCAGTCTGTAGAATCTGTCAGGTGACTTACCTGTCTGATTGTAATCAGAATTTCTTCTCTCAGATCTGTTGTCTCTTCTTTCATCAGACCGATCATCTATTTTCTTATCTTCTCTGCGATCCTTTATGTGATCATCTCTTCGGTCATCAGATCTGGTCCTTTCTGGAGATCTGTCAGCTGACCTCCTATCTCTTCCTCTGTTGTTTTGATAATCCCTATAAAATATGTGATACTTACCAAGTTGAATGTTAGATTTTTCAAGTTTTCTGGTTAGCAAAGCAATCTGTTCAGTTTGGCTTATAATATTTCAAACAGGTTCAGTAGACTTTGAGTTGCTACTGGCTGCTTTGAATGCAACTGATTTTGATGTGGCAGGTGTGGCTTCAGCAGGCGACTCGTCTTGTTCTTCTTGCCCTCTTTCGATCAGATCGAACTCATGGGCTTTAAGACTCAGGAACAGGTTGCTTGGCTTCATCTTGGCAATATCTTGACAATCCTTTATTATAGTGACTTTCATATCCCACTTCTTGGTTAGAGATCTCAAGATCTTGTAATTGATGTCTTTATCTGACATTTCTCATCCAAGTTCCCATAACTTGTTGACTGACATGGTGATTCTTCCATCGAGCTCATTGATGGTTTCATTTGATAGCATCTTAAGTTTCTCGAATTTCACCAGTTCAGCTTGCAGTCTGCTATCTTTAATCAGATCATTTCCTTCACACATTTCAGCAAGTGTATTCCACATCTGTTTGGCTGTCTTGAGATACTTTATCTTTTCTCTGGTTATCTTGTCCATGGTCTTCATGATTATGTGCCTGGCTATCGTATCCAGAGTGTACAGCTTTCTCTCTTCAGCATCCATCAGGGCAGGACTCTTTCTGACAAGACTTCCAACTGCAAATTCTGGATCACCTCCAACAGCTGGGTTGTCATGATAGATGATGATGGGTCCTCGTTCAAGAACTTCCATCACCCTGTTGCTTATTGATCCCAGATGGTTGCTCATGTATATCGTCCAGTCTGCATACTCATCAATGGAAAATTTAGGTAAATCATGATACATACCCGAAGTATTATCCATGCTGATAGTGAGTTTGAAGAAGAATGAGATTTGAAAAAGGTTTTTCAAGATCAGTTCAAGTGACCACAAAGGTTCTTCCTCAAGAACCGATGATATTCAAAGCCAGTGGTCTGTAGAACCACTGCTCTGATACCACTTGTAGGTCCCGAACGAGTTTCGTGAGGGCAGAAGTCTAGAGGGGAGGGGTGAATAGACTTCTGAAAAACTTTTTCGTGCAGATCAGGTGTGATTGCAGTTTGCCTGATCAGAGTGCAGGTGAATCAGTTCGGACTGATATCCAACTTACTGATCGCCTGAGGGCAGATCAGTTCGGTATCTATCAGTTTAACTGATTGTGCGGAAGCTAGTTTATACCCGTGTGAAAAACCAGTTTATAACAAATCAGATTCAATCAGATGACTATGGAGTCAATCTGATCAGATCAGTAGTTTGGTGTTAGCTGATCCTAACTCAGAATATGTATGCAGATTTAATCAAGTTGTGTGCAATAGTGTGAAGCAGTTAATCAAACAGGTAAATGCACACAAGATTTATAGTGGTTCGGACAACCAGTCCTACGTCCACTCTTCCCTATTACAAGGGGCACCAACTTAACCGACTTAACCAACTGGACTTAGATTATTGTGTTAGTCCAACACATTACACCAACAAATATTTATAGAGTTCTCACTCAACCGATCCCAGAAATCAGAACTAGAAACCCTAGTCTGAAATCTTGCTAAACAAACTTAACCTAACTTTGGGTTTTGGGTAAGATTTGTTGTTTGTTCCAACTTTGAAATCTTTCCTAGTATTTAAGTAGCCTAACAGCTAGAGGATAAGATTTCTGTGCTAAGAACTATGGGATGAACACTTAGAAAAATAATCTTCAAGGTTGTGTTCTTCGTGCGGAAATTTGGCTAGAGTATGAGCTTCTTGATAATTTTCGTATCTCACTCTGAAGAGTAATCCCATATTTATAGACCTCGAAATCAAAAAGCCGTTGGAGAGCAATTTGAATTTCCAGCTATATTTGGTAGGTTTGCAGGATTTGATGTGACGTGCTTCCAGGAACGGCATGGCCGAAAGCGTGTATGTCATTTTTCTAGCCGTTTGACTATGCAGCGCCGAAATCTGCAGTGTTAGCTCAGGTCATACGTGTCTTGTTCTTATTGGTTAACAAGTACAACATGTCAGAGTTTGTTCACCAACTAAAGTTGACATTCTTCATGTTCAGATCAACAATGTATGACTTGGTGAAACATTAGTTGACACCTGGTGTGCGCTGACCTGATTAGTTACAACTGATCAGTCTACCTGATAGAGTCTTCTGATGCCAGTTGTCTTAGCTTCAACTAGCAGACTCGACTGATGTAGGTCTTCTGGTCTGGATCTTGATCTTCTGGTAGTCTTCTGATCTTCAGGTCTTCTGAGCTATTGGCTTCATGTCTTCACCTGATCATCTGATTAACTGATCATTCGACTAACTGACCTGACCTATACATATTGAGTTCCCCCTCAATATGTGACCTACCTTATACATCAGCTGTCTATACATTTCAGCTGGTCATCCTAACCTGATTCTAAGACATCAGTCAGCTAACAGGTCTGACTGGTCCTATTACAAACTGTTTTGGAACTTCCATCAAAACTAAATACAAATTTCCCAACAAGTATCTTCTGAGTCTTCAGTGTCATCTGAGTCTTCAGTGTCTTCTGAGTTTTCAGTGTCTTCTGAGTCTTCAGTTAATATATTTATCCAATACTAACCTGAGTAATATCTGCTGATTATACATGGTGCAGATATTTCCTGAACTATTCTATACTGAAACCTGACTATTTAGACTATCAAAATTATTTTGAACATGTCATACTCAGGGGTTTTAGGATCTAATCAAAATCTTTATTAAATTCATCTCCCAACAATAACTTTGGAAATTTGGCTCATTGCTATCTAACCGAGTTTGACTCCCGGCAAGCATTGAAAAAAAAATCCATAAAAAGTTAAATTTTTGTTATAAAATTATGTTTTAATAAAATAACAAAAAAAATTTATAGCACTATGTTATTGAAAACATATATAATTGCTATCTAACCAGGTTCAACTCCCAATAAATTTCACAAAATTTAATATTTTGAAAGTAAATTTTATTAGTATTTTATTTAATAATTAAGTTGTATTAAATTAAACAATAAGTGTTAGTTATAAAATTATTTTTTAAAGAAATAACAAAAAATGTTTATAGCACAACGTTATTTGAAATATATAAAATTGCTATCTAACCAGGTTCAACTCCCAACAAATTTCACAAAATTTAATGTTTTGAAAGTCAATTTTATTAGTATTTTATTTAATAATTAAGTTGTATTACATTAAGCAATAAGTGTTTGTAACACAATAACTTTGGATATTTGGCTCATTGCTATTGCTATTTAGCTAGGTTCGACTCCCGGCAAACACAAATTTTTAAATTTAAATGCAATGTAAAGAAATACTAGCACTTTATAAAATTATTTTTTTATATTCTTAAAGTTTATGTTTAGCAAAAAAGTCTACAAAAAATTAAATGACATGTAAAGAAATACTAGCACTTTATTAAATTAAGTTTTAAGAATTTATCCAAAAATAATGTTTGTAGCTCACAATGTTATTGGAATTTTGGGTAATTGCTATCAAACCTAGTTTAACTCCCGATAAACAGAATATTAATGTTAATAACTCTGAATATTTGTCTCATTGCTATCTAACCGCTTTCGACTCCAGGCAAACACAAACTTTAATAACTTTAAAGTTTATGTTTAAAAATAAAAAAATCCATAAGAATTTAAATGTTTGTCATAAAATTAAGATTTAAGAAACTAGCAAGAAGTGTTTATAGCATAATGTTATTGAAAATTTGGAAAATTGCTATCAGATTCACCTCTCAATAAACATAATATTTAATATTTTGAAAGTAAATTTTACTAACATTTTATTTAAAATTAAGTTGTAAGAATTTAAGCAACAAGTGTTTGTGGCACAATAACTTTGGATAATTGGCTCATTACTATTTAATCGGATTCTACTCTCGGCAAATACAAGTTTTAATATTTATAAATTTTATGTTTTAAAATAAAATTATAATCCATACAAATTTAAAATGTTATTTAAAAAAAGTAGTACTTTAAATTTTTTAAATTTTTTTAAAGTTTATGTTTTAAAAAAAAATCCATAAAATTTAAATTCTACATTAAGAAATACTAGCACTTTATAAAATTAAGTTTTAAGAATTTATCAAAAAGTATCTGTAACACAATGTTATTGGAATTTTGGGTAATTTCTATCTAACCAGGTTCAACTCCCGATAAACACAATATAAATTGTTTTGAAGGTTAATTTTACTGTAGGTCCCGAACGGATTTCGTGAGGTGGAAGTCTAGAGGGGAGGGGTTAATAGACTTCCAAAACTTTTTCGTGATCAGCGTGTAAGTCAGATAAGTGCTGATAGAGTGTGTGTGAGAATCAATACGATCTGATATCGAACTTACTGATTGCTGTGAAGCAAATCAGTTCGGTGTCTATCAGTTCAATTGATGTGCGGAAGCAAGTTTTAACCCGTGTAGAAAAACCTGTTTTGATAAATCAGATTCTAAGTATTCTGATTTAGATCAGATGACATCAGGTCAAACTGATCAGAACAGCTGCTTGGTGCAAAACTAATCTATACTTAAAATATGCATGTTCAGTTAAATATCAGGTGTGTGTAAAGTGTAAAACCGATAAACAACACAAGATTTATAGTGGTTCGGATAACTTGTCCTACGTTCACTCTTCCCAGTCCAGGGGCACTTACTACCAAACTAGACTTAGTTTAATGTGTTAGTCCAAACACCTTACAACAAATGTTTATGGAATTCTCACTCTACTTATCCCAGAAATCAAGACTAGAAACCCTAGCTTGAAATCTTGCTCACAAACTTAACCTAACATTCTGTTTGGGTAAAGATTTGTATGGTTTCCAACTGGAAATCTATCCTAGTATTTAAGTGGCCTAAAGCTAAAGGATAAGATTTCTTGCTAAGAACCTATGGGATGAACACATAGAGTATTTCTTGAGTTCTTGGTGTTCTTGCGGAAATTGCTTGATGAGTTTAAGCTTGAATATAATTTCTGTAATGTTAGTCTGAAGGTTTGATCCCATATTTATAGGCACGAAATCGAACTAGCCGTTGGAGAGCAATTCGAATTTCAGTCTATTTAAGGTAGGCTTGCAGGGTTGATTTGATATGCTCAGAGGCGGCATGGATAAATGTGTGTTACGTCGTCCTTTATAGCCGTTTAACTCTGAAACACTTTGTCCTCAGATTGCTCGATTGATTTATTCCCTGATGCGACAGACTTACTACCAACACCACTTCCTTTCTGTTTAGAAGTCTATTCTGCCTATTCTTCTTCATCTGACTCCTTTTCCATGAATAAAGTCATGGGAGCTTGCTTCATCTTCTTTGGTCTCTTCGCGAGTTCCTTAGTCAGTGTCCTTCTCGTCTTAGGTTGGGCTGCCTCAGGTTCTCCCTGTTCTTTCACAGCCCTTTTCTTTCTCTCAGTCTTGGTCATATCTTCATCAGCAGGTCCGAAGATAAGAGAAGTATCCGTGAGGAATGCTTTGTATGCCCTCAGCCCAGCCTGTTCCCAGTCAACATTTGGAAATTTATCTCTCAGAATCATGGTGACTTTGTTCAGATTGCTTATTCTCTTAGTCAGAACGATGACACGATTAACTTCCTGGAACTTATCCTTTTCTTGCACAAGAACTGCTTTCAGATATCCTAACCAATTGATATTAGGGTCATTGTCCACTATAGCAGTCATACAATGCAATTTAGTGTGCGTTAGTCCATCAAGGTTGAATGAAATGTCCATTATTGTTTTGGAAACGATATTGAAAAGCAGCCTGTACTTGTGCTTCAACATTGGTTTGATGAAATTAGTTGTTTGAGACTTATCTGCTTCCCTGGAGAGTTGTTCTCTTATCTGGGCCTCTTCGTGTTCTATGTATAGAACTGGTGAGATATTTCCCTTAGAAAGTCCAAAGAGTCGGATCAGATCAGCATCTGTGATGTCGAAGGTTTCACCATTCACCGTCGACTCGAGTTCGTGGTTAGATTTAACCCTCAACTGGTGCAGAAATTCCAATGCCTCATGTTGCATCACAGGATTGGCACGTGCTCAGCTGAACTTTTCTAGTTTGCACGCCCTTAGGAGGTTTAAGATTTCCATGGATTCTGGATCCCTTGTTGTATTGAAGACCACATATTTGTCTTTGACAATTTGATTCGTTAGGGATGGATAGTCACAAATAACTTTACCAGAACCACGGGCAGCCATTTATGCAATGTTACCAATGGATTAGATCTATATTGGTGGTACTCAAAGAAAAGTTGCGCAAAAAAATACAAGTAGTATTAAACATAACTTGCATATACACAGAGAATCAAAGATAATATAGCCAATAAATACCATTCAATGTTCAACAACAACATATAATCAAAAGAGTAGATCCAATAGGCATTGTTGGTCCCGGTTAAAACCGATTTTGCGCGTGCGGAAGCAAACATTTCATGTGATGCATATAAAACAGGGGTGAGGGCAGAGTGATTCCAAATTTTTTTTTGCTTTTAAGAACGATGTGTGTTTTGCTTATAATCAAATGCATATGGCAAGTAAGAACATAAAGCAGTAAAGAACACACGATTTTATAGTGGTTCGGAGTCCAACTCCTACATCCACTCTTCCCTATCATCAGGGGCACCTACTTAACCAACTGGACTTAGTTTAACGTGTTAGTCCAACACCCAACAGATGTTTACCGAGTTCACACTCAAACGGGACTTATCACCCTCACGGGATTGCCTACCCTCCCTTTCGGGATTGCTAGATGTTTACCGAGTTCACACTCACCTACAAACTTAACCGACTAATTTGGGTGAGGTTTGTTTGGTTTCCAACTAGGTTGAGATTTTCCCTTACATTTGTTTAACCTCAATGCTAAGGATGGGAAAATCTCTCTAAGCTTAGGATATGGCATTTGTGCTTAGATCTAGGGTAGAACACTTTTGAATATATGCGTGTATTTCTTGCTATGTGTTCTATGGTAGAAAGGCTAGATGATTTGGCTCTGTAGCTTCAATGGTGTTTTTCACACATTTCAACACTTCCACACTTTAGAATGAATGAAGAACTTGTATTTATAGTGTGGATTTGAATGTTACCGTTGGATGGAGTCACATTCAAATCCATACTATTCTGTAGCTTCTTGCAGCTTTTTCAAGCTTGTTGTCTTCCTCTCATTGGTCCACGTCAGCTGAATCTAACGGCTATATTCTTCAGGATCTTCTGAGTCTCCAGGTTTATCTGATCCTCAGCTTCTTCGAACTCAGGCTTCCTTGGACTCAGGATTCTTGATTCAGCGGACTTCTCTTCAGCGGACCTTGTAAGATCAGGTATACTGACACTCAGGCTAACTGAGTTCAGCTCTTCTGACTTCAGACAATCTGACCCTCAGGTCACTATCACTCAGGCTAACTGATCATCAGTAGCGTTCTGATTCTCAGTGATCATGACTTCAGATGACTTCTCTTCTGATGACTTCTCGCCTGATCTGGTATGCAGATTTCTAGTTTTCTTATATCTGATTTCTTCTCTCCTGATCTGATCAGCTCACATGATCAGATCAGTATAGCATCAGGTCAGCATATCAGTTTATCTGCATCGGATTAGTACATCAGGTTTAGCATATCAGGTTAGCATATCAGGTTAGCTTATCTGATCTCGATCACGTCTGATCTCGATCAGTCTCATCTGTTCCTCTTCTGATCTGCAACCTCCTCTTCTGATCTGGTCATCTAGTCATCTGATTTGGTCTTCTGATCAGGTCATCTGATCATCTGATCATTTGACCTCCTGATTCTTCTGATCAGCTTGCTTAGCTTCTCTTCTCTTCTGATTTTGCACAGCTCATCAGTTAACTCGGAACTCATCTAACTCATCTGATCTCGATCAGTCTCGTTTGCAGCCTCGTCTGATCTTGATCATCTACGTCTGATTTTGTGAGTTCCCCCTCAATTTGTTCTCTCGTTCCCCCTCAACTTGTTATCTGTAGATTAGCTTCAAAAACACAAGTTGATAATGTTTTGGCATAATTCATCAAAACTAAAATATCCCAACAGGCATGTTGCAGTTTTTCTATCATATAGCAAATATAACAAACAAGTACCCAAAATATTTTTTGATAATAAACATTAAACATAACCATTTACTAGAGATTTTGCGAAAAGATTTTGAAGAACGACGAAGTTTTAAATCTCAAAGGCACTAAGTGTTTGCAGAGAAATGTGTGAAGTGTTTTTTCGAAAATTAGGGCAAGAAGGTTTTGAAAATCTTAAGAAGTGCTATATATAGAATTGGAGGGAAACAAAAGTTAATGCAATTTAATACAAATTCCCCACGTCCGTATTAAATGCTTGCATGTCGTGCATCATTTGTACTTGAGCACAGTGTATCAAATAAGATCAAATAATAACAAATAGATAATCAGAAAGACAAGAGTTCAGAAATGTGTATCTGATTGACTGATATAGTAATCAGTCAATACCACATGAAGTTGGTTCTGGTCAGACTGATATCTGTTGATCTTAATTCTTATTGCCTAATCCTTGATAAATTTTCCAACTATGTTTCCTTGCATGATCAGTTCCCAACTGATCATACCTTATCAGTTGAATTTCCCCCTTCAACTGTCATTCATTTACCCGACAAGACTTAATCTTTTTTTTATCGATTGAAGTTCCTCCTTCAACTCGATTCCTCCTTCTAGTCGGGTTTCTTAACCAATTGGTCTTAGAGACCAATCCACCAAAGAATTCAGGTGTATTTTCTCCTAAGTCCAGTAGTCCTAGCTCGACTGATAATTCCCAGAATCTGACTTTAGCTAGTGGCTTGGTTAAGATATCTGCTCTCTGCTTATCAGTATGGATCTTTTCCATTCTGATGTTCTTCTTTTCCACATGATATTTGATGAAGTGATGTCTGATGTCCAAATGTTTGCATCTCGTATGTAGAACTGGGTTCTGTGTGATTGCAATATCACTATTACTGTCACAGAATGTAGGCACATTCGTAGCTACAATGTTATAATCCCTCAGCTGCTGACTAAGCCAGAGCAGTTGGGAGCAACAGCTTCCTGCGGCCATGTTTCTGCTTCAGTAGTAGATGTGGCAACAGATGTATGTTTCTTTGAAAACCAAGAGATCAGTTTGCTTCCTAAGAACTGACAGGTACCTGAGGTTGACTTTCTGTCTATCCTGCAACCTCCATAATCAGAATCAGAATACCCACTAAGCTCTAAATTATCATCTGATGGGTAGAATAAACCAATGTTTACTGTCCCTTTCAGATACTTAAGAATCCGCTTAGCTGCTTCCAGGTGGCTTTGCACTGGGTTTGCCTGAAATCTAGCACATACACCTATTGCGAAGGTTATATCTGGTCTGCTAGCAGTCAGGTATACTGTTGGGAGATGAATTTAATAAAGAAGTTTTGATTAGATCCCAAAACCCTGAGTATGACATGTATCAGGACATCTTGATAGAATAGAATCAGGATCAGGTTTCATTAGATATTAGGACTCAGGATTATCTGCACCATGTATAGTCAGCAGATATAGATCAGGAAATGTTAGTATGTCAAAGACTCAGAAGACTCTGAAGAATCAGAAACATCCTGAAGACTCAGAAGACTCTGAAGAATCAGAAACATCCTGAAGACTCAGAAGAATCATGAAGATCAGAAGATCCTGAAGACTGTTTTTGTACTGATCAAAAGGACCTTGAACAACTATCTTATGAAATAGTGTTATGTTCATTCCTAGTATAAACAAACAGAATGTTAGACATTTGTGGACACTAAGGAACATATCAGATCAAGAGAAAAGAGCTGTTTGTTTGTCTCTGCTCAAACAAAGATTTCAACCAATAAGGAGGCAACATCATCTGCATCGAATCGACATCGAAAGTGACATCTCACTGAAGAAATGTCGGAGCTGATATCTTCCAGTTCACAGAAGTTGATGATTGGCTACTTGGCTGCATATTTCCTAAAACATGCAATGAGTGTTCAAACCCTAAAAATAGTCATTCATCAATAACCAGAAGAGGAAACCCTTGATGCTATCTCTTCCAACGGATAGTTTTTCAAGAGTAACCTTTGGAGAAGTTGCCTATAAATACCAGTGACCTTCTACATTGAAAGGTTACGGGAAATTTCAAAGCAACTCAAGAGCTCATTCGTATTCTTGCAAATTGAAGCACTCGAAAACCCTAGAATTTCCCAAGTGTTTCACATTGGTGAGAGCTCATTCACTAAGCCTAGATTGATAGATATATCCAAAGCTTAGTAGAGATATCCTAGCCTTTGATTTTGCTTTAAATTGTAAAGGATATCTCACCCTAGTTGGAAACCAACCCAAACCCAAACCCTTTGATAAGGTAGTTTGATTGTGTGTGATTTGTTGGTGAGTTAGATTTGTAAAGAGTGAGTAAACTGCAGTGAGTTAGCCAGAAAACTCTAGAGAAGAAGTTAGTAAGCTACTTGTGATAGTCTGAACACTTGTGTGTGTTTGAGTTAGTAAGTCGCAAAGTGAGTCGCCTTAAAACTCAAGGTAGAAAAGTGAGTAAGCTACAGTGAGTTAGCCTGAAAGCTTTAGGAAGTGGTTAAGGAATTTCTCTGAAGATCAGAGAGAGTGGACGTAGGAGCTTGAGTCTCCGAACCACTATAATTGCAGTGTTGTTTGCTTTCTGTATAGCATTTTATATGCTGCATGTTTTTCATCGAAAATTTGGTTTTCTCGATATTCAGTTGGAACCAATTCACTGAACTTGCATCAAATTGATCTGCCTTTAATCCTTTGTTTTATTAAAGGAAGAAGATTTTCAAACAAAAGCTAAAACGAAGTATAAACTTAGGGCCAACCTTTCCAAGACACTTGAGTAGCTAGAACGAGATAGTTACCTAATCGAACTAACTCTACCGAAAGTGTTGATAAGTTAATTATCGATCCAAGCTCCTCGAATCTCGATAAATTCAGGACGGTTAAATTAACGGAAGCTTCCGAAGTCGCCGGGATCATTGTCTCAAGAGACTTTGACTCGAGGTATGCATCTGTGCTTCTCGGGGCAAAAATATCAGGATAACTGACCCATCCGACCTCGGTGAAGAAAAAGTTTTTAAAAAAATCGAACACGTGTATTCCCCATACACGTAAGACTCGTTTGCACCGGGACCAACATATACCAATGATCCAATGAGAGCTCTATATTATTTTTGATTAGTTTTCTGACCATTCTCGTCTGGATCCATTTTGAAGGAAGTCATCATAGGAATTCTGGAAGTCTTGCAGTTTTGAATTTCAAACTTAGTTAGCAAGTTTCTTGTATA